>JAWMAR010000220.1:2037601-2113606 GCA_036785375.1 Leucoraja ocellata | reverse complement strand
GAAAGTGGGATAACATAGAACTAGTGTGAACAGTTCGGCATGGACTTGGTGGACCGAAGAACCTGTTTCCGTGCTACATAGAAAACATTGAAACATAGAAAATAGGTGCAGGAGTAGGCCATTCGGCCCTTCGAGCCTGCACCGCCATTCGATATTGTAGATCAGTGCATGCCGCCTGTCCGCTACGGGGAGCTCGCATAGTGTTGTACTGTTGCCGGTGCGGTTGGTGTTCGTAGCGTATGAGCCGTGGTCACTCGGTATAGTACCTGCCATGCTTTTGTTTCTAAGAGGAAGGATGTAGATCAGTGCATGTTCCTTTAACCATAGTGACCTCCCCATTACTAACCACTCCCCATTGTCTCCAGTATAATTGTAGTGTCCCCACCTCTAGCTCGCTCTCTAGCTCCAGTGATGACCACGGACAGCTACAGCATAGTGCAAAAGAGTTAGTTTAATAAACAGTTACAGTAAAAGACTTGTGTGTGTAGTAAGTCATTTTACAGATATGATCATGGCTGATCATCCAACTCAGTATCCCATCCCTGCCTTCTCTCCATACCCCCTGATCCCTTTGGCCAAAAGGGCCACATCTAACTCTCTCTTAAATATAACCAATGAACCGTGGCCTCAACTACCTTCTGTGGCAGAGAATTCCAGAGATTCACCACTCTCTGTGTGAAAAATCTTTTCCTCATCTCGGTCCTAAAAGACTTCCCCCTTATCCTTAAACTGTGACCCCTTGTTCTGGATCTATCTCAAAACTACACGAAAATAACACTTTTTTTAGTTGGGTAGATAACTGGCCAGAGGCGAGAGGTAGAATCTGGGGTTGGGTCGATGACAAACTGGGAAGAATAAAACAAATGGGATTTATTTAAGGATGAATGTGAATGATGGTCGATGGCTAGCACAGACTTGGCGGACCGAAGGGCCTGTTTCCATGCTGTATTTTTTAGTTGAGCTTAGTTCAGAGATACAGCGCGGAAACAGCCTCTTCGACCCATCGAGTCCGCACCGACCGGTGATCCCCGCACATTAACATTATCCGATGCTAGGGACAATTTACATTTTCTACCAAGCCAATGAACCTGTAGGTCTTTGTAGTGTGGGAGGAAACCGAAGATCTTGGAGAAAACCCACGCAGGTCACGAGGAGAATGTACAAACTCCGTGTAGACAGCAGCCGTAGTCAGGATCCTCCAGTGCTTCTACGCAGCGGCGGTGGAAAGCATCTTGTCCGGGAACATTACCATCTGGTTTGGGAATTGCTCTGCCAAGGACAAGAAGGCTCTGCAGAGAGTAGTGCGTTCGGCCGAACAAACGCACTATGGGAACTTCACTCACCCCCCTGCAGGAACTATACAACAGGAGGTGCAACTCCAGAGCAAACAAAATCATGAGAGACCCCTTCCACCCCTGCAACGGACTGTTCCAGCTGCTACGGTCAGGCAAACGCCTCCGTTGCCATGCGGTGAGAACGGAGAGGTTGAGAAGGAGTTTCTTCCCAGAGGCAATTCGGACTGTAAACGCCTATCTCATCAGGGACTAACTCTACAGAACGTTTTTCCTTCCATTATTTATTATGTAAAAGAATATGTGTGTTATGATTGTGTTTATAATTTGTTTGGTTGTTTTGTTGTTTGTCTTTTGCACAAAAGTCCGCGAGCATTGCCACTTTCATTTCACTGCACATCTCGTATGTGTATGTGACAAATAAACTTGACTTGACTTGACTTGATCAAACCGGGGCCTCTGGCGCTGTACGGCAACAACCCTACCGCTGCGCCATTCTTTTCTCCGCGGCTCTATGACTCAAGCTGAGGGTCAGAGCAGAGAATCCAGGACGGGAAGTAGAGAACAATCCTGATATTTTTCCCAATTTCCCTTCCTGTCCAGATGGTTCTATCATCTTGTCCTAACATAAAGTTGAGCCGGGTTAGGAGATGTTAAGACAATTCCCCGCAGAGAAAGGTTTCAAGGAGCATCTTAAAGTTGGCAAGCGGTTGAGCGATGATTGGCGATGAAATTCAAAAGCTTACGGGCTCGGCAGAGAAAGGAAGTTGCAGAGAGACAGCGAGATTGGTTAGGTGACTTGAACGTCCAGGAGCGGAAAAGAATGCAGGAAGTTGTGTCCACTGCCCAGTCCATCATCCACTCTGACCTCCCCACCATCGAAGGGATCTATCGCAGTCACTGCCTTAAAAAGGCTGCCAACATCATCAAAGACCCACACCATCCTGGCCACACACTCATGTCTCCGTTGCCATCGGGAAGAAAGTACAGGAGCCTGAAATCTGGAACATCCTGGTTTAGAAACATAGACACATAGAAAATAGGTGCAGGAGTAGGCCATTCGGCCCTTCGAGCCTGCACCGCCATTCAATGTGATCATGGCTGATCATCCAACTCAGTATCCCATCCCTGCCTTCTCTACATACCCCCTGATCCCTTTAGCCACAAGGGCCACATCTAACTCCCTCTTAAATATAGCCAATGAACTGTGGCCTCAACTACTTACTGTGGCAGAGAATTCCACAGATTCACCACTCTCTGTGTGAAAAATGTTTTCCTCATCTCGGTCCTAAAGGATTTCCCCTTATCCTTAAACTGTGACCCCTTGTCCTGGACTTCCCCAACATCGGGAACATTTAGGAACAGATTCTTCCCCACAGCCATCAGGCTATTGAACAGGCCATCAAACAAGCTCTGAACAATAACAGCCTATTGCACTTTATCTGTGTATTCAACTTTATCCTGTTCTGTATACTATGTTTACATACTCTGTTGTGCTGCAGCAAGCACGAATTTCATTGCCCTATCTGGGCCACAATGACAATAAATCTCTCTTGACTCTTGACACTACAGAGGCCAGTTCCGGTTTCCTCCCACACCTCAAAGACATGCGGAGTGGTTGGTTAATTGGCATCCATAAAATTGTCCCAGTCATAAAAAGTTAGTCCTACAACACGGAAACCCTGCGATATGCCCCGTCGAAGCTAGATCCACCTGCCCACGTTTGGCCCATATCCCTCTAAAATATCCCTATCTAGGTACCAGTCGTAATGTCTTTTAAATGTTGTTATTGTACTTCAACTACTTGCCCTAGTAGCTTGTTCCAATATGCCCCCTGTGTGAAAAGGTTCCTATTCAATCTTCCCCCTTCCATCTGAAACCTGGTTCTGGATTCCCCTACTCTGGATAAAATATTCTGTGTATTCGCCCTATCCCGGGGGTGGGGAACTTGCGGCCTTTTGGAAAAATGCGGCCTTAAGTGCGGCCTTTTGAATAAATCCAAATTTTGTAGAACAAATCCTTTTATTTTTATTAATATGTTTTTGTTCGTCTTTTATTAATTTTAATTTTAATCTTAATATGAATGTATTTAAAATACCAAAGAGTGAAAGAAGATTCGATGAAATAATCCTCCCCGACTGAATTAAAACATTAGTAAGTCATGAGGGCTATTTTAACAAAATAATGTACATTTGGAAGTATATCTAATTGAAGTTTCTTGGATGCGGCCTTGTTAGATTACAGCTAGCATTCCATGTGGCATTCCAGCATGAAAAGGTTCCCCACCCCTGCCCTATCCATTCTCCTCATGATTTTACCCACATCTACAAGATCACCCTAGGAATAAAGTCCTAGCCTGTCCAATCTATTGCTCAAGCCCTCAAGTCCTGGCAACATCCTCATATCAAACAAGAGGACATGACTTCAGAATTAAGGGAGGGACAGAAGTTTAGGGGTAATATGAGGGGGAACTTCTTTACTCAGAGAGTGGTAGCGGTGTGGAATGAGCTTCCAGTGGAAGTGGTGGAGGCAGGTTCATTGGTATCATTTAAAAAATAAATTGGATAGGCATATGGATGAGAAGGGAATGGAGGGTTATGGTATGAGTGCAGGCAGGTGGGACTAAGGGGAAAAAACATTTGTTCGGCACGGACTTGTAGGGCCGAGATGGCCTGTTTCCGTGCTGTAATTGTTATATGGTTATATGGTTATATGGTAAATCTTCTCTGCACTTTTCCCAGTGTAATGACACCCTTCCCATAGCAGGGTGGCCAAAACTGAACACAATACTCCAAATGTGGCTTCACCAACACCTTGTAACTGTAAGATAACATCCCAACTTCGATACTCTATCCCTGACTGATGACAGGCAATATTCCGAAAGCCTTCTTGACCACTCTATCTACCAGGGACCCTACATTCAGGGAATTAAGTAGCTACACTCTCTCGACCCTACAACACTCCCCAGGGCTTGGCCATTCACTGTGAACAGGTGGGTGGTGGAATCTGGAGAGAGTTGATGGTAGTGACACTCTGAAAGGTGCATAAACGTCGCCTATTTCCTTCGCTCCATAGATGCTGCCTCGCCCGCTGAGTTTCTCCAGCATTTTTGTCTACTAATGAAATTACAAGTGCTTTCTCCTTAATTTATTCCTCGCTGAAAACCTAGGAGACCCTTAGAAGGTCCATCTCTGGCCTCGGAAGATACATAGCTCAGCGGGTCAGGAGAACATGGATATGTGATGTTTTGGCTGGGGACTTTTAGAAGAACATTGTTTATCCATGTTCTCCCGAGATGCTGCCTGACTCACTGGGCTACTCCAGCACTGTGTCTTTTTTTTGTTGTAAACCAGCATCTGCAGTTCCTCATTTCTACTTGCAACTATCTCGGTTGGTTGGCTCGATTGTAATCATGTATTGTCTTTCTGCTGACTGGAGAGCATGTAACAAAACCTTGATACACGTGACAATAAACTCAACCCAACTCAACGCAACCCAACGCAACCCAACTAAATTAAACGCTAGTAAACGCATGAAATAATGGTAAACGCTGGTAAGCTCTAGTAAACGCTAGTTAACTCTAGTAAACGCAACTCTGGCCTCGACCTTGCTTGTTTGATGGGTTGCGTTAGATAGTTCCAGATTGGTTTCTAAGCTCAGTCAAGGATGCCCACTCTAAACAGCAACAACCATCTTTGCTCAGTCTGGCCACCTCACCAGATTGGTACAGAGGACATGTGTAGGAAGGAAGTGCGATGCTGTTTTAGACAATAGACAACAGACAACAGGTGCAGGAGTAGTCCATTCGGCCCTTTAAACCGAGGATAGACACAAAAGCTGGAGTAACTTAGCGGGACAGGCAGCATCCCCGGAGAGAAGGAACGGGTGACTTTCTGGTCGAGACCCTTATTCTGAACTTCTGAAGAAGAAGGGTCTCGACCTGAATCGTCACCTATTCCGTCTCTCCAGTGATGCTGCCTGTCCCGCTGAGTCACTCCAGCTTTTTGTGTCTATCTTTGACACAGGGGAAAGTCCAATTAGGCCTTTGTTCTGAGAGCATGGGAAAATTCAAAGACGGTTCAGCCAACAAAAGTAATAATAAGTGCCGTTGGGAGAGTAGGTAGCGGACGATGGCGTTGCCCTGTTAGGGAGCACTGGCGAGCAGGCGGGGAGCGGTGGGAGAATCTTACCTCTGAAGCACGCCGCACCAGCTGCAGTTGAAGCGATCCTCAGCATTGACACAGGCGTTACAACTCAGGTGTTGCAGACACACTGTGAGTGAGAGAGAGGAGATGGTGGCATGAATTCAGTGCACTACTGAAGGAAACAGACAGAGGAAAACTGTTACAGAATCGCTTGGGCAGCTTACAACCCAGCGCTATGAATATTGAATGTGTAAGAAAGAACTGCAGGTGCTGGCAAAATCGAAAATGCTGGAGGAACTCAGCAGGACAGGCGGCATCTTTGGAGAGAAGGAATGGGCGACGTTTCGGGTCGAGACCCTTCTTCAGACCCGCTGGGTTACTCCAGCATGTTGTGTCCACATTCAGGGTGAATATTGACTTCCCTAACTTCAAGTAACTCTTGCTTTCCCTCTCTCTCCATCCCAGCTCTCCGACTAGTTTCACTGCCCTCCTGATTAGATTTTACTGCTGACATTTTCCTTGCACTTCGTCTCTTTGATCTTTCGTCTTCACACCTTACCCTTCCATATCTCTGTGCCTCCCTCACCCCTGACTCTCAGTCTGAAGGAGGGTCTCGGACTATAATGTAACCCATTCCTTCCCTCAAGAGATGCTGCTTTCCCACTGAGCTACTCCAGTGTCTTGTGTCTATTCCCTGGAATTAGTTACTGCACCAAATTGTATGGAGGGAGCTCAGCCCACAGTCACGAAAGTGAGAGAGTTAAACTGACTTTTGGACTTTAGAAATTCAATCGCACAAGAGGCAACACCTGTTTTTCAACTCTTTAGACTTTAGATATACAGGGGGAAAACAGGCCCTTCGGCCCACGGAGTCCACACTGGCCAGCCATCACCCCGTACACTTGCACTATCCTACACACTGGGACAAATGACAATTTTACTGAAGCCAATTAACCTATAATCCTGTCCGACTTTGGAGGGTGGGAGGAAACCCAACCGATCACAGGAGAACGTACAAACTGTGTACAGACAAGGCCCGAGGTCAGGATCGAACCCGGCTCTCTGGCGCCATAAAGGCAGCAACTCTACCGCTGCGCCACCGTCACGCCCGTCTCTGTGGGATTCAAAGCATGAAGTGCTTCCATTGTGAATCTTTGCTGCAAAGAAATTTCAGAAGAGGAGAAAATGCTCCCCACTTTATCTCGGCAAAGGGTAAAAATGAGTGTTTTTACGTTTGACACTGAAATTCTTAAGGGGTTGGACAGGCTAGATGCAGGAAGATTGTTCCCGATGTTAGGGAAGTCCAGGACAAGGGGGTCACAGCTTAAGGATAAAGGGGAAATCCTTTAAAACCGAGATGAGAAGAACTTTTTTCACGCAGAGAGTGGTGAATCTCTGGAACTCTCTGCCACAGAGGGTAGTTGAGGCCAGTTCATTGGCATATATTTAAGAGGGAGTTAGATGTGGCCCTTGTGGCTAGGGGATCAAGGGGTATGGAGAGAAGGCAGGTACGGGATACTGAGTTGGATGATCAGCCATGATCATATTGAATGGCGGTGCAGGCTCGAAGGGCCGAATGGCCTACTCCTGCACCTAATTTCTATGTTTCTATGTTTCTATGAAATGGCGATTTGCGGTCTTTTTGGTTTCCTCTCCGGGCCAAGTCACTGGATATATTGTTCAGGGAGAGATTGGCAGATTCTTGATTAGTACTGATGTCAGGGGTTATGGGGAGAAGGCAGGAGAATGAGTCAGGGGTTGAGAGGGAGAGATAGATCAGCCACGATTGAATGGCAGAATAGACATGATGGGCCAAATAGTTTAATTCTGCTCCTAGAACTTATGACCTTATGAACTGCCTTGAAGATTGGCATCCCAAATGACCTTCTTCCTGGCCAACAATAAGATCATCTGGAGTTCTTATTAGTAGTGTTCTTATATTACTTTCAATGCTATGGAACTGCATATTCAAGGAAGGGTCTCGACCCGAAAAGTCAACTATTCCTTTCTCCAGAGATGTTGCCTGATCCACCGAGTTACTTTAGTATTCTGTGTCCACTTTAATAACACTGTTTATTTCAGTAATGCAGTTCTGTGGGTGCAGGGAACATGCGTGGCTGGCTATAACGTTGACTGCAACAATGTGTGCATGTAATTACTAATGTTGGGACGAGACCAGTTTACTGTCTCCGCCCTTCCTCCAGGTTTCTGCCACATTCCCATTTATCCCATTTATCCCATTAGCTCCCTCAGCTCCCATTAAAATGACTGGGATTTGATCCCTTGTTTTTGAAACGCCCCTTGGCTCTCCCCCACGCTGTTTCGGCGATCCAAGTCAGTTGTATCCTCACAGAGAGAGTCGGTCAAAGATTCAAGTCTCACTCCAAAGACCTGTCACATAAATCCTATCTGCTGTGCTAGCCCCATATTGGGGGGAAACTAACCAAGCAGAGGCACAAAAAGCTGGAGTAACTCAGCGGGACAGGCAGCATCCCTGGAGAGAAGGAACAGGCGACGTTTCAGGTCGAGACCCTTTCATGCCTTGATCCAAAAGGAGGGTGTGACTTCTTCAGACTGAAGAAGGGTCTCGACCCGAAACGTCGCCAATTCCTTCTCTCCATAGACGCTGCCTCGCCCGCTGAGTTACTCCAGCGTTTTGTATCTACCTTCGATTTTACCAGCATCTACAGTTCTTTCTTAAACAGTGAATCTGGAGGTGTGCGTTTTCAAACTTCTGTACCTCTTGCCTGGTGGGAGAGGGGAGAAGAGGGAGTGACCGGGGTGAGACTGGTCCTTGATTATGCTACTGGCCTTGCCCGAGGCAGCGTGAGGTGCAGATGGAATCGATGGATGGGAGGTTGGTGTGTGTGATGGTCTCAGCTACGCTAAGCTGCACCTAAGCCTTGTAAGGAAGTAGAGGTGTCGGTGTGCTTTCTTGGCCATTGCTGCGCTGCTCCAAGGGCAATTTGCTGATGAGATTTATTCCAAAGAACTATTCCTCCGTGCTTGGTACATAAGACAATGAAACACGCGTGACTCTTAAAGCAAGAGGGGAAAGAGTTAAAGGTGATCCGTGGGCTACTTGCTCATATGGAGGGAGGTGCGTACATAGAACGCATACATAGAGGCGAGCGCAGTCACAACATTTAAAAGATATTAGACAGCTATGTGGATAGGAAAGGTTTGGAAGGACATGGGCCAGACGCAGGCAGGTGGGACCTGCGGAAAACAGTTGCTGTGTGCTCATGATCATAACATTGACTTCAGCTCAACTCGGTTCAGTTTAGTTTATTGTCACCTGTATCGAGGTACAGTGTAAAGCTTAGTTGCGTGCTAACCTGTCAGCGGAAAGACAAATACATGGTTGCAATCGTGTCATTTACAGTGTATAGATACATAGAAACATAGAAAATTTCTCTATTTCATCATCTCCCCGTTTCACTTTCCCATGACTCTCAGTCTGAAGAAAGGTCTCGACACGAAACGTCATCTATTACTTTTCGCCATAGTAACATAGAAACATAGAATTAGGTGCAGGAGTAGGCCATTCGGCCCTTCGAGCCTGCACCGCCATTCAATATGATTATGGCTGATCATCCAACTCAGTATCCCGTACCTGCCTTCTCTCCATACCCTCTGATCCCTTTAGCCACAAGGGCCACATCTAACTCCCTCTTAAATATAGCCAATGAACTGTGGCCTCAACTACCTTCTGTGGCAGAGAATTCCACAGATTCACCACTCTCTGTGTGAAAAATGTTTTTCTCATCTCGGTCCTAAAGGATTTCCCCTTTATCCTTAAACTGTGACCCCTTGTTCTGGACTTCCCCAACATCGGGAACAATCTTCCTGCATCTAGCCTAAAGGGATCAGGGGGTATGGAGAGAAGGCAGGTACAGGATACTGAGTTGGATGATCAGCCATGATCATATTGAATGGCGGTGCAGGCTCGAAGGGCCGAATGGCCTACTCCTGCACCTATTTTCTTTGTTTCTAGGTTTCTATGTGAGATTAGTGTAACTTGGCATCATGTCCGGCACAGACCTTGTGGGCCGAAGGGCCTGTGCCAGAGTTTTCGATGTTCTACCTTGCAATTGGAGAACCACGCGGATGTCTCGCACAGCAGGAGAGATTGGGCATGCAGTCTACACCCGAGATCGTGGAGTGAGCAGGCCACTCTATGAAAAAACGTAACTTACTGGAAACCGGAGTGAACTCTAAGGCAGAGTTACTCTTGATGACACTCATGTCCATTTCCACCCTGTGGTATTCGTAAATCGTCCGCCGCTGATCATCTGTAAATAGGAACGCAATGTAACGTCATGAAGCAAGGCGGCCGTCAATGGGATGTGATTCCCCCCCCCCCCCCCCCCCCCGAGAACGCAATCTGCACCTCCATCGTTTAAGAAGGAACTGCAGATGCTGGAAAATCAAAGGCGGACAAAAGTGCTGGAGAAACTCAGCGGGTGCAGCAGCATCTATGGAGCGAAGGAAATAGGCAACGTTTCGGGCCGAAACCCGGAAGGGTTTCGGGACGAAACGTTGCCTATTTCCTTCGCTTCATAGATGCTGCTGCACCCGCTGAGTTTCCCCGGCACTTTTGTCTACCTGCACACCCATTGCTTAGGTTAGCTTGGTATAATAATAATAATAATAATAATAATAATAATAATAATAATAATAATAATAACAACAACAATAATAATAATAATAATAATAATAATAATAATAACAACAACAATAATAATAATAATAACAACAACAATAATAATAATAATAACAATAATAATAATAATAACAATAATAATAACAATAATAATAATAATAATAATAATAACAATAATAATAATAATAATAATAATAACAACAACAACAATAATAATAATAATAATAATAATAACAATAATAATAATAATAATAATAATAATAATAATAATAACAATAATAATAATAATAATAATAATAACAACAACAACAATAATAATAATAATAATAATAATAACAATAATAATAATAATAATAATAATAATAATAATAATAATAATAATAATAATAATAATAGACTACGAATAATGGGCTACCAAGCTGCATCTGTGGCTGGGAAAAGATAACATCAGAGAAGGGTCTCAAGATCCACCAGGACAGGTAAAAGTGCCTGGGAGAGCTTGGTGAGGGGCCTCGCATTGACCAGTACTCTCTAAGAGGTAGACTAAATCAGTCGAGTGAAGCCCAGAGGCAGGTTGAACCACCACAGTCCATAGGGTATCAGCATCTCAGGGGTAAGTCAAGTCAAGTCAAGTCTATTTGTCACATACACATACGAGATGTGCAGTGAAATGAAAAGTGGCAATGCTCGCGGACTTTGTGCAAAAAGACAAACAAACAAACAACAAACACAATCATAAACACACACATATTCTTTTACATATTAAATATTGGAAGGAAAAACGTTCAGTAGAGTTAGTCCCTGGTGAGATAGGAGTTTACAGTCCGAATGGCCTCTGGGAAGAAACTCCTTCTCAACCTCTCCGTTCTCACAGCATGGCAACGGAGGCGTTTGCCTGACCGTAGCAGCTGGAACAGTCCATTGGAGGGGTCTCCCATGATGTTATTGGCCCTGGAGTTGCACCTCCTGTTGTATAGTTCCTGCAGGGGGGTGAGTGAAGTTCCCATAGTGCGTTTGTTCGGCCGAACGCACTACTCTCTGCAGAGCCTTCTTGTCCTTGGCAGAGCAATTCCCAAACCAGATGGTAATATTTCCGGACAAGATGCTTTCCACCGCCGCTGAGTAGAAGCACTGGAGGATGGGAGAGAAGTGGGAGAGTGGGGAGGGAGTGGTATGGGGAGTGGTGGAAGAGGGACAGAGGGGTAGGGGGAAGGAGGCAGAGGGAGAGAGGGAAGGGGGGTGGGGTAGAGAGGGAAGGGGGGTGGGGGAGAGAGGGGGAGGAGAGGGAGAGTGGTGAGGAGAGGGAGATGGAGAGGGGGAGGAGAGGGAGATGGAGAGGGGGAGGAGAGGGAGAGGGGTGGGAGAGGGGAGATGGAGAGGGGGAGGGAGAGGGAGATGGAGAGGGGGAGGAGAGGAGAGGGGTGGGGAGAGGGGAGATGGAGAGGGGGAGGAGAGGGAGAGGGGTGAGGAGAGGGAGGTGGAGAGGGGAGGAGAGGGAGAGGGGTGAGGAGAGGGAGAGGGAGAGGGGGAGGAGAGGGAGATGGAGAGGGGGAGGAGAGGGAGAGGGGTGAGGAGAGGGAGGTGGAGAGGGGGAGGAGAGGGAGAGGGGTGAGGAGAGGGAGAGGGAGAGGGGGAGGAGAGGGAGATGGAGAGGGGGAGGAGAGGGAGATGGAGAGGGGGAGGAGAGGGAGAGGGGTGAGGAGAGGGAGATGGAGAGGGGGAGGAGAGAGGGGAGGAGAGAGGGGTGGGGGAGGGGAGGGGAGAGAGGTGTGGGGGAGGGGGGAGATGGGGTACCACCTCCAGTTTAAATTTTGGAGTACCAAGAAACCAAGAACCAAGAAGTTCAACCAAGTACCGTCCCACCAACGGACTCGAGTCCAGAGCCCACCAGCCCCAGTAGGGAGGAAGATGGAAGGGAGAAACTGCCCAATGGAGCAGTCACTGGCTGTGGCTGAAGAGAAAATATTCTGTCTGGGCTGCCACGTGATTGACCATCTAGAGGCTAACCATAAGATGCACACAGAGGCTAACCATAAGCCTTCCTCAACTGAGGGTGTCTTGTGATAAAAGGCCGAAACACCCAGTGGCGTTGAGGTACACAACTGAAGATGTGTCTGATTTGTAGCAAAATTGGCCGCGGGTCAGTGGACGACACCGCGGCAACAGCTGCGTCCGCTGGACTGGAGGGCGGCAGCTTCGACCACCCCCGGGCCGAGGAGCTTGAACCGCGGGACTGACTTACCATCGCCCGGTGGGGTATCGCCTCAGCGCAGATGGAGAAGAGGAGGGAAGAGACAGTAACTCTAAGACTTTTGCCTCCATCACAGTGAGGAGGTGCTTGGTGAACTCACTGTGGTGGATGTTAATTTGTGTTTATTGTGTGTTGTTTATTATTACGTGTATGGCTGCAGGCAACAACATTTCGTTCAGACCGAAAGGTCTGAATGACAAATAAAGGATTCAAGTTCAAAATCACTCAGCGGTCACCCCAAGAATACCAAATGCACACACAGAGAGTGGTGAATCTCTGGAATTCTCTGCCACAGAAGGTAGTTGAGGCCACACAGTTCATTGGCTATATTTAAGAGGGAGTTAGATGTGGCCCTTGTGGCTAAAGGGATCAGGGGGTATGGAGAGAAGGCAGGTACAGGATACTGAGTTGGATGATCAGCCATGATCATATTGAATGGCGGTGCAGGCTCGAAGGGCCGAATGGCCTACTCCTGCACCTATTTTCTATGTTTCTATGTTTCTATGTAGTGAAAAACCTTAGGGATTGTAACATCCAGTCCCACTAATCAATCTTATTATCGCACTGTTATAGTTTGTTCTTTTTTTCCCTGAGTTTTCGTTATATTATTTATTACGATTACATATTCTATTGTGCTGCAGCAAGTGAGAATTTCATTGTTCTATCTGGGACACATGACAATAAAATACTCTTGACTCTTTAGATCAGAGACGCGGAAACACTTTTTCTCACAGAGAGTGGAGAGTCTGTGGAATTCTCTGCCTCACAGAGGGCGGTGGAGGCAGGTTCTCTGGATGCTTTCAAGAGAGAGCTAGGTAGGGCTCTTAAAGATAGCGGAGTCAGGGGATATGGGGAGACGGCAGGAACGGGGTACTGATTGGGGATGATCAGCCATGATCACATTGAATGGTGGTGCTGGCTCGAAGGGCCGAATGGCCTCTACTCCTGCATCTATTGTCTATTGTCTAGACCTGACGTCCTCCTGATTACATTTTATCTCCCCAAGCTGACAGTGATCCATTCCATATTTTCCATGAACTTCTGCCCCTTTGATCTGTCAATTTCACACCGTCACCCTTCGATATCTCTGTGTCTCTCCTCTCTGACTCGCAGTCTGAAGAAGAGTCTCTCGATCCAAAACGCAACCCGTTCCTTCTCTCCAGAGATGCTGCCTGTCCCGCTGAGTTACTCCAGCAGTTTGGGTCTGTCTATCTTTGTACTAGACAATGATGAATTGGGAAAGGAGGCCACACCATTAAACTGCAGGCTCATTCCAGCTCCCTTGGGGACATTAATCCATTGGCATTGTTATATATCCTTAATTCTCCCTCAGAAATGTGTTTATCATCACCACTTTCGTTCCTGGCCGCAGGAGACATTAATATTCTTATGTAAAAGTCACGCTGCATTCAACTTGTAAAACACATTTGCAGCTTGTCATAGAAACATAGAAACATAGAAATTAGGTGCAGGAGTAGGCCATTCGGCCCTTCGAGCCTGCACCGCCATTCAATATGATCATGGCTGATCATCCAACTCAGTATCCCATCCCTGCCTTCTCTCCATACCCACTGATCCCTTTAGCCACAAGGGCCACATCTAACTCCCTCTTAAATATAGCCAATGAACTGTGGCCTCAACTACCTTCTGCGGCAGAGAGTTCCAGAGATTCACCACTCTCTGTGTGAAAAATGTTTTCCTCATCTCGGTCCTAAAGGATTTCCCCCTTATCCTTAAACTGTGACCCCTTGTTCTGGACTTCCCCCACATCGGGAACAATCTTCCTGCATCTAGCCTGTCCAACCCCTTAAGAATTTTGTAAGTTTCTATAAGATCCCCCCTCAATCTTCTAAATTCTAGCGAGTACAAGCCGAGTCTATCCAGTCTTTCTTCATATGAAAGTCCTGACGTCCCAGGAATCAGTCTGGTGAACCTTCTCTGTACTCCCTCTATGAGTGTCAGTCCACTGGTTCATTGACCCAGCCTCGTGAAAACATTGTCTGCTTTTCCTGTAAATCTCTCCCCTCTTTAGCCTGCCGTCGCTGAGCTTATTTCTGTTGTTTTGTTTAAACCGCACAGTGACCCCAGAATGAATTCATCCCGCATGGGCGGCACGGTGGACCCGGGTTCCATCCTGACTACGGGCGCTGTCTGTACAGAGTTTGTACGTTCTCCCCGTGACCCGCTTGGGCTTTCTCCCATATCCTCGGTTTCCTCCCACACTCCAAAGACGTGTAGGTTTGTAGGTTAATTGGCTTGGTATAAATGTGAAATTGTCCCTTGTGTAGGTATGTTACAAAACTTACCTTCAGCGGCGCTGCAGTTCTGCCGCTACCCGTGTGCGCGACTTTGGCGCCGTTGAGAGGGGGGCGGGTTTAAAATGCGATTTTTCTGCAGACTATTCAAATCGATCTCTGTTAGGCTGTTTAGTTATTAAAGAAAAATCGCTTCAACTGCCCAATTCTCCTGCCATTGCCCCATAACCCTTGACACCTGCACTAATCAAGCATCTGTCTATCTCTGCCTTAAAAATATCCATAGCGCTTTTAAATGTTAGAGTAAATTAAAAATCTTCTAAAGCCGTGAATGCCGACAACGGGACGGATCTCACGTAGGGGACAAGGCAAAGTATTTATACATAAACAAAGTACTTCTTAAGATGCCTTTAATCAAAATTTTAAGTTGCAAGAAGGTGACTTGGAGCCCATCCGAACTGGCAATATTTTTCACGTCGACATGGGGTTCAAATTCACTGCAACTGCAACGTTCCAAACCAGCGCGTTCCACAAAATCCCACTCGCAAGATGATTTAAATGGCCATTGATTTACAGCAATTCCTTCCATTTGGCCTATAAATTTATGACAATGAGATTTTAAAATCATGTTATATTGCGAATTCTTGTGTGAATGTTATTAGGCTATTAAAAATGTAAATCTTTTCTTGAGAAATGGATAGATGTTAGATCTAGTAATTGAATTTTGTAATTAGCTACAATTGGGTAACTAACTAATTATATATGAAAATGGCCATAGCTTTTTAATACTTGAGATATGAAAGTGAATTAGGTGTCAAATTAAACTTCTTTTTATGCTTTATCTGATGGGATAAATTGTAGACTATATTTTAAAAATCTCAAAATTTGGTAACATTGCTACCTTGTGTGTGTAGGGTCGTGTTAGTGTGCAGGGATCGCTGGTCGGCACGGACTTGGTTTGGCCGAAGGGCCTGTTTCTGTGCTGTATTTCTAAACTAAACTAATCCAGTGCTATCACAGACCTCAGTCAATGGGTTGTAGATAGATCAGGACCTTTGACCCACAATGTCTACGCCAAGAACATGATACCAAGGTCAACATCACTGCTGCCTCTGGTGATTCATATCCCTTCATCCTGCTTTCAAGTGTTTTTCAAATCCAAGAAAAATCACTCCCGATCCTTCTAATCCAGTGATAAAAATGCTGAAACTACAGATGCTGATTTATACCAAGAGTATAACATATGTTGAGCATTTGAAGGCACTGGGCCTGTACTCGCTGGAGTTTAGAAGGATGAGCTGAAAGGAAGGCCTCACTGAAACCTATCGAATAGTGAAAGGACTGGATGCAGTGGATGTGGAGAGGATGTTTCCACCAGTGGGAGTGTCTAGGACCAGAGGTCAAAGCCTCAGAATTAAAGGACATTCCTTTAGTAAGGAGATGAGGAGGAATTTCTTTAGTCAGAGGGTGGTGAATCTGTGAATTCTTAGCCACAAAAGGCTGTGGAGGCCAAGCCAATGGATATTTTTAAGGCGGAGATAGGCAGATTCTTGATTAGTGCAGGTGTCAAGGGTTATGGGGCGATGGCAGGAGAATTGGGTTGAGAGGGAAAGATAGATCAGCCATGATTGAATGGCAGAGTAGACTCGATGGGCAGACTGGCCTAATTCTGCTCCTACCACATGAACCTATGATAGACACAAATGCTGGAGTAACTCAGCGGGTCAGGCAGCATCTCTGGAGAACATGGATAGGTGACTTTTCAGATTGGGGGCCCTCTTCAAACTGATTATAATGGGCCCTGGTAGCAAGTATTGAAGGTTTTCATGCAACCAGTTCTCTCCCCCCCCCCTCCCCCCCTCCCCCCCTTCCTCCCCACCTACAATCAGTCTGAAGAAGGATCCTAACCTGAAACATCACCTATCTATGTTCTCCAGAGATGCGGCCCGATCCGCTGAGTTACTCCAGCACTTTGTGTCTATCTTCGGTCTAGACCAGCATCTGCAGTTCCTTTCCACAGGTAGATGGGTGCAGGTGATTTCACCTTCAAACACTCACCTCTCCCAAAGCCACATTCTTGCCATAGAGTGAGTACAGAGAAGGTTCACCAGACTGATTCCTGGGATGTCAGGACTTTCATATGAAGAAAGACTGGATAGACTCGGCTTGTACCCGCTAGAATTTAGAAGATTGAGGGGGGGATCTTATAGAAACTTACAAAATTCTTAAGGGGTTGGACCGGCTAGATGCAGGAAGATTGTTCCCAATGTTGGGGGAAGTCCAGAACTAGGGGTCACAGTTTAAGGATAAGATCTTTTGGGGCCGAGATGAGAAAATCATTTTTTACACAGAGAGTGGCGAATCTCTGGAACTCTCTGCCACAGAAGGTAGTTGAGGCCACAGTTCATTGGCTATATTTAAGAGGGAGTTAGATATGGCCCTTGTGGCTAAAGGGATCAGGGGGTATGGAGAGAAGGCAGGGACGGGATACTGAGTTGGATGATCAGCCATGATCATATTGAATGGCGGTGCAGGCTTGAAGGGCCGAATGGCCTACTCCTGCACCTATTTTCTATGTTTCTATGAGAGGTGATGAGAACGCAACTGCTTTTAGCACGACACTCAAAGACAAAATGTTCCTGAAGGTTACAATTACAGAATAATACACTAGATTCAGCAAGGGAATGATTTCTTGTTGGAAATATTGTAGACTGGTTGTGGTTTTGTTACCCAGCTCCAGGCAGTACTGGCCGAGGGCTGTGATTCCAAATTGTAACAGCCTGACATTAATTCCAGGCTGCCTTGAATGTATCAGTACTATGTCACTCAGACCAAAGAGGGAGCTTCTGTGCCAAGGGATGAGGCAAGTTCTGAAAGCTGTTCCCCAGGGTGGGCTGAAGATATCCTCGTGATTAACTAAGAACAGCTGTACATCATAATAATCCAGTGTGGCACGGTGGCGCAGCGGTAGAGACCCGGGTTCCATCCTGGCTACGGGCGCTACCTGTACGGGATTTGTACGTTCTCCCTGTGACCGCGTGTGTTTTCTCCGGGCGCTTGAGTTTCCTTCCACACTCCAAAGACGTGCAGGTTTGTAGGTTAATTGGCTTTGGAGAAAATTGTAAATTGCCCCCAGTGTGTAGGATAGTGCTAGTGTACGGGGCTTGCTGGTCAGTGTGGACTCGGTGGGCTGAAGGGCCTCTTTCCACACTGGTATTATGCTTGTTGTATTTTTGTAAGGCTTGATTGTATTCATGTATAATATAATCTGATTTAATTGAATAGCATGCAAACAAAATCAAATCACTATATCCCAGTGCATGAAAGTAATAAGCATGGAAAAGTATGATATAGGTGCAGGAGTAGGCCATTCGGCCCATCAAGCCAGCACCGCCATTCAATATGATCATGGCTGGTCATCCACAATCAGTATCTCGTTCCCGCTTTCTCCCCATATCCCTTGATTCCTTTAGCCCTAAGAGTTAAATCTAACTCTCTCTTGAAAACATCCAGTGAATTGGCCTCCACTGCCTTCTGTGGCAGAGAATTCCACAGATTCACAACTCGCTGGGTGAAAATGTTTTTCCTCACCTCCGTTCTAAATGGCCTGCCCCTTTATTCTTAAACTGTGACCCCCCTGGTTCTGGATTCCCCCAACATCGGGAACATTTTACCTGCTTCTAGCCTGCCCAATCCTTTGAGAATTGTATATGCTACAATCCAAATACCAATACCATTTCATTCTACATATGCTGCCTGGCTCGCTCAGTTCCTCCAGCAGTTTGTTTTTTGCTCAATATCTCGGTGTCTTCAGCATCTTGGCAAGGGTCTATCGAGGTTCTGCCCAGAAGATGGAAGATGTCCTTCTGGACAGATGTTTTCCATTTCCAGAAAAATATTGCTCATCATTTAAGGAACTGTAGACGCACCCAGACGTTTCCACATGCTGGGTCATGGACTCTTTTTACATGATCTTAAGCTGCTGCCCCACTGCACCAGAGGCCCCTGGTTCGATCCTGACTACGGGTGCTGTCTGTACAGGGTTTGTACGTTCCCCCCCGGCGACCAAGTGGGTTTTCTCCGGGTATTCCGGTTTCCTCCTACACTCCAAAGGCGTGCAGTTTGTAGGCAAATTGGCTTCTGTAAACTGATAGGTTGGCTCTAATAGAAACATAGAAACATAGAAATTAGGTGCAGGAGTAGGCCATTCGGCCCTTCGAGCCTGCACCGCCATTCAATATGATCATGGCTGATCATCTAACTCAGTATCCCGTACCTGCCTTCTCTCCATACCCCCTGATCCCCTTAGCCACAAGGGCCACATCTAACTCCCTCTTAAATATAGCCAATGAACTGTGGCCTCGACTACCCTCTGTGGCAGAGAGTTCCAGAGATTCACCACTCTCTGTGTGAAAAAAGTTCTTCTCATCTCGGTTTTAAAGGATTTCCCCCTTATCCTTAACCTGTGACCCCTTGTCCTGGACTTCCCCAACATCGGGAACAATCTTCCTGCATCTAGCCTGTCCAACCCCTTAAGAATTTTGTACGTTTCTGTAAGATCCCCTCTCAATCTCCTAAATTCTAGAGAGTATAAACCAAGTCTATCCAGTCTTTCTTCATAAGACAGTCCTGACATCCCAGTAATCAGTCTGGTGAACCTTCTCTGCACTCCCTCTATGGCAATAATGTCCTTCCTCAGATTTGGAGACCAAAACTTTACGCAATACTGCACCTGCATGCCTACCTTCAATGACTGGTGTACCATGACACCCAGGTCTCGCTGCATCTCCCCCTTTCCCAATCGGCCACCATTTAGATAATAGTCTGCAAATGTGTAAGATAGTGCTAGTGTGTGGGGTGATTGCTGGTTGGCAGGGACTAGGTGGGCCGAAGGGCCTGTTTCCAGGCTCAAGACTTGAAAAATATGTGTGTAAGTAAGGTTAACACTCCTGATGACGATATGAAACTCTCTCGCCCGCTGCCTGTAGGTCCCAAGGATATCTTTAGGCTGGCTTTATTCCATCTTGCAGAATGGTGATTCTGGTCTTCTTCACTGAGAATCAGGGAGAGTTATAAAAATGTCTGTCTCTCCTGATCAATTATCCCTCATCACCATCTATATCTCTAATTCCCCTTTCCCCTGACTCTCAGTCTGAAGTCCAGTCTTAAGTCCAGTCCAGTCACAGTTTAAGGATAAGAGGGAAGTCTTTTAGGACCGAGATGAGAAAATCATTTTTCACACACAGAGAGTGGTGAATCTGTTGAATTCTCTGCCACAGAAGGTAGTTGAGGCCACAGTTCATTGGCTATATTTAATAGGGAGTTAGATGTGGCCCTTGTGGGTAAAGGGATCAGGGGGTATGGAGAGAAGGCAGGTACGGGATACTGAGTTGGATGATCAGCCATGATCATATTGAATGGCGGTGCAGGCTCGAAGGGCCGAATGGCCTACTCCTGCACCTATTTTCTATGTTTCTATGTTTCTAAGAAGGGTCTCGACCCGAGACATCAGCTATTCCTTTTTCTCCAGAGATGCTGCCTGACCCGCTGGGTTACTCCAGCTTCTTGCGTCGTAAATCCGCATCTGCGGTTCCATCCTGCACTTCAGTAAGGATGCTTGGGGTAAGTCTTGCTAAATATCGAAAATAGTAGCAGGCCAGATATTGGCTTCCACCTTTGAAATGCAGCTGCATTGAAAGCTCACTCCGACCTCCCTGTCATAGCACATAGAATACAGAACAGCACAAGAACAGGCCCTTTGGCCCACAATATCCGTGCTGGACATGAAGCCAGGTTAAACTACTCTCAATTGTCTGCACCTGATCCATAGCAGCCAGGATCATCTCTCTCTCTCCTCCCTTTCTCAAACAAATGGACAAGTCTGTGGAATTCTCTGCCTCAGAGGGCGGTGGAGGCAGGTTCTCTCGATGCTTTCAAGAAGATTCACCAAACTGATTCCTGGGATGCAGTATAATGTGGATAAATGTGAGGTTACCCATTTTGGTGGCAAAAACGGGAAAGCAGACTATTATCTAAATGGTGGCCGATTGGGAAAGGGGGAGATGCAGCGAGACCTGGGTGTCATGGTACACCAGTCATTGAAGGTAGGCATGCAGGTGCAGCAGGCAGTAAAGAAAGCGAATGGTATGTTAGCTTTCATTGCAAAAGGATTTGAGTATAGGAGCAGGGAGGTTCTACTGCAGTTGTACAGGGTCTTGGTGAGACCACACCTGGAGTATTGCGTACAGTTTTGGTCTCCAAATCTGAGGAAGGACATTGTTGCCATAGAGGGAGTACAGAGAAGGTTCACCAGACTGATTCCTGGGATGTCAGGACTGTCATATGAAGAAAGACTGGATAGACTTGGTTTATACTCTCTAGAATTTAGGAGATTGAGAGGGGATCTTATAGAAACTTACAAAATTCTTAAGGGGTTGGACAGGCTAGATGCAGGAAGATTGCTCCCGATGTTGGGGAAGTCCAGGACAAGGGGTCACAGCTTAAGGATAAGGGGGAAATCCTTTAAAACCGAGATGAGAAGAACTTTTTTCACACAGAGAGTGGTGAGTCTCTGGAACTCTCTGCCACAGAGGGTAGTTGAGGCCAGTTCATTGGCTATATTTAAGAGGGAGTTAGATGTGGCCCTTGTGGCTAAGGGGATCAGAGGGTATGGAGAGAAGGCAGGTACGGGATACTGAGTTGGATGATCAGCCATGATCATATTGAATGGCGGTGCAGGCTCGAAGGGCCGAATGGCCTACTACTGCACCTAATTTCTATGTTTCTATGTTTTCTAAGAGAGAGCTCTTAAAAATAGCGAAGTCAGGGATATGGGGAGAAGGCAGGAACGGGGTACTGATTGGGGATGATCAGCCATGATCACATTGAATGGCGGTGTTGGCTCGAAGGGCCGAATGGCCTCCTCCTGCACCTATTGTCTATTGTCTAACATTAACTCCCATTCACACAAGAGACTCCCAACGCTGGAATCTGGGGACAAAACTGAAGCTGTTGGAGCAACTTAGTGGGTCAGGCAGCGTCTGACTTTAGTTAATTGTCACGAGTACAGAGGTACAGCGGAGAGCCTTTGTTGCGTGCTAACCAGTCAGCAGAAAGACGATACAAGATTATAATCGAGCCGTCCACAGTGTACAGGTACTTGACGTGGATAGAGTGGTGTGGTGGGAGAGTCTAGGACTAGAGGACAAAGCCTCAGAATTAAAGGACATTCCTATAGGAAGGAGACGAGGAGGAATTTTGTCAGTCAGTGGGCGGTGAATCTGTGGAATTCTTTGTCACAGAAGGCGGTGGAGGCCAAGTCAGTAGATATTTTTTTTAAGGCAGATTCTAGATTAGTACGTGTGTCAGAGGTTACGGGGAGATGGCTGGAGAATGGGGTTCGCAGGGAGAGACAGATTAGCCATGATTGAATGGCGGAGTAGACTTGATGGGCCAAATGGCCTGATACTGCTCCTATCACTGATGACCCTATGAATACTGTTTTTTTTGCTCAAGATTCCAGCACCTGCAGTTCCTTCACAACCCCGGTGAGGCCTCATTTGGAGTTTTGTGTTCAGTTTTGTTCATTGGAAATAGAAAATAGAAAATAGGTGCAGGAGTAGGCCATTCGGCCCTTCGAACCTGCTGCAGGAAGGATGACGCTAAGCTGGAACAAGTGAAGAGAAGAGCTTACAAGTATTTTGCCAGGATCTGAGGGCCTGAGCTATAAGGACAGGTTGAGCAGACTAAGACTTTATCCCTTGAAGGGCAAGAGGATGAGGACTAATCTCATAGAGGTGTATAAATTCATGAGGGAGACTGGGTGAATGCACAGAATCTGTAAAAACCCGAGTCGGGGAACAAGAGCCACGGGGCATAAGTTTAAGGTGAGAGGGTAGAGACTTAAACCCCTGTCCCCACGGTACGAGTTCATTCCAAGAGCTCTCCCGTGTTTGCCCTGATTTGAACTCGGAGATTTACGGTAATGGCCACTCGTCGGTACTCGGGGCTCTCGTGGACATTTTCCAACATGTTGAAAAATCTTCACGAGTCTTCCCGTGCCTACCTGCCGTTAGCGAGTCTTCCCGAGTACCTGCCGTTAGCGCTAAGAGACGTCCCCGAGCTCCGACGTACCCGCTACGTTCATTCTCCGTGCTTACCACCAGTTTGATTTTTTTTTAAACTCGGGAGAGCTCTTGGAATGAACTTGCACTGTGGGACAGGGCTATTAATAGGAACTTGAAGGGCAACCTTTTCACTCAGAGAGTGGTGGGTACAGGGAACGCGCTGCCAGAGGAGGTCATTGAAGCAGGTTCTATGAGGACATTCAAAAGACATTTGGACAAGGAATAAAATACATGGGTTGGAGATATTTTGAGGGATATGGGCCATAGGCAAGCAGATTGGACTAGTGTAGATCGAAGGGTTTCATTGTTGGAGTGGGCAGGTTTTTAGTTTGGTTTAGAGATACAGCGCAGAAACAGGCCCTTCGGCCCACCAGGTCCGTGCCGGCCAGCGATCCCCGTACATCAACACTATCCTACACCCACTAGGGACAATGTTTACATTTACCAAGCCAGTTAACCTACAAACCTGCACGTCTTTGGAGTGTGGGAGGAAACCGAAGATCTTGGAGAAAACCCACGCAGGTCACGGGGAGAACGTGCAAACTCCACACAGACAGCGCCCGCGGTCGGGATCGAAGCCGGGTCTCCAGAGCCACGTTCGCTGTAAGGCAGCAACTCTACCGCTGCGCCACCGTGACAGGCCAAAGGGCCCTGTCTGCCTCTGTAACCATGGGTTCACTTACCAGAAGCTTGTGATTCCACCTGGTCGATCATGAAGGCATCAGACAGTCCCACTTTGACCGGGTGTTGTTCAGAATTTATCTGGGTCACAGTTATCGGGACCTAGAGATCAGAGCAAAAAGCATTGTTAACCTTCAAACACTGACACCAGCCGAAGATAGGCACAAAACGCTGGAGTAACTCAGCGGGACAGGCAGCATCTCTGGAGAGCAGGAATGGGTGACGTTTCGGGTCAAGACCCTTCCGCAGTCTGAGTTACTCCAGCAATTCTGTGTCTATCTTTGATTTAAACCAGCATCTGCAATTCTTTCCTACACACTGACAGCAAACATGCAGGTGGACAGTAAGCCATTTAGAACGGAGATGAGGAAACACTTTTTCTCACAGAGAGTGGTGAGTCTGTGGAATTCTCTGCCACAGAGGGTGGTGGAGGTGGGTTCTCTGGATGCTTTCAAGAGAGAGCTAGATAGGGCTCTTAAAAATAGCGGAGTCAGGGGATATGAGGAGATGGCAGGAACGGGGTATTGATTGGGGATGATCAGCCATGATCACATTGAATGGGGGTGCTGGCTCGAAGGGCCAAATGGCCTCTACTCCTGCACCTATTGTCTATTGACAGGGAAACACCTATTCAGCCCAGATAAGAACCAAAACTACTATGGCAAAATGATTTGAGTATAGGAGCAGGGAGGTTCTACTGCAGTTGTACAGGGTCTTGGTGAGACCACACCTGGAGTATTGCGTACAGTTTTGGTCTCCTAATCTGAGGAAAGACATTCTTGCCATAGAGGGAGTACAGAGAAGGTTCACCAGACTGATTCCTGGGATGTCAGGACTTTCATATGAAGAAAGACTGGATAGACTCGGCTTGTACTCGCTAGAATTTAGAAGATTGAGGGGGGGTCTTATAGAAACGTACAAAATTCTTAAGGGGTTGGACAGGCTAGATGCAGGAAGATTGTTCCCGATGTTGGGGAAGTCCAGAACAGGGGGTCACAGTTTAAGGATAAGGGGGAAATCTTTTAGGACCGAGATGAGGAAAACATTTTTCACACAGAGAGTGGTGAATCTGTGGAATTCTCTGCCACAGAAGGTAGTTGAGGCCACAGTTCATTGGCTATATTTAAGAGGGAGTTAGATGTGGCCCTTGTGGCTAAAGGGATCAGGGGGTATGGAGAGAAGGCAGGTGCAGGATACTGAGTTGGATGTTGGCAGGTGCAGGATACTGGGCCACATCTAACTCCCTCTTAAATATAGCCAATGAACTGTGGCCTCAATTACCTTCTGTGGCAGAGAATTCCACAGATTCACCACTCTCTGTGTGAAAAAAGTTTTCCTCATCTCGGTCCTAAAAGATTTCCCCCTTATCCTTAAACTGTGACCCCTTGTCCTGGACTTCCCCAACATCGGGAACAATCTTCCTGCATCTAGCCTGTCCAACCGCTTAAGAATTTTGTAAGTTTCTATAAGATCCCCCCTCAATCTTCTAAATTCTATCGAGTTCTCACCTTAAACCTATGTCCTCAGGTTCTCGATTCCCCTACTCTGGGCAAGAGGTTTTGCGTTTACCTGATCTATTTTTCTCACGTAAAATTCTGTAAGGACGAATTTCCATTCTCCCAAATGCATGTTAGGAGTCAACTCTCCGAATTAAAGTTCGACGTTTTGGAATAAAAATTGTCAGTCAACAAGAGAAAGGTCCCACTATTTGTCTTCTGCCATTCAACCAATCTTCCATCCATGCTAGTATCTTCCCCTGAATACCATGGGCTGTCATCTTATTTAGCAGCCTCACATGCGGCACTTTTTCAAGAACCTTCTGCAAATTCAAGTAAACAACATCCACTGACTCTCCCTTGTCTGTCCCTGCTGGATTAGTGTTTGCCGACTGGTTTACATGTGACAATAAACGAAAGTAAACTAAATCTATAAGGTAGACGAAAATGCTGGAGAAACTCAGCGGGCGAGGCAGCATCTATGGAGCGAAAGAAATAGGCAACGTTTGGGGTCATACTCAAACTATAGGTCATGATGCAGCTTGGTATGGCCACATTTGCGTGCAGTTCTTCTGTAGGTCTTTGGAGTGTGGGTGCAAAACCGAAGATCTCGGAGAAAATCCCGCGCGGTCACGGGGAGAACGTGCAAACTCCGTACAGGCAGCAGCAGTAGCTGGGATCGAACCCGGCGTCTCTGGCGCTGTAAGGCAGTAACTCTACCGCTGCGCCATCGTGCCGGCCCCTTGATGTTCCCCGTCCGCGCGTCACGCTCTACACTCACGTCCTTGTAGCTGAAGACGATTCTCCCCTCGTGACACAACATGGCCTGGAAGGTGAAACTTCCAATGTCCTCTCGGTCGGGCAGGTACACCTTGTCCCATTGTACGACAAATGCAGTCCCTGAAAAGTACAGACAGGACCAGTGAGACGTGATACAGAGGTACGTGGGCAGCTGCTTACACCTTACTACAGCGACTTTCATATAGAAACATAGAAATTAGAAATTAGGTGCAGGAGTAGGCCATTTGGCCCTTCGAGCCTGCACCGCCATTCAATATGATCATGGCTGATCATTCAATGAAGAAAGACTGGATAGACTCAGCTTGTACTCGCTGGAATTTAGAAGATTGAGGGGGGGATCTTATAGAAACTTACAATATTCTTAAGCGGTTGGACAGGCTAGATGCAGGAAGATTATTCCCGATGTTGGGGAAGTCCAGAACAAGGGGTCACAGTTTAAGGATAAAAGGGAAGTCTTTTAGAACTGAGATGAGATGAGAATTCCACAGAGAGTGGTGAATCTGTGGAATTCTCTGCCACAGAAGGTAGTTGAGGCCACAGTTCATTGGCTGGATTTAAGAGGGAGTTAGATGTGGCCCTTGGGGCTAAATGGATCAGGGGGTATGGAGAGAAGGCAGGTACAGGATACTGAGTTGGATGATCAGCCATGATCATATTGAATGGCGGTGCAGGCTCAAAGGGCCGAATGGCCTCTACTCCTGCAGCTATTTTCTATGTTTCTATGACTCCAAAATCGTTGACATGAGCTGTCAGTAATGAATGAAGAGTTTAAGGCCACTTGTTTTTTTGTTAATACTTTTGAGATACTGCATGGAAACGAGCCCTTTGTCCCACTTGAGCCCACGTTAAGCGCGGCACGGTGGCGCAGCGGTAGAGTTGCTGCCTTACAGCGCCAGGGAGCCAGTTTCGACCCTGACTATGGGTGCGGTCTGTACCGAGTTTGCACGTTCTCCCCGTGACCTGCGTGGGTTTTCTCCAGGATCTCCGGTTTCCTCCCACACTCCAAAGACGTACAGGTGTGTAGGTTATTTGGCTTGGTATAATTGTAAATTGTCCCTAGTGTGTGTAGGATAGTATTAATGTGCGGGGATCGCTGGTCGGCGTGGACTCGGTGGGCCAAATGGCCTGTTTCCTCGCTGAATCTCTAAACTGAACCAAACTAAACTATACCTGTGCAAGGTGCTGGTGCAACCTTGGGTCTGGTGCACAGTTCTGGACGTCTTATTTCAGGACAGACATTCTTGAATTGGGCACCATGCCGAGAGAATTGACTAAATTGATTCCTGAGGTGAGGGGGGCTTTCCATGAGGAGATTGATGAAAATTGGGCAATAGTCACTGACGTTTAGAAATCTAGGTGAACTGATTGAGATGTAGAGCATTCCAAGGAGGTTGGCCAACTAGCTGCAGAAGGTTGGGCAGCTTACAGCCCTGTGGTATGAATATTAACCATATAACCATATAACAATTACAGCATGGAAACAGGCCATCTCGACCCTTCTAGTCCGTGCCAAACACATAATCTCCCCTAGTCCCATATACCTGCGTTCAGACCATAACCTTCCATTCCTTTCCCGTCCATATAACTATCCAATTTATTTTTAAATTATAAAAACATGAGCCTCCACAACCTTCACTGGAAGCTCATTCCACACAGCCACCACTCTCTGAGTAAAGAAGTTCCCCCTCATGTTACCCCTAAACTTCTGTCCCTTAATTCTCAAGTCATGTCCCCTTGTTTGAATCTTCCCAACTCTCAGTGGGAAAAGCTTATCCACGTCAACTCTGTCTATCCCTCTCATCATTTTAAAGACCTCTATCAAGTCCCCCCCTTAACCTTCTGCGCTCCAAAGAATAAAGCCCTAACTTGTTCAACCTTTCTCTGTAACTTAGTTGCTGAAACCCAGGCAACATTCTAGTAAATCTCCTCTGTACTCTCTCTATTTTGTTGACATCCTTCCTATAACTAGGCGACCAAAATTGTACACCATACTCCAGAATTGGCCTCACCAATGCCTTGTACAATTTTAACATTACATCCCAACATATTGATTTATCTAACATCAAGTAACCCTTGCATCCCCTCTCTCTCCATCCCTCCCCCCGCCCAGGTTGTTGTACGAGCTTCAAAGTCGTCCTGTTGAGTCTCATTATCTGTAACTAGTTTTCACCTAGCCCCCTGCTCACAGCTATCAATGGCCTGTTTCTTTTATCATTGTTACATTTTTGCATTTCTCTCGTTCATTTTTTCCACATCACCATCTATATCTGTCGTTTCCCATTCCCCTGACTCTCAGTTTGAAGAAGGGTCTCAACCTGAAACATCATCTATTCCTGTTTTCCATAGTTGCTGCCTGTCCTACTGAGGTACTCCAGCTTTTTGTGACTATAGAGCTATAGAGAGAATGTTTTCTTGGTGAGCAAAGGCTTAGCTTTAAGAATTGACTATGTGATTGAGATGAGGGAGGAAATCTTTAATGGATGTGAATACTTGGAATCTATGATAAGTTTAGTCTGGTTTATTGTCTCGTGTACCAAGGCACAGTAAAAAGCTTTCGTTTTTGAAATTTTAATTTAGACATATAGCACGGAAACAGGCCCTTCGGCCCACCGAGTCTGCACCGACCAGCGATCCCCGTACATTAACACTATCCTACACACACTGGGGACTAGTTTACATTTATACATTGATACCAAGCCAATTAATCTACGAACCTGTATGTCTTTGGAGTGTGGGAGGAAACCGAAGATCTTGGAGAAAACCCACGCAGGTCACGGGGAGAAAACGTACAAACTCCGTACAGACAAGCACCCGCGGCAGGATCGTGCTCGGGTCTCTGGCACTGTAAAGGCAGTAGCTCTACTGCTAAGCCACCAACACACAAAAAGTACACTTTAAGCTGGGCTAAGCACATTTTAAGACGACAGGGGATTCAATGTTTAGGGGAAACCAGGGGGAGGATAGAACTGTGGGAAAGATTGGATCAGCCATGAACATTGACTGCTGCAACAGGCTTGAGGGACCTATTTGAAAAGTCAAGTGTGTGTTTATTCTCACGTGTCCAGAAACGGAACAATGCAATTCTCTACATTCTACAAACGGAGAAGTCATTAAAATGCCAATTAAGCAAATCCATTTTTTGGGTTGGATTTTTATGAAGAGCAAGAACTAAGAAAGCCAGGGTGATTTCAAGTCAAGTCAAGTCAAGTCAAGTTTATTTGTCACATACACATACGAGATGTGCAGTGAAATGAAAGTGGCAATGCTCGCGGACTTTTGTGCAAAAGAAAAACAACAAAACAACCAAACAAATTATAAACACAATCATAACACACATATTCTTTTACATAATAAATAATAGAAGGAAAAACGTTCTGTAGAGTTAGTCCCTGGTGAGAAAGGCGTTTACAGTCCGATTTACGGAGAAGATTCCATGGAAAGGCACAGGAGACGTAAATGCAGGACAGCGGAGAAGATAAAAGGAATTCTGATTTGGATAAGAAAAGAAATCGGCAACGAAGGCTGGAAACTAATTAATTTATTTCAGTGGGATGAATGGGGTTCTCAACCAAAGAAAATCATAAGATCAAAAGAAGGACTTTTATTAAATTCCTCATAGTTTCAACTTCTTTGCAACACTGATGATTTGAATCTACACTTGTACTTATCTTAATGTTCAGCACTTCGGTCCCTCTCTTGCCTGTGGATATGGAGATGTTGCCATTCTTTCATTATACAATGAGACTATTGACGTGTAGGAAAGAACTGCAGATGCTGGTTTAAATCGAAGGTAGACACAAAAGGCTGGGTTAACTCAGCGGGTGAGGCAGCATCTCTGGAGAGAAGGAATGGGCGACGTTTCGGGTCGAGACCCTTCTTCAGACTGATGTCAGGGGAGTGGACAAAGGCAGAATGTAGTCGGAGGCAGTAAGACCAGTGGGAGAACTGGGAAGGGGAAGGGGATGGAGAGAGAGAGAAAGCAAGGGCTATCTGAAGTTAGAGAAGTCAATGTTCATATCGCTGGAGGGTAAACCACCCAAGCAAAATATGAGGTGCTGTTCCTCCAATTTCATACATCACACCTGATATTTCGCTTGGGTAGTTTACACCATAGTTGTATGAACATTGACTTCTCTAACTTCAGATAGCCCTTGCTTTCTCTCTCCATCCCCCTTCCCAGTTTTCCCACTAGTCATAGAAACATAGAAACATAGAAATTAGGTGCAGGAGTAGGCCATTCGGCCCTTCGAGCCTGCACCGCCATTCAATACGATCATGGCTGATCATCCAACTCAGTATCCCGTACCTGCCTTCTCTCCATACCCTCTGATCCCCTTAGCCACAAGGGCCACATCTAACTCCCTCTTAAATACAGCCAATGAACTGTGGCCTCGACTACCCTCTGCGGCAGAGAGTTCCAGAGATTCACACTCTCTGTGTGTAAAAAAGTTCTTCTCATCTCGGTTTTAAAGGATTTCCACTTATCCTTAAGCTGTGACCCCTTGTCCTGGACTTCCCCAATAGTCTTACCGTCTCCGCCCACAAGGCTATTGACGTTGTCTCTTTGTAACTCTGAAGGGTCCCCACCAGAACCAGCAATAAATTAAAATTCATGTGAATCTTAATATTTTAATATTAATCGATCAGGTGGCCAGTCCAACCTGCCTTCCATTGACTCCATCTACACCTCACCAAGGCCAGCAACATAGTCAAGGACCCATCGCAACCTGGCCACCTCCCTCTTCTCCCCTCTCCCATCAGACAAAAGGCACAGAAGTATGGAAATACACGACGACCTGAATTCGGGGCTCGGCCCAGGGGCCCAGTGGACGACATCGTCGGGAGCTCGCGGGTCACAGGTTGGTGACCTGTTTTTTCCGGAGCTCCCGCGGCAACAGCTGCGTCCGCTGGACTGGAGGGCGGCAGATTCGACCACCCCGGGGCCACGGAGCTCGAAACATCATCCATTACTTCTCTCCAGAGATGCTGCCGGTCCCGCTGAGTTACTCCTGCGTTTTATGTCCATCTTCAAACGACGTCACGCGCTCCAGACGGCTGTGCGGACGCATGATGACGCGCGCGACTCTCACGGGACCGTCGCTCGTCAGTCACTACCGGATTGTCGCGTGAGTGACGGCCCAAGTGGGACAGCCCTTAACTCTTGTCATTGTTCCATCCAAGTTATTATCAAATTCAATTACAGGCATAATTACATTCCCACCGATGAAATATTGCAAGTGAGTTGTGACCAGTCTGTTTGGGAGAAAGTATCAGTAACGTAATTATATCTTCATGGTGGGTTCATTGGCACAGAAATAAAGAATATTGCTTAATCTAAAAGATCATATGATAAGTAAAGGTTTGGAAGGGCTTCAATTCAATTTAACCACATGATTATTTATCAGTACATCCAGCTGTGTCTTGGATCGGGGGTTGGTGTGAGCAGACTTGACTGAATAAATCAAGAGTCAAAGTCTGGCCTAAAGTTCAAATGCAATTGGATACCTTCCTTGTTACCATACTGATCTCATCAAATATCATATATAACATGGGCCTGGTCTCCTGCTCCAACGATCAGAGTTATGGAATAATCTGGCCATCCCAGCTTGGATCAGTACTGTGGAGTCCTTCCCCGAATGCTGTTTGCCGCTGGAGGTCGAACGTATTGTTGGTAAAATTGTTAATATTTTAATTTGATAACTTTGTTTGTAAACTGCCAATATAGGCATCTTTTTGATCGTGATACAACTCTGTATTTTGGTTTGTTCTGGATAAAGGCATTTTGTATTAAAGAAAAAAGCTTGGAATCAGTTTAGGAAATTCTGGGTAACTGATCCCTGATGTATTAACCTTTCATGTGTGGTTTGACAGCATGTGTGTGGGCTCGTTAGAGAGGCCAACTTTGCTAGGCAGTCAATAGGTTTAACAATGGTGATGGCATCAAGAGTGGCCAGGCTGTAGAGTTGGTGCCTGATAGCGCCAGGAACCTGGGTCCGATTCTGACCATGGGCGCTGTCTGTACCAAGTTTGTACGTTCTCCCTGTGACCCACAAGAGTTCTCTCTGGTATCTCTGGTTTCCTCCCACACTCTAAAGACGGCTGGGTATAAATGTAACCTATCCCTAGTGTGTGTAGGATAGTGGGGGTTTTTTTGTATCAAAAATATTTAATTTCAACATGAAACAAAATCACCACAAAATCTAACACCGTGGTGACCCCAACCCACCACCATCTTGCAAAATCATCAAACAACTGTTTTACAAATATTCTAATAATTACTGTACAACCCCGGTTTCTTGGTTTCTTGGTCCTCCAGAATATTCCAACTGGAATTTAAACTGTGGAGGTGGTGAAGGGAGGGCTTAAGCCAGAAAGGATTATTGGGAAGAAAGAGCTACTTTAAATGTAGTTGCGTCTGGTTGGGTAACTATAGCAGGGTGGAGATTATTCCATGCTTTAATTGTGTGTGCGGGGGAAGAACGAATTGCTGTACACATCTGTCTTTGTAGCTGGGATCACAAATTGGATCGAATGCCCTCGTCTGCTCCTAATTGGTTTGGGTTTGGTGTAGGTCTTGTAGTCTATGTCGAGCTGACCATTTAACATCTTTGTAAAAACAGGTCAAACGGTGAGCTTCACGTGTGGCTGTCTTGGAGAGGGTTCCACCCCGACCAGAGAATTCAGAAGTTTGGTGACACTGTGAAGGGGCGAGCATCCGGCTCGGGCAAAGCCCTCTTCCGCCTGTAGCCGTGACTCGCCGATGGCCAACTTGAGCAACGCAGCCAGGACATCTTCAGCCCGGCCTCCTCCCCAGATCCCCTCATGTAGGTTAGTGTTAGCATGCGGGGATCGCTGGTCGGTGCAGGCTCTGTGGGCCGAAGGGCCTGTTTCCGCGCTGTATCTCGAAACTAAACTGAACTCAACTAAGCAAAACTAAACTCAGATACTTACAACGGGGCAATGTCATGTCTCCATCCAGAGGTCCTAAAGTCACCCAGTGGATCGGTTGAGGGAACCGATTGGGAAAGGGGGAGATGCAGCGAGACCTGGGTGTCATGGTACACCAGTCATTGAAGGTAGGCATGCAGGTGCAGCAGGCAGTAAAGAAAGCGAATGGTATGTTAGCTTTCATTGCAAAAGGATTTGAGTATAGGAGCAGAGAGGTTCTACTGCAGTTGTACAGGGTCTTGGTGAGACCACACCTGGAGTATTGCGTACAGTTTTGGTCTCCAAATCTGAGGAAGGATATTATTGCCATAGAGTGAGTGCAGAGACGGTTCACCAGACTGATGTCAGGACTGTCTTATGAAGAAAGACTGGATAGACTTGGTTTATACTCTCTAGAATTTAGAAGATTGAGAGGGGATCTTATAGAAACTTACAAAATTCTTAAGGGGTTGGACAGGCTAGATGCAGGAAGATTGTTCCCGATGTTGGGGAAGTCCAGGACAAGGGGTCACAGCTTAAGGATAAAGGGGAAATCCTTTAAAACCGAGATGAGAAGAACTTTTTTCACGCAGAGAGTGGTGAATCTCTGGAACTCTCTGCCACAGAGGGTAGTTGAGGCCAGTTCATTGGCTATATTTAAGAGGGAGTTAGATGTGGCCCTTGTGGCTAAGGGGATCAGGGGGTATGGAGAGAAGGCAGGTACGGGATACTGAGTTGGATGATCAGCCATGATCATATTGAATGGCGGTGCAGGCTCGAAGGGCCGAATGGCCTACTCCTGCACCTAATTTCTATGTTTCTATGTTTCTAACCCCTTTAGTTTAGTTTAATATTGTCACGTGTATCGAGGTGCACTGAAAAATCTTTTTGATGCATGCTATCCAGTTAGAGAAAAGACTAGAGATAGACACTGAGTAACTCAGCAGGTCAGGTAGCATCTCTGGAGAAAAAGGAATAGGTGACGTGTTGGGTTGGGACCCAACATTCCAGTCTTCTATCTGCAGTTCTTTGCTTCTACAAATTGCAGTGCCTGTTTATTTAACCTGTATTCCTTAACGTTAACCCTCTCAACTCCATGAAGATTATTGCCCTTCAACGCCAATCTATTCTTCCTGCTCATAACAAAGTAACTACGTACAACTTCGCAAGCTGTGAACTAAGGCCCTTTAACACCGATGAGGAGTTTATACATTTTCACACAGAGTTGGAAACACTTTTTCACACACAGAGAGTGGCGAGTCTGTGGAATTCTCTGCCTCTGCGGGCGGTTCTCTGGATGCTTTCAAGAGAGAGCTAGATGGAGCTCTTAAAGATAGCGGAGTCAGGGGGTATGAGGAGAAGGCAGGAACGGGGTAATGATTGGGGATGATCAGCCATGATCACATTGAATGGCGGTGCTGGCTCGTAGGGCCGAATGGCCTACTCCTGCACCTATTGTCTATTGTCTATTGTCTATTGAGTCAATGGAACAGATTAAGGCCCAGTACCATTGATACTTTGCATCAGGGCTCTGTACCACTGACCAAGATCCAAACCATTGAGGAAGACTCCCTATCACTGGCCAAAGCCTTAAACCATTGACAATGACTTGAGACCTCCATGCACAGAGGTCATGGAGCACACTTTCCTTGCCACGACCAAGGCCCGGAGCCTAGTTACTAGCCTAGAACCCAAACCACTGTGTAATACTCTTTCCATCTGAATTTTCACCCCATGTCATGGCGTCTTATGCCCCTGTCCCACTTAGGAAACCTGAACGGAAACCTCTGGTGACTTTGCGCCCCACCCAAGGTTTCCGTGCGGTTCCCGGAGGTTTTTGTCAGTCTCCCGACCTGCTTCCACTACCTGCAACCTCCGGCAACCACCTGCAACCTCCGGGAACCGCACGGAAACCTTGGGTGGGGCGCAAAGTCTCCAGAGGTCTCCGTTCAGGTTTCCTAAGTGGGACAGGGGGATTAGTTTCATACAATGTGCAAACAGGCACTTTGGCCCAACTTGCCCACACCGACCAACATGTCCCATCTGCACTATTGGCTTGCCTGCATTTGGCCCATATCCCTATAAACCTATTCTGTTCATATACCTGTCTAAATGCTTCTTCAACGTTGCTATAGTCCCTGCCTCAACTCCCTCCACCGGCAACTTGTTAGATACACACACCATCCTTTGCATATAAAAGTTACCCCTCAGATCCCCATAAAATCTTGCCCCCCCCCCTCAACAGAAACCTATTCCCCCTAATGTATGATGTCTAGAAACAAAAACTAGTTACTATTAACTTAAATCAACATCAAAGCTGAAACCAAATGTTGAAAGGGCACTAGTAAATATTTTTTGAAAGATCAAACTCGGAAACTGTAAATGCTTCTCCCCCTGCTGTGTGCTGTCGTAACAATTTGTTCCACCTGTGCGGAGTTTTGACAGGTTTCCGGGCCTGAGTCATTATTTTTATGCTTCGAAAGGAAAAATAAGGCCTCGTTCCCTGGCTCGAATCGCAGTGATATCATCGCGACTGAAGAGGTTGCATTGTGAGCGCAGTTTTAGCGGATTACACAAACCCTCTTCCATTGGATTGTACAAATCCTGCCCTCCCACAGGTCCAAGCCGCAAAGATTTTAGCTGTTCGTTCAAAATATTGTTCTCGTAGCACCAGAACGGTGATTTTTCTTCCAAATGCAATGATTTTCAGTTGAAATGATGACGCAGTTCGAAGATAGACACCATGGGACTAGTTAACTGGGAGATGTTAACGGCAAAACCATCAGAGACAAAATGTAAGGTACACAAAACCTTGGGTGGGGCTGCATCTGCAGTTCCTTCTTAAACAGAGATAAAATGCAATCAGGAACCGTCAGACAGGTCGGAGAACTGGGAAGGGGGAGGGATGGAGAGAGAGGGAAAGCAAGGGTCGCTTGAAGTTGGAGAAGTCAATATTCATTACCTCTGGGGCACAAGCTCCCCACGTTCCTCCAATTTGCGCTGGAACCTCCCTCTGACAATGGAGGAAGCCCAGGACAGGACGGTCAGTGTGGGAACGGGAGTGGGAGTGCTTAACAATCGTGTCCGACAAAGGAGGAGAACTTGGAAGTTCTAAGAGGGAGTTAGATGTGGCCCTTGTGGCTAAGGGGATCAGGGGGTATGGAGAGAAGGCAGGTACGGGATACTGAGTTGGATGATCAGCCATGATCATATTGAATGGCGGTGCAGGCTCGAAGGGCCGAATGGCCTACTCCTGCACCTAATTTCTATGTTTCTATGTCTATGGAAGAGTCTGTGTACCACGTGTACATGGAGTGTGTGAGGCTGCAGCCACTGTTTGAATACCTAAAGGGGCTGCTCCTTGCCTTCTGGCTGCATTTTTCACCCACCACCCTCATCTTTGGACACCCTGTGCGTAGGGGAGAGGGTAGGGCTGAAGATGCCCTGGTTGGGTTGCTCCTGGGCCTGGCCAAGCTGGCCATCCGCGAGTCAACATAGAAACATAGAAACATAGAAATTAGGTGCAGGAGTAGAGGCCATTCGGCCCTTCGAGCCTGCACCGCCATTCAATATGATCATGGCTGATCATCCAACTCAGTATCCCGTACCTGCCTTCTCTCCATACCCCCTGATCCCCTTAGCCACAAGGGCCACATCTAACTCCCTCTTAAATATAGCCAATGAACTGGCCTCAACTACCCTCTGCGGCAGAGAGTTCCAGAGATTCACCACTCTCTGTGTGAAAAAAGTTCTTCTCATCTCGGTTTTAAAGGATTTCCCCTTTATCCTTAAGCTGTGACCCCTTGTCCTGGACTTCCCTAACATCGGGAACAATCTTCCTGCATCTAGCCTGTCCAACCCCTTAAGAATTCTGTAAGTTTCTATAAGATCCCCTCTCAATCTTCTAAATTTTAGAGAGTATAAACCAAGTCTATCCAGGCGCCAGACGGTGGGGGGCTCTACCCGGGCCAGCTGCCTGCCCCTTTTCCGGGGTTACATCCGTGCCCGGGTGGGATTAGAAAGGGAATACGCCCTGTCTGTGGGCACCCTGAGGGAGTTCCGGGACCGCTGGGCTCCGCAGGGTGTTGAATGTATCCTCAATAAGGATTGTATCATAGTTGTATAGTAGTTTATTATGGATACATGTTTGTGTTGTATTATGGCGGTGGGTTCTGGCTTGTTTTATTGTAGTGTAAATATTATTTTTAATAATTGAATACATTTTGTTGTACTAAATTTAGAAAAATTTAAATTAAAAAAAAAAAAAAAGGAGGAGAACTTCTTCAAAATAGGCGTAGCTTGAGAAGCGAGGTCGAACACGGGTCTCCGGAGCTGTCCCACTGTACGAGGTAATTCAAGAGTTCTCCCGAGTTCTCCCCTGATTCGAACTTGGAGAATTTCCGTAGGAGTTCGTGGATGTCCCGCAGCGGCTCGTACGGGTAAAAAGTAACCATTTTTTTCATCACGAGCATTCTTTTTCCTCGTAGACATTTTTCACAGTGTTGAAAAAAAAGTCACGATTTTACCGGATTTCCCGAACGCCTACCGTTAGCATTACGAGCCGCTACGGGACATCCACGAACTCCTACGGACCCGCTACGGACATTCTCCGAGTTCGGATCAGGGGAAAACTCTGGAGAGCTCTTGAATGACCTCGTACAGTGGGACAGGCCCTTAAGGCAGCAACTCTACTGCTGCGCCATCGTGCCGAACTTCTTTGGTCTCCAAATCTGAGGAAGGACATTATTGCCATAGAGGGAGTGCAGAGACGGTTCACCAGACTGATTCCTGGGATGTCAGGACTGTCTTATGAAGAAAGACTGGATAGACTTGGTTAATACTCTCTAGAATTTAGGAGATTGAGGGGGGATCTTATAGAAACTTACAAAATTCTTAAGGGGTTGGACAGGCTAGATGCAGGAAGATTGTTCCCGATGTTAGGGAAGTCCAGGACAAGGGGTCACAGCTTAAGGATAAGGGAGAAATCCTTTAAAACCGAGATGAGAAGAACTTTTTTCACACAGAGAGTGGTGAATCTCTGGAACTCTCTGCCACAGAGGGTAGTTGAGGTCAGTTCATTGGCTATATTTAAGAGGAAGTTAGATGTGGCCTTTGTGACTAAGGGAATCAGGGGGTATGGAGAGAAGGCAGGTATGGGATACTGAGTTGGATGATCAGCCATGATCATATTGAATGGCGGTGCAGGCTCGAAGGGCCGAATGGCCTACTCCTGCACCTATTTTTTCTATGTTTCTATCTATGTTTCTTTGTAGTTAATGGCAGATAAATGAAACGTAGCTACGCTGCACAGGGAACGGTAAATGAGACTGTAGGTAGTACACAAAGTTAACATGTAAAGTGTCGGTGGAACTATGATCTTTAAACCTCCTCTCTTGATAACATGTGTAGGAAGGAACTGCAGATGCTGGTTTACATCGAAGATGAACACAAAATGCTGGAGTAAATCAGTGGGTCAGGCAGCATCTCTGGAGAAAAGATCTTTAACCATATAACATATAACCATATAACAATTACAGCATGGAAACAGGCCATCTCGGCCCTACAAGTCCGTGCCGAACAAATTTTTTTTTTTTCCCCCTTAGTCCCACCTGCCTGCACTCATACCATAACCCTCCATTCCCTTCTCATCCATATGCCTATCCAATTTATTTTTAAATGATACCAATGAACCTGCCTCCACCACTTCCACTGGAAGCTCATTCCACACCGCTACCACTCTCTGAGTAAAGAAGTTCCCCCTCATATTACCTCTAAACTTCTGTCCCTTAATTCTGAAGTTGTGTCCTCTTGTTTGAATCTTCCCTATTCTCAAAGGGAAAAGCTTGTCCACATCAACTCTGTAACTTCAGACTAATCAACTTCAGACTAATATTCAGGGGAGTGGGACTTATGACCCAGCGGTATGAATTTCTCTAATTTCAAGTAACCCCTGTGTTCCCTCTCTCTCTCCACCCCCTCCCCCCCACCCTAGTCGCCCTGCCAGTTCCACTGTCCGCATCCATATATCCCTTCATTGTCACTTCTTCCAGCACCATCAATAGACCATTGTGGGCTCCACCTTTCCATGGGCATCTGTGCCGGCTCTGATTTGTACTGAACCTTTTCACACCTCTGGTTTCCCTCTCCCCCTAATAGCCCTGTCCCACGGTACGAGTTCATTCAAGAGCTTTCCCCAAGTTTAAAAAAAATCAAACTCGTGGTAAGCACGGAGAATGAACGTAGCGGGTACGTCGGAGCTCGGGGACGTCTCTTAGCGTTAACGGCAGGTACTCGGGAAGACTCGCTAACGGCAGGTAAGCACGGGGAGACTGGTGAAGATTTTTCAACATTGAAAAATGTCCACGAGAGCCCCGAGTACCGACGAGTGGCCATTACCGTAAATCTCCGAGTTCGAATCGGGGCAAACTCGGGAGAACTCGTGGAATGAACTCGTACCGTGGGACAGGGCTATGACTCAGTCTGAAGAAGGGTCTCGACCCGAAACGTCGCCTGTTCCTTTTCTCCAGAGATGCTGCCTGTCCTGTTGAGTTACTCCAGCTTTTTGTCCCCATCCCCCTCGTGAGGGTGGCACAGTGGCACAGCGGGTAGATTTGCTGCCTTAAGGCGCCAGAGACCCGGGTTCGGTCCTGGCTACGGGCGCTGTCTGTACGGAGTTTGCACGTTCTCCCCGTGACCTGCGTGGGTTTACTCCCAGATCTTCGGTTTCCTCCCACACACTCCAAAGACGTGCAGGTTTGTAGCTTAATTGGCTTGGTACAAATGTAAACAAGGTCCCAAGTGTTGGGTAATGTGCGGGGATCGCTGGCCAGTGTGGACTCGATGGGCCGAAGGGCCTGTTTATCTGCGCTACATCCCTCAACTAAAATCGGCAAAGAAACCCAGCCTACCGTTGTCAAAGTATCTGATGGTGGAGTTCCTGGAGTAGCTGGGATCAAAGTTGGCCATGAGTGGAGCGATGTACTGTGTGGCCGTCAGCATCCGATGGATCACATCCCCGGTGAATATGAAGCCTGAGGAAAAAGAGAAAATCATTAGACAATAGACAATAGGTGCAGGAGTAGAGGCCATTCAGCCCTTCGAGCAAGCACCGACATTCAATGTGATCATGGCTGATCATCCACAATCAGTACCCCGTTCCTGCCTTCTCCCCATATCCACTATTTTTAAGAGCCCTATCTAGCTCTCTCTTGAAAGCATCCAGAGAACCGGCCTCCACCGCCCTCTGAGGCAGAGAATTCCACAGATTCACAACTCTCTGTGAGGAAAAGTGTTTCCTCGTCTCCGTTCTAAATGGTTTACTCCTTATTCTTAAACTGTGGCCCCTGGTTCTGGACTCCCCTAACATCGGGAACATGTTTCCTGTCTCTAGCGTGTCCAAGCCCTTAACAATCTTATATGTTTCAATGAGATACCCTCTCATCCTTCTAAGCTCCAGAGTGTACAAGCCCAGCTGTTCCATTCTCTCAGCATAGTCCCGCCATCCTGGGAATTAACCTTGTAAATCTACGCTGCACTCTCTCAATAGCAAGAATGTCCTTCCTCAAATTAGGGGACTAAAAACTGCACACAATACTCCAGGTGTGGTCCCACTAGGGCTCTGTACAACTGCAGAAGGACCTCTTTGCTCCTATATTCGATTAGACTCTGGTGTGCAGTTCTGGTCACTCCATTACAGGAAGGATTTTTCTCACAAAGTATGGTGGGTGTATGGTACAAGCTTCCAGAGGAATTGGTTGGGGCAGGGGCTATCCCAACATTTAAGAAACATTTAGACAGGTACATGGATAGGACAGTTTTGGAGGCAGGTGGGACTAGTGTAGCTGGGACATGTTGGCCGGTGTGGGCAAGTTGGGTCGAAGGGCCTGTTTCGACGCTGTGACTCTACGTGGAAATTTGGGAGAGGGTGCAGAAGAGATTACCAGAACGTCACAGATTAATTAGGGTGGCACAGTGGTGCAGCGGTAGAGTTGCTGCCCGACAGCGCTTTACAGCGCCGGAGACCTGTGTTCGATCCCGACTACGGGCGCTGTCTGTACGGAGTTTGTACGTTCTCCCCTTGACCTGCGCGGGGTTTTTCCAGGCGCTCCGGATTCCTCCCACATTCCAAAGATGTGTCAAGAGGTTAAATGGCTTCTGTAAATTGTCCCAAGTTAGTGTAGGATAAAACCGGTGTATATGGTGATCGCTGGTCGGTGTGGACTCGATGCCCTCCACGCTCTATCTAAACTAAACCAAACTAAAGCCATGATCACATTGAATGGCGGTGCTGGCCTGAAGGGCCGTAGGACCTACTCCTGCACCTATTGTAAATACAAAACATGGGAAAGCAGGATCTAGTTACTATGCAACAAATAGCTGGAATAAACTTCCTGAAGATTTAAGACTTGCCTCAACTTTGACCACTTTTAAAACAAGACTGAAAACTTTTTAGCTTTCAGCTAAATCTTAACTACATTGCACTTTTAACTTTTGCACTTTTTATAATGCATTTTTTAATTTTGCTTTTCTTTTCTTTTAGTTCTATTTTATTTCATTTTATTATTTCATTTTATTGTATGACATGTTTTTATGTGAAGCACTTTGAGTCTGTCTCGTGTATGAAATGTGCTATATAAATAAAGTTGCCTTGCCTTGCCTATTGTCTATTGTCTAAACTAAGCTTTAATAGTGACAGGAACAGAATTAGGCTATTCAGCCCATCAAGTCTACTCCGCCATTCGATCATGGCAGATTATCTTTTCCTCTCAACCCCATTCTCCCTATAACCTCTGACACCCGGATTAATCAAGAATCTATCAATCTCCGCCTTAAAAATATCCATTGACTTGGTCTCCACAGCCGTCTGTGGCAATGAATTTTACAGATTCACCACAGATTCAACTTTGTGGTTTCCAGGAAGCGATCGAAACAGTTAATGGGAGCAGAACTTTGAAGTTGCGGTCCATTCAGTCTGAAGGAGGGTCTGGACAGTCTCCCACCCCTTCTCCCCCGAGATGCTGTCCGTCCCGCTGCGTTTTGGTCTCCTAATCTGAGGAAAGACATGCTTGCCATAGAGGGAGTACAGAGAAGGTTCACCAGACTGATTCCTGGGATGTCAGGACTTTCATATGAAGAAAGACTGGATAGACTCGGCTTGTACTCGCTAGAATTTAGAAGATTGAGGGGGGATCTTATAGAAACTTACAAAATTCTTAAGGGGTTGGGTAGGATAGATGCAGGAAGATTGTTCCCGATGTTGGGGAAGTCCAGAACCATATAACCATATAACCATATAACAATTACAGCACGGAAACAGGCCATCTCGGCCCTACAAGTCCGTGCCGAACAGAACAAGGGGTCACAGTTAAGGATAAGGGGAGAGGGAGTCTTTTAGGACCGAGATGAGAAAAAAAAAATTTACACAGAGAGTGGTGAACCTGTGGAATTCTCTGCAACAGAAAGTAGTTGAGTCCACAGTTCATTGTCTATTTTATGAGGGAGTTAGACGTGGCCCTTGTGGCTAAAGAGATCAGGGGGTATGGAGAGAAGGCAGGGATGGGATACTGAGTTGGATGATCAGCCATGATCATATTGAATGGCGGTGCAGGCTCGAAGGGCCGAATGGCCTACTCCTGCACCTATTTTCTATGTTTCTATGTTACTCCGGCATTTTGTGTCTATCTTCAGAACAGTTTGTGGAGTCTTTACCATGAATTATTCATGCATTCAAACTTCCATAAAGCTAACATTTAACAAATCAACTTTCATTTTGCTTACCATGATAAAGTCACGATGAGTAATTGTTAAATATTCCACAGACCCTACTTCTGTGGTATTGTTCTTATATTTAATCATCGAAACAAAATTTTGGTTAAAATAGCTACTTTATTCCCGCAGGTTAATGTAGCATCCTTCAACTCCTTTGTCATGTCGAGCTACTAATCACACATACTTAATTGAAACCATTCAACATTCAGTTGAAGGCAATTGTTGGTACAGTCAATCAAATAACACAGCATGCATAATTCTGGAAAGCTTGTCACTGGTTATGAAAACTAAAAATCGTTCTGCCGGACAGTCAGAATCTTTCTCCCAGTGTGTACACAGGCCCTTCGGCCCTCCGGGTCCATGCCAACCATTGATTACATAAGCCCTATTTTATTCCACCTTCTCACCCACTCTCCAGACACCAACGGGCAGTTTTACTGAGGCCAAATGACCTCCAAGCCCGCACGTCTTTGGGACGTGGAAGGAAATCGGAGCACCCGGAGAACGTGCGAACTCCACACGGACAGCACCCCCCCGAGTTCGGGATGGGACCTGGGTCTCCGTCGTGGCGTGGCAGCGGCACTACCAGCCTTGCCACTCTGCCACCCCGCTGACAATTTGATCACTAAACGGTGGGCGTCACGGTGGCGCAGCGGTGGAGTTGCCGCCTTACAGCGCTTGCAGCGCCGGAGACCCGGGCTCGATCCTGACTACGGGCGCTGTCTGTACGGAGTTTGCACGTTCTCCCCCGTGACCTGCGTGGGGTTTCTCCGAGATCTTCAGTTACCTCCCACACTCCAAAGACGTGCAGGTTTGTAGGTAAAATGGCTTGGTGAATGTAAAAATTGTCCCTAGTGGGTGTAGGGTAGTGTTAATGTGCGGGGATCGCTGGTCGGCATAGACTCGGTTGGCCGAAGGGCCTGTTTCCACGCTGTATCTCTAAACTAAACTATTCAATTCTCCATCCCTGGGAGATGTAAATGATGAGTTGAGTTGAGTTGAGTTGGCGTGGCTTGGCGTGGCGTGGCGTGGCTTGGCTTGGCTTGGCTTGGTTTGGCTTGGCTTGGCTTGGCTTGGCTTGGCTTGGCTTGGCTTGGCGTGGCGTGGCGTGGCGTGGCGTGGCTTGGCTTGGCTTGGCTTGGCTTGGCTTGGCTTGGCTTGGCTTGGTTTGGTTTGGTTTGGCTAGGCTTGGCTTGGCTTGGCTTGGCTTGGCTTGGCTTGGCTTGGCTTGGCTTGGCTTGGTTTGTTTAGTTTCGAGATACAGCAAGGAAACAGGCCCATTCGGTCCACTGATCCATGCCTACCATCGATCACCCATACACTAGTACTGTCCTAAACATGACGGAGTATTTACAGAAGCCAATTAACCTACAAACCAGCACGTCTTTGGAATGGGGAGGAAACCGGAGAAATCCCACGCAGTTGCGGGGAGATGGTGCAGAATCCCTACAGACAGCACCCGCAGTCAAGATGGAACCCGGGGCTCTGGCGCTGTGAGGCAGCAACTCTACCGCTGCGCCACCGTGCTGCCCTGATGCACATTCAGTGCTGATACTGGTGGGATTTTGAATTCTAGAGGAATCAAGGCTCCTAGAGAAGCAGGAGCAAGACTCGACCCGAAACGTCGCCCATTCCTTCTCTCCAGAGATGCTGCCTCGCCCGCTGAGTTACTCCAGCGTTTATTTAATCTCTACCTTTGATTTAAACCTGCATCTGCAGTTCTTTCTTACACAAGGAGCAAGCCTTGTTCGTTCAGTGATCTGATACGGGTGGGCAGGGCCGATCAGCAAAACATTCTTTGATTCGTGCAAAGTTGATCAATTGCTGGGGTAATGACAGGGTAGATGAGGCCTGGGAAACAAGAGCTGGGAGGGGGGGGGGGGGGGGGGGGGTGGGAGTTTAAGACCAGTGCACGATAGATTAAGAAATTTTAATTAGCTACAGTGAGATGAGCTTGACTTATTTTAAGCGGCAGTATATTTTTGTTCCCAAATCCAATTTCCCAGCTTGACATGCCTCGGTGAGCACAATGCTAACATGCAGTTTATCTGTGCAGAACATATGCTTTAATGAGTAAATCCCGCAGTACACAACATGACCAGTTACCTTCAGCGCTCAATACAGGAACGTCATCAGATCTGAGCCCTGGGCCCCCAATTAGCCACCAGTGGAGAGTCAAGATGGTGTACGTCCCAAAGCAGAGGGCCACCACTTTCAATTCAAGCTGCTTGCTGTTCCCAGTTAGTTTAGTCTACAGGTGCAGCAGGGAAATATAGAAACATGGACAATAGGTGCAGGAGTAGAGGCCATTCGGCCCTTCTAGCCTGCACCGCCATTCAATATGATCATGGCTGATCATCCAACTCAGTATCCCGTACCTGCCTTCTCTCCATACCCCCTGATCCCTTTAGCCACAAGGGCCACATCTAATTCCCTCTAAAATATAGCCAATGAACTGTGGCCTCAACTACCTTCTGTGGCAGAGAATCCAGAGATTCACCACTCTCTGTGTGAAAAATGTTTTTCTCATCTCGGTCCTAAAAGATTTCCCCCTTATCCTTAAACTGTGACCCCTTGTCCTGGACTTCCCCAACATCGGGAATAATCTTCCTGCATCTAGCCTGTCCAACCCCTTAAGAATTTCGTACGTTTCTATAAGATCCCCCCTCAGGAGGCAGGAAACATGTTCCCGATGTTTGGGGAGTCCACAACCAGGGGCCACAGTTTAAGAATCGGGGTAAGGCATTTAGAACGGAGATGAGGAAACACTATTTCTCACAGAGTGTGTTGAGTCTGTGGAATTCTCTGCCTCAGAGGGCGGTGGAGGCAGGTTCTCTGGATGCTTTCAAGAGAGAGCTGGATAGGGCTCTTAAAAATAGCGGAGTCAGGGGATATGGGGAGAAGGCAGGAACGGGGTACTGATTGTGGATGATCAGCCATGGTCCAAATGACCTCCTCCTACACATACTAGTGATAATTTACAATTACATCAATCCAATTAGCCTACAGACCTGCACGTCTTTGGAATGTGGGTGGAACCGAAGGTCTCGGAGAAAATCCACGCGGGTCACGGGGAGACAAGCTTGGTCGAGTTGGCAGATTTTGTGGCGAGCTTCACTGCAGAAAGGTTTAGGGAGGGAGGTGAACAAGTTGAAGAAGGAGTTCCTGAATTTAGGGCCTTGGGGAACTGAAGTTCATAAGCTCATGATTGAAGCAGAATTGGGCATCAAGTCTACTCCGCCATTCAATCATGGCCGGTTTATCTTTCCCGCCTAACCCCATTCTCCTGCCTTCTCCCCGTAACCCCTGACACCCGCACTGACCAACTGAAGACATGACCCTGGATGGCGGACCGAAGGATACAAGGTCACAAGTGAAGGTGGACAGTGAGGTCAGAGAGGAGCAGGGTGATGAACAAGAGGAGATAGCAGCAAATGCAGGTGTCACTTATTTAAAACTGAAGCGCGGTGAAAGTTGTTCCCTCAGAGGGCGGCGAATCTCTGGAATTCTCTGCCTCATTGATCGTGGAGGCCAAATCCTTTGGCATGCTTGGTGGTATCATCAGATATACGTACCCATACCCGAATTGCCATCAAGGTTCGCCACACAGACTGAAGAAGGGTTTTGGCCCAAAACCATATAACCATATAAACATATAACCATATAACCATATAACTATTACAGCACGGAAACAGGCCATCTCGGCCCTACAAGTCCGTGCCGAACAACTTTTTTTCCCCTTAGTCCCACCTGCCTGCACTCATACCATAACCCTCCATTCCCTTCTCATCCATATGCTTATCCAATTTATTTTTAAATGATACCAATGAACCTGCCTCCACCACTTCCACTGGAAGCTCATTCCACACCGCTACCACTCTCTGAGTAAAGAAGTTCCCCCTCATATTACCCCTAAACTTCTGTCCCTTAATTCTGAAGTCATGTCCTCTTGTTTGAATCTTCCCTATTCTCAAAGGGAAAAGCTTGTCCACATTAACTCTGTCTATCCCTCTCATCATTTTAAAGACCTCTATCAAGTCCCCCCTTAACGTTCTGCGCTCCAGAGAATAAAGACCTAACTTACGTTAGGAAACTAACGTACTAAGGAAATGTTGCCTATTTCCTTCGCTCCATAGATGCTGCTGCACCCGCTGAGTTTCTCCAGCTGTTTTGTGTACCTCCCCACACAGACTAGTTTGTAGAGCATTTGACTGCAGACCAGGAGGTCCCTGGTTCAAATCCAGCTCTCTTCAGGTGAGAGGGGAAAGATTTAATAGGTGTCCTTGACACACAGAGGGGCGGTGGGCATATGGGACGGGGAGGTAGTTGAGGCAGATACTATTACAACATTTAGGGGTACTAATTGTGGATGATCAGACATGATCGCACAGAACGGCGGTGCTGGTTCGAAGGGCCGAATGGCCTGCTCCTGCGCCTATTGTCTATTGTCTTATCGTCTATTGTTCTGGATACAAATAAAATTAGAGGTGGCAACGGTGTTTTAAGCCAAAGTGTACGTTTGCTCCCAGCCAAATTCATCCAAGTGTTTACAGCATTCAGCATTGCTTAAACTTAATATCCACTCTGTACCCTGAGAGAGGAATTGTGACTGAAGTGAACTCAATTGTGACAAATGTCCTTCTTCGCTGGAAACACAAGTCACTTACCTCCAGTTGCTATGGTGATCTGCCGCAAATAATGACCGTAGAAAGGGAAATCGAAGGACAGAATCAGTCTCTGCGGGGAAGAATAAACTGATGAGTATGCAGAACATCATCAGTACAATAAAGGGAAGGTAATGTGGAGAATAGCATCGAGTATGTGGCCCTGTGCATTGCATTAAATTACAGAAACCGCACCGTTTGAAAAATGCCCAACCTATTCAGCTGAGAGACTAAAAAGGCCCTGGATATAGCCCAGACCATCGCACAAACCCACCTCCCTTCCATTGACTCAATTTACACTTGCCGCTGTTACAGAAGTGTGAAAACTCACACCTCCAGATTCAGGGACAGTTTCTTCCCAGCTGTTATCAGGCAATTGAAAATTGCCCAACGCATCACCGGTTCCTCGCTCCCCTCCATTGAGTCTGTCCAAAGCAAGCGCTGTCTGCGGAGGGCGCTCAGCATCGCCAAGGACTGCTCTCACCCCAACCATGGACTGTTTACCCTCCTACCATCCGGGAGGCGCTACAGGTCTCTCCGTTGCCGGACCAGCAGGTCCAGGAACAGCTTCTTCCCGGCGGCTGTCACTCTACTCAACAACGTACCTCGGTGACTGCCAATCACCCCCCCCCCCCCCCCGGACACTTATTATTATTTATTCAAATAATTTGCTATGTTGCTCTTCCAGGGAGATGCTAAATGCTAAATGCATTTCGTTGTCTCTGTACTGTACACTGACAATGCCAATTAAAATTGAATCTGAATCTGAATCTGAATCTGAATCTGAATCTGAATCCTACCACAACCAGGAACCATCCTACCTCAACTACTATCTACCTGTTTGGAGACCCACGCACTATCTTTGATCGGACTTTACTGGATTTTATCTTGCACGTTATTCCATTGATCACGTACCAGTACGCTGCGGACGGCTCGATTGTAATCGTGTATAGTCTTCCCACTGACTAGTTAGCACGCAACAAAAGCTTTTCGCTGCACCTTGGTACGCGTGACAATAAACTAGGCAGCCAGGTACCAGAACACGAGAGGGAGCTTGAGATGGTCCTGATGTACGCTGTCGACCATTCCTCCACAGATGCCGCCTGACCCACCGAGTCCGCGCTGACCAGTGATCCCCACACATCTTATAGGGACTGGCCCGGGTTAGACATGGAAGATTAAAAATATAACATAGAAACAAAGAAAATAGGTGCAGGAGTAGGCCATTCGGCCCTTCCAGCCTGCACCGCCATTCAATATGATCATGGCTGATCATCCAACTCAGTATCCCATCCCTGCCTTCTCTCCATACCCCCCTGATCCCTTTAGCCACGAGGGCCACATCTAACTCCATCTTAAATATAGCCAATGAACTGTGGCCTCAACTACCTCTGTGGCAGAGCATTCCAGAGATTCACAACTCTCTGTGTGAAAAATGTTTTTTTCATCTCGGTCCTAAAGGATTTCCCCCTTATCCTTAAACTGTGTGACCCCTTGTTCCGGACTTCCCCAACATCGGGAGCAATCTTCCTGTATCTAGCCTGTCCAACCCCTTAAGAATTTTGTACGTTTCTATAAGATCCCCCCTCCAATCTTCTAAATTCCAGCGAGTACAAGCCGAGTCTATCCAGTCTTTCTTCATATGAAAGCCCTGACATCCCAGGAATCAGTCTGGTGAACCTTCTCTGTACTCCCTCTATGGCAATAATGTCTTTCCTCAGATTTGGAGACCAAGACTGTACGCTGACGGACCCACACTGTTACCTCAGGACTTTGTGTTTTAGTGTGAGTGGGTGATTGATGGTTGTGGTGGGACTGAAGGGCCTGTTTCCATGCAGTATCTCCAAACTAAACTAAACTAAATACACAAACCAACCCCCTGGAGCTTACCGAAGCCTGCCGGTGAGTGTTTGACAGTATCCCGTGCACCTTCACTTTGTCCTTGTCCACCTTCGTGAAGTTGACCCAGAGATCTTTCGTTCTGGAATCACTTGGTCCAAAGCTTCGGGATACATAATACTTATGGTAATCTTCCTGTAAGACAAGAACGCAGGTTGTCACAGCCGCAAAGCTCCATAATTAGTGGAAGCATCCCAGACCCTTCCAAAGTTTGTGTTAATGTTCTTCCGTTTGTTTGGAGGGTGGGCGGGGAGTACCGGGGAAACTCCGTTTTCAGTCTCGTACCTTGCCGGAGACGCGACTGTTTTCCGGATCGTATCTCTGATCGCTCTGCGGGCTAACACAGTGGAGTTGGAGGCCTCGCTCGGGACTGACTTTGAGCCCCACCGCGGGGCCGTGGATTTCCTTGCCTGTGATCGACGCTCCAAACCTGCAGACTCTAACATCAAGGGCTCGCAGTCTCGGGAGAGACCGAGACAGGAAGATTCAAACCGCACGACATTCGACTAAACAGTTAACAGTAAACTGCTAAACAGCTTCCTACCACAGGCTGTGAGGCTGCTAAACAGTCACTCTGCACTCACAGTCACTTGACTTGATTCTGCGGCTGGCACGGACACTTTAATAACTGGCACTGGCCACTCAAATCAGCGGCCCCGGACATTTTTTATGATTGGTTTATTGTATTTTAACATTGTGTTTGACCTGCTTTTAACTATTTATACTGTTCCATCAGGGACTGGATTGTGTTTACTGTTATTATGTGTGAAATGTTTTAAATTTCATGTGCGATGCTCCGCTATTCACTGGGAAACGTCTTTTCATTTTGCACTGTACAACTGTTACTTGCAAGATGACAATAAAGGTTGATTGATTGATTGATTGATTGATTGATTGATTGATTAATTGATTGATTGATTGATTGATTGACTAACCCCGACCCGAGGAAGATCGCCCGGTGCGGGGGAGCTGAGATCACCCCCCCCCCCCCCCCCTCCCCCCGATGAAGGAGTTTGATCGCCCCGACACGAGGGCCCAAACGCTGCCGGCTGCAGGAGTAAGAACGTCCCATCAACAGAAGGCTCGAGGCCACCGACCATTGGAGGACAAAGAAGGGAAGAAATTTAACTTTTCTTTCGTCTTCCATCCCAGCGAGGAATGTGGAGGAGTCACTGTGGTGGATGTTTATGTTAAAGTGTATTTTGTGCGTCGTGATTTTTTATTAGTTGGGAACAATCTTCCTGCATCTAGCCTGTCCAACCCCTTAAGAATTTTGTAAGTTTCTATAAGATCCCCCCTCAATCTTCTAAATGCGTTTGAGAATATCAAACACGTTGAGAGTCTTGAATAACAAGCATGCGAATGGTGGTAAAGGTTTTAATCTGGTGACAGGTACCATAGGCAAACATGAATTTTCTTCATTTCTTTCCTGCTTAACGAAGGTGCCATGGAGATTTCACAGCATTGAAATGCGAAACAAATATTTGAGAGAGGAGGTGAGTCAGGTCTGGGGAATTTTAATGTGTAGGGGCAGAAACATCGAGAGAAACAGATGGTGGGTCATGTTGGTACGAATCTGATCATCTTTTATAAACTTAATTTTTAATTCAGAATCATCAGCTCTATATTAGTCGGATGTGGATTCTATTGAGATTCTGCGCATTGTACGATTAGAACAAAATATTTTAAATATCTGGGAGTCCACATCTCTGAGGATATGACATGGTCATCACACGCCTCAGCACTGGTGAGTAAGGCAAGGCAGCGCCTTTACCACCTCAGGCAATTGAGGAAATTCAGAGTGTCTCCGAGGATCCTCCAGTGCTTCTACGCAGCGGCGGTGGAAAGCATCTTGTCCGGGAACATTACCATCTGGTTTGGGAATTGCTCTGCCAAGGACAAGAAGGCTCTGCAGAGAGTAGTGCGTTCGGCCGAACAAACGCACTATGGGAACTTCACTCGCCCCACTGCAGGAACTATACAACAGGAGGTGCAACTCCAGAGCAAATAAAATCATGGGAGACCCCTTCCACCCCTGCAACGGACTGTTCCAGCTGCTACGGTCAGGCAAACGCCTCCGTTGCCATGCGGTGAGAACGGAGAGGTTGAGAAGGAGTTTCTTCCCAGAGGCAATTCGGACTGTAAACGCCTATCTCACCGGGGACTAACTCTACTGAACGTTTTTTCCTTCCATTATTTATTATGTAAAAGAATATGTGTGTTATGATTGTGTTTATAATTTGTTTGGTTGTTTTGTTGTTTGTCTTTTGCACAAAAGTCCGCGAGCATTGCCACTTTCATTTCACTGCACATCTCGTATGTGTATGTGGCAATTAAACTTGACTTGACTTGACTTGACTTGACAAAGGTCACACAAGAGCAGGAATATCCGAATGATTTGAATTACTGATCCTTTGCAATTACTGCAAGGGCGATAGTGCGGACGAAATGTGGAGGAAGGAACTGCAGGTGCTGGTTTAAACCAAAAAAGACAGTTAATGCTGGAGTAACTCAGCAGGACAGGCAGCATCTCTGGAGAGAAGGAATGGGTGACTGAAGACCTGAAATGTCACCCATTCCTTCTCTCCAGAGATGCTGCCTGTCCTGCTGAGTTACTCCAGCATTAACTGTCTTTCTTTGGTTTAAACCAGCATCTGCAGTTCCTTCCAACACATCAAGATTCATACCCGCTGGGTTGTAAGCTGCCCAAGCGAAATACGAGGTGCCAGTTCCTCCAATCTGCGTTGGGTCTCACTCGAATGACAAACTTAGTTCAAGGTGAATATTGGTTATTCATATCCTCAGTGTAACCGACAGTAAACAGCCTACGGCATGTCTAATGTCACTCATTCAATAGAGTGCTTTACTTGATTGATTCTTTAAAAAACTATTCAAACTTTTATGAGTCTGTATTCAGCACTTGATTGAATGACTGCTGTATCAATCCCAGCCAGCCATCTTCAAATTCTATTAGAGGGCAGGACATTTAATGTTCCTAGGAGAATGTTGGTGCCTAGAAGCCTTCTCCGTCTTATTAAAATACTTGACCACCTGCAGCTGAAATTCAAAAATTGGTCCTTCATACATAGAAACATAGAAATTAGGTGCAGGAGTAGGCCATTTGGCCCTTCAAGCCTGCACCGCCATTCAATACAGATAGATAGATCCTTTATTGTCATTCAGACCTTTCGGTCTGAACGAAATTATGTTGCCTGCAGTCATACACAGAATTAATAATAACAAAACATACAATAAACACAAATTAAACATCCACCACAGTGAGTTCACCAAGCACATCCTCACTGTGATGGAGGCAAAGTCTTACTTTGATCATCCAACTCAGTATCCTGTACCTGCCTTCTCTCCATACCCCCTGATCCCTTTAGCCACAAGGGCCACATCTAACTCCCTCTTCAATATAGCAAATGAACTCAACTACCTCCTGTGGCAGAGAATTCCACAGATTCACCACTCTCTGTGTGAAAAATGTTTTTCTCACAGCTGGGCATTGTGCCGCGCTTCCAAAACTTGTTGTATTGTAAGGCCATAAGGTCATAAGTGATAGGAGCAGAATTAGGCCATTCAGCCCATCGAGGTCACTCCGCCATTCAATCCTGGCTGATCTATCTCTCCCTCCTAACCCAATTGGCCTGCCTTCTCCCCAAAACCCCTGACACCCGTACTAATCAAAAATCTATCTATCTCTGCCTTAGAAATATCCACTGACTTGGCCTCCACAGCCTTCTGTGGCAAATAATGCCACAGATTCACCACCCTCTGACTAAAGAAATTTCTCCTCATCTCCTTCCCCTGATAGAACGCCTAGATTTGGGGTTCAAACTTTCAAAAATAAGGAGCAGGTGATTCAGGACAGAGATGAGATGTTTCTTCATCCAGAGGGTGATAGTTCTTTCAATATCCACTGGGGGCCTTCTGTGGCAACGGATTCTACACATTCACCGCTCTCTGACTGAAGAAATTCCTCCTCATCTCCTTCCTGAAGGAACGTCCTTGAATTCTGAGGCCATGAGCTCAAGTCCTTGGCTCTCCCATCCTCTCCACATCCACTCTATCCAAGCATTTCACCAGTCGGTAAGTTAACGCACACTCACCGTGACTAATCAGCACGCGATCACAGTTTATTCAGCTCCAATTTGGAAGGTGTTCATTTGAAACGTCTGTTCTTGAATAGGGGACTGTAATATTATTTTTCTCGGGGGTAATCTGCCAATACTGACACCCTGGTGGATTGTGTAAATGTGGCTCCCACATTTTAAGAGGCTGAAAACCTCCAGTCAACTCTTGCCACCGTTCTTGATGGAGCACAGGCCCTTGGGTTGGTATTCGAAGCGAGATCACTTCATTCTTTCCATATCCTGCCAGTAAATGTGTTTACTGTGCCTGTAGTCCGTCACTCTCACTTCTCCATCTCACGCCTTGTGCTGTTGCACGCTTCCTCATTGAACCAAGATCGTCCCCGTGAACCCGAGGACCTGATGCATGAGGAGAGGATGGGCAGGCATGGACTTTATTCCTTAACCATGTAACCATATTAGTTACAGAGAAAGGTTGAACAAGTTAGGGCTTTATTCTTTGCAGCGCAGAAGGTTAAGGGGGGACTTGATAGAGGTCTTTAAAATGATGAGAGGGATAGACAGAGTTGACGTGGATAAGCTTTTCCCACTGAGAGTAGGGAAGATTCAAACAAGGGGACATGACTTCAGAATTAAGGGACTGAAGTTTAGGGGTAACATGAGGGGGAACTTCTTTACTCAGAGAGTGGTGGCTGTGTGGAATGAGCTTCCAGTGAAGGTGGTGGAGGCAGGTTCGTTTTTATCATTTAAAAATAAATTGGATAGTTATATGGATGGGAAGGGAATGGAGGGTTATGGTCTGAGCGCAGGTGTATGGGACTAGGGGAGATTATGTGTTCGGCACGGACTTGTAGGGTCGAGATGGCCTGTTTCCGTGCTGTAATTGTTATATGGTTATATGGTTATATGGTTATATGGTTATATGGTTATATAACCATATAACAATTACAGCACGGAAACAGGCCATCTCGGCCCTACAAGTCCGTGCCGAACAACTTTTTTCCCTTAGTCCCACCTGCCTGCACTCATACCATAACCCTCCATTCCCTTCTCATCTATATGCCTATCCAATTTATTTTTAAATGATACCAACGAACCTGCCTCCACCACCTTCACTGGAAGCTCATTCCACACCGCTACCACTCTCTGAGTAAAGAAGTTCCCCCTCATGTTACCCCTAAACTTCAGTCCCTTAATTCTGAAGTCATGTCCCCTTGTTTGAGAGACCTAGGATATCCAGGGCCTAAACTATAGGAAGAGATTGGACAAGCTAACCCAAATAACTAACCTTCAAGAGAGTTTGTTTAAGAAGGAACTGCAGATGCTGGAAAAATTGAAGGTAGATAAAAATGCTGGAGAAACTCAGCGGGTGAGGCAGCGTCTATGGAGCGAAGGAATAGGTGACGTTTCGGTCGAGACCTTTCTTCAGTCTGAAGAAGGGTCTAACGCCTGGTCCACGCGAGAATTCAAGCTCAACAAACGACGGTTCGATACCAAAATGGCGCAGCCCGCCACACCCTACTATTTAGGGCATGGATGAGAACGTGGGATAACATAGAACTAGTGTGAAGGGATGATCGATGGTCGGCGTGGACTTGGTGGGCCCCACGGCCTGTTACAGGGACTGCTGAGCCTATAAACTAAACTAAACTTAGTGTCAGATAAAAGAGTTGAAACTGCAGGTCAGAATCTGTAAGATGGAGGTCTCTGCTTCTATATTCTGCGGCTATTTTGGTCAGCTGTACTATTTATTTCTTGCCTCTGCTCAATAAAACGTTCTTTTGCCAATCGAGATGTAATTCAGGGCGGTACGGTGGAGCAGCGGTGGAGTTGCTGCCTTACAGCGCTTGCAGGTTCGATCCGGGTTCGATCCTGACTACGGGTGTATGGAGTTTGTACCTTCTCCAAGTGACCATGTGAAGGTTTGTAGGTTAATTGGCTTCTGTAAAGTGTCCCTAGTGTGTCGGCTAGCGCTAGTGTACATGTTGATTGCTGGTCAGCGCAGACTCGGTGGGTCGATGAGCCAGTTTCTATGCTGGACCTCAAAACCAAACTAAGCTAAGCTAGTCCCGTTTTCCTGCATTTGGCCCAATTCCCTCTAGATATTTCCTGTGCATGTACCTGTCCAAATGCTGTTATGGAATCTCCCTCAACTACCTTCTTTCGCATCTCGTTCCATGTAACCACCACCCTCTGGGTTGTCTAAGCAAGGATGTACTTGTCATGGCAAGAGTGCAGCAAGGATTCACTTCGCTAGCCTGGTCCAGACTGGGAGGTGAGAGATTGCATAGACAGGGACTGTTCTCTTTAGAGTCTTGGTGAATGAGAGAAGATCTCAACAAGACATCAGTTCAGTTTAAAAGAGGGAACTGCAGATGCTGGAGAATCGTAGGTTACACAGAAAAGCTGGAGAAACTCAGCGGGTGCAGCAGCATCTATGGAGCGAAGGTTTAGTTTAGTTTAGAGATACAGCGCATAAACAGGCACCTCGGCCCACCAGGTCCGTGCCGACCAGCGATCCCCGCACACTAACACTATCCTACACCCACTAGGAACAATTTATACATTTATACCAAGCCAATTAACCTATAAACCTGCACGTCTTTGGAGTGTGGGAGGAAATCGAAGATCTCTGAGAAAACCCACGCAGGTCACGGGGAGAACGTGCAAACTCCGTATAGACAGCGCCCGTAGTCGGGATCGAACCCGGGTCTCTGGCGCTGTGCTCACTGTAAGGCAGCAACTGTACCACTGCGCCATAGTGATCGCCCAAGTTTAGTTTAATGTCCAGTGTACCGAGGTACAGTGAAAAGCTTTTGTGTCGTGCTACCTAGTCAGTGGGAGGACAACACATGATTATAATCGAGCCATCCACAGTGTGCAGATACATGATAAGAGAATAACGTTTAGTGCAAGGTAAAGCCAAACTAAAGTCTGATCAAGGATAGTCTGAGGCTCATCATTGAGGGAGATTGTAGTTCAGCACTGCTCTCTGGTTGTGGTGGGATGATTCAGTTGCCTGATAACAGCTGGGAAGAAACTGCCCCTGAATCTAGAGGTGTGCGTTTTTACACTTCTATACCTTTCGCCCGATGGGAGAGGGGAGAAGAGGGAGTGGCCGGGGTGCGACTCGTCCTTGAGTACATGCTAAATACATAAAGGTGATTGACAATTAACTGTAGCCGGAATGTTTCCCCCAACTGACCAGAGGCACAGACTGAGAACGTAGGGTTGGCTATTTAGGATGAAGATGATTCAAAAAATTCCAGAGGCAGTATCATCAAAGACCCACACCATCCTGGCCACACACTCATCTCCCCACTACCTTCAGGTAGAAGGTACAGGAGCCTGAAGACTGCAACGACCAGGTTCAGGAATAGCTACTTCCCCACGGCCATCAGGCTATTAAACCTGGCTCGGACAAAACTCTGATTATTAATAGCCCATTATCTGTTATTTGCACTTCATCAGTTTATTTATTCATGTGTGTATATATTTATATTATGGTATATGGACACACTGATCTGTTCTGTAGTCAATGCCTACTATGTTCTGTTGTGCTGAAGCAAAGCAAGAATGTCATTGTCCTATACAGGGACACATGACAATAAACTCACTTGAACTTGAACTTGAACTACCGCTGCGCCACCGTGCATCCCTGGAGGCACCATCTCGCTGGAGGTGGTGAACGAAATACGGTTTAACGTAACCCTCAACACAACACTTTATATGTTGAGAACTCAAGTTCAAGTGAGTTTATTGTCATGTGTCCCTGATAAGACAATGAAATTCTTGCTTTGCTTCAACACACAGAACACAGTAGGCATTGACTACAAAACAGATCAGTGTGTCCATATACCATAATATAAATATATACACACCATATAACCATATAACCATATAACAATTACAGCACGGGAACAGGCCATCTCGGCCCTACAAGTCCGTGCCGAACAACTTTTTTCCCTTAGTCCCACCTGCCTGCACTCATACCATAACCCTCCATTCCCTTCTCATCCATATGCCTATCCAATTTATTTTTAAATGATACCAACGAACCTGCCTCCACCACTTCCACTGGAAGCTCATTCCACACCGCTACCACTCTCTGAGTAAAGAAGTTCCCCCTCATGTTACCCCTAAACATCTGTCCCTTAATTCTGAAGTCATGTCCTCTTGTTTGAATCTTCCCTATTCTCAAAGGGAAAAGCTTGTCCACATCAACTCTGTCTATCCCTCTCATCATTTTAAAGACCTCATGGATAAATAAACTGATCAAGTCAAGTCAAGTCAAGTTTATTTGTCACATACACATACGAGATGTGCAGTGAAATGAAAGTGGCAATGCTCGCGGACTTTTGTTCAAAAGACAAACAACAAAACAACCAAACAAATTATAAACACAATCATAACACACATATTCTTTTACATAATAAATAATAGAAGGAAAAACGTTCTGTAGAGTTAGTCCCTGGTGAGAAAGGCGTTTACAGTCCGAATTGCCTCTGGGAAGAAACTCCTTCTCAACCTCTCCGTTCTGACTGCATGGCAACGGAGGTGTTTGCCTGACCGTAGCAGCTGGAACAGACCGTTGCAGGGGTGGAAGGGGTCTCCCATGATTTTATTTGCTCTGGAGTTGCACCTCCTGTTGTATAGTTCCTGCAGGGGGGTGAGTGATGTTCCCATAGTGCGTTCGGCCGAACGCACTACTCTCTGCAGAGCCTTCTTGTCCTTGGCAGAGCAATTCCCGAACCAGATGGTAATGTTCCCGGACAAGATGCTTTCCACCGCCGCTGCGTAGAAGCACTGGAGGATCCTTGGAGACACTCTGAATTTCCTCAATTGCCTGAGGTGGTAAAGGCGCTGCCTTGCCTTACTCACGAGTGCTGAGGCGTGTGATGACCATGTCATATCCTCAGAGATGCGGACTCCCAGATATTTAAAACAGTTCACCCTATCCACAGGATCCCCATTTATACTCAATGGAGTGTACGTCCTCGGATGATGTGCCCTCCTAAAGTCCATGATCAGCTCCTTCATTTTTTTGATGTTCAAGAGGAGGCTGTTCTCCTGGCACCAGAGTGCTAGATCAGCCACCTCCTCCCGGTAGGCCCTCTCATCATTGTCTGAGATCAGGCCCACCACCACAGTGTCATCAGCAAACTTAATTATTGAATTGGAGCTGAACCTAGCCACACAGTCATGTGTGTACAGGGAGTACAATAGGGGGCTGAGGACGCAACCCTGGGGCGATCCTGTGCTCATAACAGATAATGGGTGCAAATAACAGATAATGGGTTATTAATGATCAGAGTTTTGTTCGAGCCAGGTTTAGTAGCCTGATGGCTGTGGGGAAGTAGCTATTCCTGAACCTGGTTGTTGCAGTCTTGCCGACAACCTCCCCCAGCGCTGACAAAGGGCCACTGAGTGAATTATGACCTTGTCTCTCTCTCCCTCCCTCTCTGTATGTATGTGTGTGTGTGTGTGTGTGTGTGTGTGTGTGTGTGTGTGTGTGTGTGTGTGTGTGTGTGTGTGTGTGTGTGTGTGTGTGTGTTGCCCAACCTGCTGAGTATTCACGGCGATTTTAATAAGTCTTTCTCAATGTCAAACCAATGAGTGACAAAATGCAATCAATGAATAAGTCTGGGAACCAGCATGACTTCAAGCACAAAGTCACGTCGTTAGGAAACCACTTATGCCTCAATCACAGTATAGCTTGTTGCTTTTAGCGTTAGAGATACAGCATGGAAACAGGCCCTTCGGCCCACTGAGTCCGTGCCAACCAGCGATCAACTCTTCATACTATTGTTTAAGAAGGAACTGCAGATGCCGGGAAATCGAAGGTGCTGGAGAAACTCAGCGGGTGCAGCAGCATCTATGGAGCGGAGGAAATAGGCAACGTTTCGGCCCGAAACCCTTCCGGGTTTCGGCCCGAAACGTTGCCTATTTCCTCTAGTGGAGATTGTTCAACTCTTTGCATGGAGCGAAGGAAATAGGCAACGTTGCCTATTTCCTTCGCTCCATAGATGCTGCTGCACCCGCTGAGTCTCTCCAGCACTTTTGTCTACCTGTTCATACTAGTTTGGTTTAGTTTAGCTTAGTTTACGGATACAGCATGGAAACAGGCCCTTCGGCCCAGCGTGACCATGCTGACCAGCGATCACTCGGCACTGCAGCGCTATCCTTCACTGTAGAGACAGTTTGCAATCTTTACCAAAGCCACTTCATGTACAAACTGTCTTTGGAGAGTAGGAGGAAACTGGAGTACCTGGAGAAAACCCATACTTATGTTACATAGAAACATAGAAAATAGGTGCAGGAGTAGGCCATTCGGCCCTTCGAGCCTGCACCGGCATTCAATATGATCATCCAACTCAGTATCCCATCCCTGCCTTCTCTCCATACCCCCTGATCCCTTTAGCCACAAGGGCCACATCTAACTCCCTCTTAAATATAGCCAATGAACTGTGGCCTCAACTACCTTCTGTGGCAGAGAATTCCACAGATTCACCACTCTCTGTGTGAAAAATGTTTTTCTCATCTCGGTCCTAAAAGATTTCCCCCTTATCCTTAAACTGGGACGCCTCGTTCTGGACTTCCCCAACATTGGGAACAATCTTCCTGCATCTAGCCTGTCCAACCGCTTAAGAATTTTGTAAGTTTCTATAAGATCTCCCCTCAATCTTCTAAATTCTAGCGTGTACAAGCCAAATCTATCCAGTCTTTCTTCATATGAAAGTCCTGCCATCCCAGGAATCAGTCTGGTGAGCCTTCTCTGTACTCCCTCTATGGCAAGAAGGTCTTTCCTCAGATTTGGAGACCAAAACTGTACGCAATACTCCAGGTGTGGTCTCACCAAGACCCTGTACAACTGCAGTAGAACCTCCCTGCTCCTATACTCAAATCCTTTTGCTATGAATGCTAACATACCATTCGCTTTCTTCACTGCCTGCTGCACCTGCATGCCTACTTTCAATGACTGGTGTACCATGACACCCAGGTCTCGTTGCATCTCCCAAGGTCAGGATCGAACCAGGGTCTCTGCCACTCGCTGGGAGGTAGTGGCTCTACCAGCTGCTCGACTGTGCTGCCCCTAGTATCATTGTAATCATGTATTGTCTTTCTGTTGACTGGATTAGCACGCAACAAAAGCTTTTCACTGTACCTCACTACAGTGCCACAGAAGGCGGTGGAGGCCAATTCAATCGAGGCTTTCAAGAGAGAGTTAGATTTAGCTCTTCAGGCTAACGGAATCAAGGGATATTGGGAAAAAGCAGGAACGGGGTACTGATTTTTGATGATCAGCCGTGATCATATTGAATGGCGGTGCTGGCTTGAAGGGCCGAATAGTCTGTTTCTGCACCTATTGTCTATGCAATCCCTGTTTCTATGGTATACGTGACAATAAACTATCCTGTGAACTATGATCGATGGTCGGCAAGGACTCGATGGGCCGAAAGGCCTGTTTGCCTGCTGTGTCGTCTTTCAATGGATCGAACCCTGCTCCCAGTGCCAGTTGGAAGAGAACTTCAAAGGCTCATGCTGCACTGCATCGAAAAAGATTCACCTCATCTCAGAGTTAAATGTATTTTTAAACAGTGACCTAATTCTAGTTTCTCCCACGGGGGGAAACTTGCTCTACACATCCACCTCAATATCGACGTTCTAAATTGAGATCTTTTAAGGTGGTTAAATGTTTTAGTTTGGAGATACAGCACGGAAACAGGGCCTTTTATTACCAGAAATAGTTTAAACCAACTATTTACAAAAAGACGCACAAAAAGCACAAACTAACCTACCACTATAATACAAAATAAAGGAAATATTCTGAAATATTCGATTTTTATTTCCCCATCCTTATTGAGGATGAATTCCATTCCCCACTATGCTTTCTCCCCACATCCCTTGATTCTTAGCTCCTTTAGCCTTAAGAGCTAAATCTAATATCCCTGTCCCACTTAGGAAACCTGAACGGAAACCTCTGGAGACTTTGAGCCCCACCCAAGGTTTCCGTGAGGTTCCCGGAGGCTTTTGTCAGTCTCCCTACCTGTTTACACTAGCTGCAACCTCCGGCAACCACCTGCAACCTCCGGGAACCACACGGAAACCTTGGGTGGGGCGCAAAGTCTCCAGAGGTTTCCGTTCAGGTTTCCTAAGTGGGACAGAGGCATAACTCTCTCTTGAAAACATCCAGTGAATCGGCCTCCACTGCCTTCTGTGGCCGAGAATTCCACAGATTCACAACTCTCTGGTGGAGACATTTTTTCCTCATCTCAGTCATAACCTTGTCAGTTAATTGGCCTCTGTAAATTGCCCCTAGGGTGCAGGGAGTAGATGAGAAAGTAGGATAACATCGAACTAGTGCGAGTGGGTGATCGATGTTTGTAGTGGGCTCAGTGGACTGCTGGGACTGTTTCCATCAGTAGCTTTCAATGAATGAATCAATCAACCAGGCAACAATGGTTCATTTTAAATACAACTCTACCCGAGGTTTAGTTTACTTTAGAGATACGGCGCAGAAACAAGCCCGAGTCCACGCCGACCAGCGACCTCCGTCCGCACATTAACACCACCCTACACACACCAGGGACAATTTTACAATTATACCAACCTAATTAACCTACAAACCTGCTCCTCTTTCGAGTGTGGGAGGAAACCGGAGCACTCGGAGAAAACCCACGCAGGTCACGGAGAGAACGTGCAAACTCCGTACAGACAGCAGCCGCAGTAAGGATCGAACCGGGGTTGGCATAGTGACAGAGACAATTCCTCAGGCAACTGAGGAAATTCAGAGTGTCTCCGAGGATCCTCCAGTGCTTCTACGCAGCGGCAGTGGAAAGCATCTTGTCCGGGAACATTACCATCTGGTTTGGGAATTGCTCTGCCAAGGACAAGAAGGCTCTGCAGAGAGTAGTGCGTTCGGCCGAACGCACTATGGGAACTTCACTCACCCCCCTGCAGGAACTATACAACAGGAGGTGCAACTCCAGAGCAAATAAAATCATGGGAGACCCCTTCCACCCCTGCAACGGACTGTTCCAGCTGCTATGTACGGTCAGGCAAACGCCTCTGTTGCCATGCGGTGAGAACGGAGAGGTTGAGAAGGAGTTTCTTCCCAGAGGCAATTCGGACTGTAAACGCCTATCTCACCAGGGACTAACTCTACTGAACGTTTTTCCTTCCATTATTTATTATGTAAAAGAATATGTGTGTTATGATTGTGTTTATAATTTGTTTGGTTGTTTTGTTGTTTGTCTTTTGCACAAAAGTCCGCGAGCATTGCCACTTTCATTTCACTGCACATCTCGTATGTGTATGTGACAAATAAACTTGACTTGACTTGTTGCCCTGATGTTATCCCACAGACGTGCGGGTTTGCAGGTTAATTGACCTCTGTAAATTGCCCCTAGTGTGTTTGTAGGGAGTGGAATAACATGGAACTAGTGTGAAGGGGTGATGTATGGCCGGCGTGGACTCCAGGGCTTGTTTCCATGCTGTAGCTTTCACACAATCAGTCAGGCAAAAATTGGTCCATTTTCAGAGAACATCACCTGATGTTGGAACCCTCCCAGAGAGAGTCACTCATGCGGAGGCTTATTGCTCATTCAGTGTGGCACTGAAATGGTTAATGCAAAGCAGTCATGTTCAAGAAGGAACTGAAGATGCTGGAAAATCGAAGGTAGACAAAATTGCTGGAGAAACTCAGCGGGTGCAGCAGCATCTATGGAACGAAGGAAATAGGCAACGTTTCGGGCCGAAACCCGGAAGGAAGTAGGCAACGTTTCGGGCCGAAACCCTGAAGGAAATAGGCAACGTTTCGGGCCGAAACCCTTCCTCAGACTGATGTAGGGTGGGGGTGGGGGAAGAAGAAAGGAAGAGGAGGAGCCAGAGGGCCGAGGGAGAGCTGAGAAGGGGAGGAGACAGCAGGGGCTACCGGAAATTGGAGAAGTCAATGTTTATGCCACTAGGGTGCAGACTGCCCAAGCGGAATATGAGGTGCTGCTCCTCCAATTTCCGGTGGTGCTCACTCTGGCCATGTAGGAGGCCCAGGACAGAAAGGTCGGATTCGGAATGGGAGGGGGAGTTGAAGTGCTGAGCCACCGGGAGATCAGGTTGGTTAATGCGGACCGAGCGGAGGTGTTCGACGAAACGATCGCCAAGCCTACGCTTGGTCTCTACCGATGTAGAGCAGCTGACATCTAGAGCAGCGGATGCAATAGATGAGGTTGGAGGAGATACAGGTGAACCTCTGTCACACCTGGCTAGTGGGGTGTTTCATCAGAGGTCACGGCCCCGGCTTGGCTGCGTCCCCCTTTTCCAGGGACATGTCTGCGCCCGGGTGGTTTTGGAATGGGACTTTGCGCTATCCACGGGCGCTGTCCACGGGGTTTCCGGGACCACAGGGCACTGCGAGGGGTGGAATGCATCCTCAATAAGGATGGTGATATAGTTGAATAATAGTTTATTTAGTATTTAAGAACATTTATTTCACTTTGTATCATGGCGGTGACTTTGTTGGTATTGTTTTGTAATGTATAAATCAATTTTGTAAAAAGTAAGAAAGAACTGCAGATAGAAACATAGAAACATAGAAATTAGGTGCAGGAGTAGAGGCCATTCGGCCCTTCGAGCCTGCACCGCCATTCAATATGATCATGGCTGATCATCCAACTCAGTATCCCGTACCTGCCTTCTCTCCATACCCCCTGATCCCCTTAGCCACAAGGGCCACATCTAACTACCTCTTAAATATAGCCAACGAACTGTGGCCTCGACTACCCTCTGTGGCAGAGAGTTCCAGAGATTCACCACTCTCTGTGTGAAAAAAGTTCTTCTCATCTCGGTTTTAAAGGATTTCCCCCTTATCCTTAAGCTGTGACCCCTTGTCCTGGACTTCCCCAACATCGGGAGCAATCTTTCTGCATCTAGCCTGTCCAACCCCTTAAGATGCTGGTTTAAATCGAATGTAGACACAAAATGCTGGAGTAACTCAGCGGATGAGGCAGCATCTCTGGATAGAAGGGACGAGCAACGTTTCGGGTCAAGACCTAAGACCCGTCGCCCATTCCTTCTCTCCAGAGATGCTGCCTCACCCGCTGAGTTACTCCAGCATTCTCTGCCTCCCTTTCATTTTTGTAAATAATTGATTTAAATTATTTTTAGTTGGTTAAAAAAAAAGACACGTGGCGTTTTGTTTAGAAATGTGGAAAATGCAGGGGATTGAATTCCACTGCCTTCTTAAAGGCTGCCTTCACCGTGACCTGGATTTGCCTTCAGGAGGTCGGGCCAAGCCACAGACTGATCAGCCCCGGCCTCTCATTGATAAAGGGAGATGGAGCTGAGTGGAAAATGTGCATGTGTCACCCGTGCAACATGACACCAAACCCAAATGAAAATATTCCTCTCCCTCATCCAACTGCGTATCCCTAGGGATCGTACAGTGGGGGGTTTTCCAGAGTTCAGGCATGCACACGTTTGTTGTGCTTGATCTGTGCTTAGCAACTATCCTCTTGCAACTGTACATGGAACCAGGCAGAGGGAAGAAGAAGTGAATGGAATTGAATTGAATTGAAAAGATGTAGCAGGGAAACAGGCCATTCGGCCCGGCACACCAAGGGCATGCAGATGGACCACAGGACGACGGTGAATCTGTGGAATTCATTGACGCGGAGGGGGTGGGAGATTGCAACCTTCACCTGCTCCACCCTGTGTCAACGAATGCAATCAACCTGGCGTGCACAGATAGAAGATCAAACAGAGCAAGTTGTCCTACAACTTTAGGCAAGAAGAAGATAGCCACAGACTTCTCTGGAGGTCAAGTCATTGGGTATTTTAAGATGGAGATTAACTTACTTTGATTCGAGGGTTATGGGACGAAGGCAGGAGAATGGGGGTGGGAGGGAGAGACAGATCAGTCGTGATTGAACGGCGGAGTAGACTTGATGGGCTGAATGGCCTTATTCTGTACCTAGAACTTATGAAGATGTTGACCAGCTCACACAAGTTCTCTGTTTCCCCTCTATCCATCCACTCCGCACACACCTGGAGCAGTTGTTTTACAGGCGTCAGCCAATCTACAAAGATGACCTGCACATCTTTGGGATATGGGACAAAGCAAAAATAATTCTGACATTCTACCCAACTCTGCCTCTCAAGATCTTATACACTTCTATAGTTTTCCACTCGACCTCTGAAATTCCAGAGAAAATAATCCAAGTCAGTCCAACCGTATAGCTAACACCCTATAATCACACCATTTCCGCCACCTCCAACGTGACCCCACCACTCGCCACATCTTCCCATCTCCCCCCACGTCTGCCTTCCGCAAAGACCGCTCCCTCCGCAACTCCCTTGTCAATTCTTCCCTTCCCTCTCGCACCACCCCCTCCCCGGGCACTTTCCGTTGCAACCGCAAGAAATGCAACACCTGTCCCTTCACCTCCCCCACTCGACTCCATTCAAGGACCCAAGCAGTCGTTCCAGGTGCGACAGAGGTTCACCTGTATCTCCTCCGACCTCATCTACTGCATCCGCTGCTCCAGATGTCAGCTGATCTACATCGGGGAGACTAAGCGGAGGTTGGGCGATCGTTTCGCCGAACACCTCCGCTCGGTCCGCAATAACCAACCTGACTTCCCTGTGGCTCAGCACTTCAACTCCCCCTCCCATTCCCAATCCGACCTCTCTGTCCTGGGTCTCCTCCATTGCCAGAGTGAGCAACACCGGAAATTGGAGGAACAGCACCTCATATTCCGCCTGGGTTGCTTGCGTCCGGGTGGCATGAACATTGAATTCTCCCAGTTTTGCTAGCCCTTGCTGTCTCCTCCCCTTCCTTAACCCTCGAGCTGTCTCCTCCCATCCCCCCCCCCCCGCCCTCGGGCTCCTCCTCCTCCCTTTTTCCTTCCTTCTCCCCCCCACCCCCCATCAGTCTGAAGAAGGGTTTCGGCCCGAAAACGTTGCCTATTTCCTTCGCTCCATAGATGCTGCTGCACCCGCTGAGTTTCTCCAGCATTTTTGTCTACCTTCGATTTTCCAGCATCTGTAGTTCAATCTCCACTATAGGAAATAGGCAACGTTTCGGGCCGAAACCCTGCGGGTTTCAGCCCGAAACATTGCCTATTTCCTTCGCTCCATAGATGCTGCTGCACCTGCTGAGTTTCTCCAGCATTTCTGTGTACCTACCCTCTAATCCAAGGCAGTATTCTGGAAAAATGATAGAATATTTTCTTTCACATAAATTCATCATTCCCTTAATCAATTTCCTGTGTTATTTCATGCGCCCCATGCAGAGCTAAGGCATCTTTTATTTGCATTACAGTGACTGCTGCGTCTACAGCCAATTGCCATAAATGAGAACACAAACTAAACCTTGCACAGTCTCCGCTCTAGGTCACTGTCTGCCTCATCAACAGCTAAGGGTTTGGCTGAAGAAATTCTTGTGGTTCCTATCCAAAGTCTTACTTCAATAGGGGTGGCACGGTGGCGCAGCGGTAGAGTTACTGCCTTACAGCGCCAGAGACACGGGTTCAACCCTGACCACGGGTGCCGTCTGTACGGAGTTTGCACGTTCTCCCCGTGACCTGCGTGTGTTTTCTCCAAGCGCTCCGGTTTCCTCCCACACTCCAAAGACGTACAGGTGTGTAGGCTCATCGGCTGGGCAAAGTTGTAAATTCTCCCTGGTGTGTGTAGGATAGGATAGTGTTGGGATCGCAGGTCGGCGTGGACACGATGGGCTGAAGGGCCTGTTTCCGCGCTGAATCTCTACACTAAACCAGCAACACTGCAAGTAATATTCACTTCTACCTTTGGTTTTGATGTTACAATTTATCTTCGTTCCTATGTCGAGTCATTGATGTAATACAGAGATCAAATTCTCAATTACCCACTAAGGGTCTCTTGCTCTGCACCAGATCAGGGAGAATTCATCATCCCAGCTATTTGCAAAAACCTGTCCTCACATCTGTTTTAACGCCCCCTTCCTTCTCTTGGACCTCGGCCAATGTGAGGTCCATCTCTGCCAAACCCAACACGAGGAAAAGTAGAATGATGAATGCTGAATCTTTTAGTGAAGGAAGTCGTAACAGGGCACTTGGAAAATAATAACAGGGTTGGGCGGAGGCTACATGGATTTATGAAAGGGATCGTGTTTGACAAATCTGTTGGAGAATCTGATTGTATTTGGCAGAATAGATATGGTTCTGTTTGGACTTTCAGAAGGTCTTTAATGTAACATTATAGATACAGCACAACATTAAAACCAAAGGTAGAACTGACATTACTCGCACTGTAGTAGTTATTTAGTTTAGTTTAGTGTAGGTTGGTGTAGGTTGGTGCAGGTTGGTTCGGGTTGGTGTGGGTTGGTGCAGGTTGGTGCAGGTTGGTGCAGGTTGGTGGAGGTTGGTTCAGGTTGGTGTAGGTTGGTTCAGGTTGGTGTAGGTTGGTGGAGGTTGGTTCAGGTTGGTGTAGGTTGGTGTGGGTTGGTGTGGGTTGGTGTGGGTTGGTGCGGGTTGGTGCGGGTTGGTGCGGGTTGGTGCAGGTTGGTGCAGGTTGGTGCAGGTTGGTGGAGGTTGGTTCAGGTTGGTGTAGGTTGGTGGAGGTTGGTTCAGGTTGGTGTAGGTTGGTGTAGGTTGGTGGAGGTTGGTGGAGGTTGGTTCAGGTTGGTGTAGGTTGGTGTAGGTTGGTGGAGGTTGGTGGAGGTTGGTTCAGGTTGGTGTAGGTTGGTGTAGGTTGGTGGAGGTTGGTTCAGGTTGGTGTAGGTTGGTGTAGGTTGGTGTAGGTTGGTTCAAGTTGGTGCAGGTTGGTGCAGGTTGGTGCAGGTTGGTGCAGGTTGGTGCAGGTTGGTGTAGGTTGGTGTAGGTTGGTGTAGGTTGGTGTAGGTTGGTTCAAGTTGGTGCAGGTTGGTGTAGGTTGGTGTAGGTTGGTGGAGGTTGGTTCAGGTTGGTGTACGTTGGTTCAGGTTGGTGTACGGTTCAGGTTGGTGTAGGTTGGTTCAGGTTGGTGTAGGTTGGTGTAGGTTGGTGTAGGTTGGTGTAGGTTGGTTCAAGTTGGTGCAGGTTGGTGCAGGTTGGTGCAGGTTGGTTCAGGTTGGTTCGGGTTGGTTCGGGTTGGTGTAGGTTGGTTCAAGTTGGTTCAGGTTGGTGCAGGTTGGTGCAGGTTGGTGCAGGTTGGTGCAGGTTGGTGCAGGTTGGTGCAGGTTGGTTCAGGTTGGTGCAGGTTGGTGCAGGTTGGTTCAGGTTGGTGCAGGTTGGTGCAGGTTGGTGCAGGTTGGTGCAGGTTGGTGCAGGTTGGTGCAGGTTGGTGCAGGTTGGTTCAGGTTGGTGTAGGTTGGTGTAGGTTGGTTCACGTTAGTGTAGGTTGGTGTAGGTTGGTTCAGGTTGGTGTAGGTTGGTGTAGGTTGGTGTAGGTTGGTGTAGGTTGGTGTGGGTTGGTGTGGGTTGGTGCAGGTTGGTGTAGGTTGGTGTAGGTTGGTGTAGGTTGGTGTAGGTTGGTGTGGGTTGGTGTGGGTTGGTGTGGGTTGGTGTGGGTTGGTGCAGGTTGGTGCAGGTTGGTGTAGGTTAGTGTAGGTTAGTGTAGCTTAGTTTAGGTTGGTTCAGGTTAGTTTAGAGATGCAGCACATTCGACCCACGCCAACCAGCGATCCCCGTACACTAACACTATCCTACGCACCCGAGGGACAACTTACAGTTTTCGCCAAAGCCAATTAACCCACAAACCTATATGTCTTTGGAGTGCATGAGGAAACCGGAGCACCCAGATAAAATCCACGCAGCCACAGGGAGAACGTACAAACATTTACAGTTCCTTGCATCTCCTTTGGTGTTTCTTCCTTCTCCCGGATTGAACCATTAGTGTACAGAAGCTTACTCTAACTCCTGGAGGTTCCAGAGCCATGCTTGAGGTCAGATGTTGGAGGTAGGTTGACCATTTATATGGTCAGAGTCATACAGTGTGGAAACAGGCCCTTCGGCCCAACTTGCCCATACTGACCAAACATGTCCCATCTACACTAGTCCCACCTGCCTGCGTTTGGCCTATATCCTCTAAACCTGCCCTATCCATGTACCTGTCTGAATGCCTTTTAAATGTAGCAATAATCCCTGCCTCAACTACCTCCTCCGGCATCTCGTTCCATACACCCACCACCCTTTGTGTGAAAAAGTTACTCTTCAAGTTCCTATTAAATCTTCCCCCCCCCTCACCTTAAACCGATGCCCTCTGGTTCTCAATTCCTCCACTCTGGGCAAGATACTGTTTGTTTACCTGGACTATTCCTCTCAATATTTCCAACACCACTATAAGATCATCACTCATCCTCTTCCACTCCAAGGAATAGAGCCCTAAGCATGCCAAACCTCTCCCTACAGCTCAGGCCCCTCGAGTCCTGGCAACATCCTCATTAATCTTCACAGCGCCCATCCCAGCTTGGCAACATCTTGACACACAAGAGGCTGCAGAAGCTGCTGGAGGAACTCAGCAGGTCAGGGAAGGGAAGAACGTGGGGGCATGGTCGACACCCTACATCAGGACCTTCTGGGGCTCCCTCACCTGTCAATGAGTTCTGCTGCCTGGCTTCTTCAAGGCCTTTATCCTCTCAGCTGAGTGAGTGGGAGCCGGGCATTTTCCCCAGTCAATTACTCCAGCACTTTGGGTGGGGTTTTTTTTTAATTTATTAAACCGGCATCTGCAGTTCCTTATTTCTCCAAAGGAAATTATTCGTTGGTCTTTATTGCAAGATAAAATGTGTGGGAAAAGGTAGAAATAGCTAATCCCAATTATACTGGGTCCTGGCGAGACTGCATGTAGAATATTACAACGTCTGGTGTTCCTGTGTAATAGCCCTTGTCCCACGGTGCGAATTCGTTCCAAGAGCTCTCCCAAGTATAAAAAAAACAAACTGGTGGTAAGGACGGAGAATGAACGTAGCGGGTACGTCGGAGCTCGGGGACGTCTCTTAGCGCTAACGGCAGGTACTCGGGAAGACTCGCTAGCGGCAGGTAAGCACGGGAAGACTGGTGAAGATTTTTCAACATGATGAAAAATGTCCACGAGAGCCCCGAGTACCAACGAGTGGCCGTTACCGTAAATCTCCGAGTTCAAATCAGGGCAAACTCGGGACAGCTCTTGGAATGAACTCGTACCGTGGGGACAGGGGTTTAAGCAAGGATGTAGTGGAGAGAGTCGAGGTAACGGTTCATCAGATGTATGGCTGCTTTGTGGTACTTGAAGGGGTTAAGAAGGCTAGATCTTCACTCTGTGCAGGAAGGAACTACAGACGCTGGTTTACACCGAAGATAGACACAAAAAGCTTGAGTAGCTCAGCGGGTCAGGCAGCATCTCTGGAGAAAAGGAATAGGTGACGTTTTGGGTCGAGACCCTTTTCCCCTGACTCTCAGTTTGAAGAAGGGTCTCACCCCGAAATGTCACCTATTCCTTTTAGTTTGGGTTAGAGATCAGCACGGAAACAGGCCCTTCGGCCCATGGATTCCACGCCGACCAGCCATTAACACTATTCTGCACACACTGGGGACAATTTTACAATGACACTGCGACAATTAACCTACAAACCCGTACATCTTTGCAGTGTGGAGGGGGCAGTTCTGATGGGAAGAGGGATGCTGTTCCACAGTCTAGGAGCTGCAACCACAAAGGCACGGTCGCCCCTGAGGATGTTCAGTAACATAGAAACATAGAAAATAGGTGCAGGAGTAGGCCATTCGGCCCTTCGAGCCTGCACCGCCATTCAATATGATCATGGCTGATCATCCAACTCAGTATCCCGTACCTGCCTTCTCTCCATACCCCCTGATCCCTTTAGCCACAAGGGCCACATCTAACTCCCTCTTAAATATAGCCAATGAACTGTGTGGCCTCAACTACCTTCTGTGGCAGAGAATTCCACAGATTCACCACTCTCTGTGTAAAAAATGATTTTCTCATCTCGGTCCTAAAAGATTTCCCCCTTGTCCTTAAACTGTGTGACCCCTTGTTCTGGACTTCCCCAACATCGGGAACAATCTTCCTGCATCTAGCCTGTCCAACCCCAAGTCGGACGATCTGAGTTGTCCTGGAGGTGGTGTGGAGGATAAGCAGACCATAATGTAGGTGGGGGCAAGCCCTTTAAGGGCTTTGTAGACCTTTGTAGGCAAGTTAAGCATTTGAAAACAAAATACTCATTGGCCTGAAGTGTGAGATGTTGTTTCCACATATGTTGCCTGACATGCTGAGTATTTTCAGCACTTTACGTCTTATGTTGTTAAACTAAACGATTTGGTTACAAATGTTCTGCTTTTCCTGGGATCGTGCCAAAGACGTCTTGGCCTCGCTCCTGTCCTATGTCGCAAGATGGACACGGCAGGAGTATTATACCCTGTGGGAAGGAACTGCAGATGCTGGTTTAAACCGAAGATAGACACTAATTGCTGGAGTAACTCAGCGGGACAGGCAGCATCTCTGGAGAGAAGGAATGGGTGACGTTTCAAGTCGAGACCCATCTTTAGTCACCCGTTCCTTCTCTCCGGAGATGCTGCCTGTCCCACTGAGTTACTCCAGCTTTTTGTGTCTGTCATAGCTAGAATTTGCTAGAATTTAGAAGATTGAGGGGGGACCTTATAGAAACTTACAAAATTCATAAGGGGTTGGACAGGCTAGATGCAGGAAGATTGTTCCCGATGTTGGGGAAGTCCAGGACAAGGGGTCACAGTTTATGGATAAAGGGGAAATCCTTTAGGACCGCCCGAGATGAGAAACACATTTTTCTCACAGAGAGTGGTGAATCTCTGGAACTCTCTGCCACAGAAGGTAGTTGAGGCCACAGTTCATTGGCTATATTTATGAGGGAGTTAGATGTGGCCCTTGTGGCTAAAGGGATCAGGGGGTATGGAGAGAAGGCAGGTACGGGATACTGAGTTGGGTGATCAGCCATGATCATATTGAATGGCGAATGGTGCAGGCTCGAAGGGCTGAATGGCCTCTACTCCTGCACCTAATTTCTATGTTTCTATAGGAGTAGTTTATTGTCGGTCAGGGTTTTTGAAACAGGTCTTGAAGTCATCTAACTCAAGTTCTCTCTCTTTAACAGCCCGCTGTTGACTCTGACGGAACGGGGACTAAATGGGCAGCTGGTGATGGTCACACCAGACCGTAAACCGAGGTCAAACGACACGCACTTCCAGTAAAAAATGGGGAAATTAAACATTTCTGGAAGCAATTAAGGAAACACACTAACATCGGAGACAGTTCCTCCAGGTTAATTCCTAGGATTAGGGAGATCGCTCTTTTCATGGGCTGACACCAAAATCAGATCTATATTCTCCAGAGTTTAAAAGAATGAGGGGTGATCTGTAGAAGCACAAGATCCCCGAGGGAATAAAACGGGTTAGATGGTAGAGAGGCATTCTCCGACACAGGGCCTCCGTTACAACATGCTGGTGTAACTCAGCGGGACAGGCAGCATCTCTGGAGAGAAGGAATCAGTGCAGTTTGGGGTTGAGGGTCTCGCCCAGAAACGTCACCTGTTCCTCGTCTCCAGAGATGCTGCCTGACCCGCTGAGTTACTCCAGCTTTTTATGTGTAAACCAGCATCTGCAGTTCCTTCCTCCACATGGACGGAGTTACAAGGTTAGTGTAGTTTAGTTTAGTTTAGTTTAGAGATACAGCACGGAAACAGGCCCTTCATCCCACCGAGTCCGCGCCGACCCTCCACACTAGGGACAACGTTACAATTGGACCAAGCCAATTGACCCACAAACCTGCATGACTTTGGCGTGTAGGAGGAAGCCGGAGATCCCGGAGAAAACCCACGGGGAGAGCGTGCAAACTCCGTACAGACAGCACCCGTAGTCAGGATCGAACCTGGGTCTCTGGCGCTGTGAGGCAGCAACTCTACCGCTGCGCCACCGTGCGGCCCTGGGTTGTTGTATGGAGGTCCACGGCAGAGGGTGGTGAAACTCGGGAGTTCTCATCCCCAACAAGATCATGGTGGCTGGGGGTATTCACACAAGAAGGCAGCGCAGAGGGAGAAGAGGAGGGAAGAGACTGCAGACCTAAGACTTTTGCCTCCATCACAGTGAGGAGATGCTGGGTGGACTCACTGTGGTGGATGTTAATATGTGTTTATTGTTGTTTTATTGTATGCTATTATATGTATGACTGCTGCAATTTCGTTCAGACTTTGGTCTGAATGACAATAAAAGGCTATCTATCTATCTATCTATCTATCTATCTATCTATCTATCTATATATTTTTGGAAGATGAGGAAATCAAGGGTGATGGGGAACTGGCACAAAAGAGGAGATGAGGTCTGAGGAAGATCTGCTATGATCATATTGAGGGGCAGGGCAGGCTTTTGGGGCCTAGTGGTCTGCTCCACTTTGTCAGTAGAAACAAGCAACTAAACAAGGTTAGCAAAAGCAGAGGACATAGGTTTAAGGTGAGGGGGAACATTTTAATGAAACTTGAGGGACAACTATTTTTACACAAAGGGTGGTGCGTGTATGGAACGAGCTGCCAGAGCAGGCAGTTGTGGCAGTTTCCATCACAATGTTTAAATAAAAAAATTGGACAGGTACATGGTCATAAGGTCATAAGGAATAGGCGTAGAATTAGGCCATTCGGCCCATCAAGTCTACTCTGCCATTCAATCATGGCTGATCTATCTCTCCCTCCTAACCCCATTCTCCTGCCTTCTCCCCATAACCTCTGACACCCGTACTAATCAATAATCTATCTATAGGTAGACAAAATTGCTGGAGAAACTCAGCGGGTGCAGCAGCATCTATGGAGCGAAGGAAATAGGCAACGTTTCCTATTTCCTTCGCTCCATGCAAAGAGTTGAACAATCTCCACTAGAGGAAATAGGCAACGTTTCGGGCCGAAACCCGGAAGGGTTTCGGCCCGAAACGTCGCCTATTTCCTTCGCTCCATAGATGCTGCTGCACCCGCTGAGTTTCTCCAGCAATTTTGTCTACCTTCGATCTTCCAGCATCTGCAGTTCCTTCTTGAACACAATAATCTATCTATCTCTGCCTTAAAAATATCCACTAACTTGGCCCCCACAGCCGTCTGCGGCAAAGAATTCCGCAGGTGGATAGTTTAAGAACGAACTGCAGATGCTGGAAAAATCGAAGGTAGACAAAAATGCTGGAGGAACTCAGCGGGTGAGGCAGCGTCTATGGAGAGAAGGAATAGGCGACGTTTCGGGACGAGACCCTTCTTCAGACTGATGAAGAAGATTCCCTCAGTCTGAAGAAGGGTTTCGGCCCGAAACGTCGTCTATTCCTTCTCTCCATAGATGCTGCCTCACCCGCTGAGTTTCTCCAGCATCTTGGTCCACCACAGATGCATAGAATAGGTTGAGAGGGACATGGGCCAAACACAGGCAGGTGGGTCTAGTGCAGATGGGACACGTTGGTCGGTGTGGGCAAGTTTGGCCGAAGGGCCTGTTTCCATGCTGTATGGCTCACTATGACAAACAAATCAATGCCATGGTAAAAGTTAGCTTCTTTCAGCTTCGGACGATAGCTAAAATAAAATAATTCCTCCACTTTGATGACCTCGAAAAGACCATCCACACATTTATCTCCTCCCGCCTAGATTACTGCAACTCCCTTTACACTGGCATCAGCCAATCTTCCCTGTCTCGCCTGCAACTGGTCCAAAACGCCGCAGGGCAGCGAGACTCCTGACGGGCACCCGAAACAGGGGCCACATCACCCCGATCCTGGCAAAACTCTCTCCACTAGCTCCCTGTGCGGTTCCGTATACATTTCAAGACCCTCCTCTATGTCTACAAAGCCTTCAATGGGCTTGCCCCTCCTACATTAAAAGTCTTCTCACCCACCACTCCACCTCCAGGCCCCTCAGATCGGCCGACTTGGGGCTGCTGAATATCCCACGGTCTAGGCATAAGCTCAGGGGCGACCGTGCCTTTGCGGTTGCAGCTCCTAGACTGTGGAACAGCAGCATCCCCCTTCCCATCAGAACAAACTGCCCCCTCCATTAAGCCAAGACTAAAATCTTATCTATACTCCCAAGCCTTTCCTGACGTCCACTGAGCGAGGGCTACATGTATACACGTAAAGCAGGCCTCCCCACCACACACCTACGGACTTTTTATAGGGGGACTGTCGAGAGCACACTGACATACGGCATCACTTCCTGGTTCGGGAGCTGCAAGGCGTACGAACGGCACCAACTGGACAGGATAGTGAAGACCGCCAGCAGGATTATTGGTGCTCCACTCCCCTTCCTGCTGGACATATACAGGAAGAGATGTATCAACAGAGCCATCTCCATCATCAAAGACCCCTACCACCCATCGCATGACATTTTCTCCATCCTCCCATCTGGGAAGAGGTACAGGAGCATTAGCTGCAAAACCAGCAGGATGCTCCTCAGCTTCTTCCCACAGGTTATAAGACTGATAAACGGACTTTGCCCCCTGCCAAAGTATCGCGCACAAACCCCCACACTGCAGCAGAGCCACTGTTGTGCCGCTGCCGGTAGGAACGGCTGTTGAATGTTTAGTAGAGTGTTAAATTTGTTCATGACATATATTTTTTTATTTTCATTTCTATTTATTTTTTCATGCACACTGAATGGACACTGGTTGAGCAACGTTTTTTTGTTTCCTCTGGGTATGCGAATACTCAGGAAATGACAATAAAGATATACAATACAATACAATATATGTATGTTGTTTGTTTGTTTATACTATTCTTATAACAAATGTAAAGCACTTTGGCCAACGAGAGTAGTTTTTTTAAATGTGCTATATAAATAAATGTGACTTGACGTCTCTAACTGCAGGTGCTGGTGTTAAGCAGAAAGGGTTGAATTAACAAGGGTAAACAAGGTGTAGGGCACATTAGCTGTAACACAGTCCATGCTTACCAGAGATGCTGCCTGACCCACTGAGTTAATCGAGGGCTTTGTGTCCAAT
>JAWMAR010000220.1:2022532-2037401 GCA_036785375.1 Leucoraja ocellata | reverse complement strand
AGAACTGCTCAGTACATTCGAGCAGGCGGGCCGAAAGGTCTTAGGACTTTGAATAGGCGCCAAATTGGCAGTGCCCGCATGGGTAATATATGTAAAATGAATCTCACTGTGCAGCTGCCTAGATGACAAATAAAGCACTATTAACTATTGACAGGGGGTTTATTAGGAGAAGGCAGGAGAATGGTGTTGACAGGAAAAGATAGAACAGAGATGATTAAAACGTGGAGTAGACATAATGGGCCGAATGGCCTCATTCTCCTCCTACCACTTATGAATTTATGAAGATGAGTATGTTGGATCAACGTTGGAAAGCAAATAGCAGACTGTTCACTTGTTCCCCTCTCCCTGTAATTCCTGTCCCTGTCCCTGTCCCTGCCCTCCTTGCTAATTAATTGCTGTTGGATAGTGTTTGGTTAGTGGGCTATCTTTATACAATGCCCCAAATATTTACACGTGTGTCCTGACAGAGATGACTTTACTGGTACAGCACGAGTCTGACATCCGAGACCACTTGGGGCGTTGGTTATACTAGACCCGACAGGTTTTCTAGAGTACATACAGTGTAGAACAGTGCAAGGACAGGTCCTTTGGCTGACAATGTCTGTACCGAACATAATGCCATGTTACACAAAAAAGCTGGAGAAACTCAGTGGGTGCAGCAGCATCTATGGAGCGAAGGAAATAGGCAACGTTTCCCATTTCCTTCGCTACCATGCAAAGAGTTGAACAATCTCCACTAGAGGAAATAGGGTTCCGCAGGGTTTCGGCCCAAAACGTTGCCTATTTCCTTCGCTCCATAGATGCTGCTGCACCCGCTGAGTTTCTCCAGCAATTTTGTGTACCTTCGATCTTCCAGCATCTGCAGTTCCTTCTTGAACACAATAATCTATCTATCTCCGTCTTAGATAGATAGAAGGAAATAGGCAACCTTCGGAAATAGGCAAACGTTTTGGGCCGAAACCTTCGGAATAGGCAATGTTTCGGGCCGAAACCCAAGGGTTTCGGCCCGAAAACGTTGCCTATTTCCTTCGCTCCATAGATGCTGCTGCACCCGCTGAGTTTCTCCAGCTTTTTTGTGTACCTTCTCCACCATCTGCAGTTCCTTCTTAAACATAATGCCATGTTAAACTGATCTTGACATGTACATGATCCATGATCCACCTCTGGGCTGCGGGTCTGTGCCGACTCTAACATCGGGAGCCTGGGAGCTCCAAACCGGCGCGGCCTTGTCGGCTTCGGGAAACCGCGGTCCCCAGTCGCGAAGCGGCCGTTCCAGTTGACCCAGCCGCTGGGAGGACTCTCCCGACTCCGGGGCAACAGCACCCGGCCAGAACGGCCAGGAACATCGGGCCTCCGTAGAGGCAATAGCGGTGGCCTCAATAGGCCTGACGTTGGGAGAACTGGAGATGGGGAATGGACTTTGTGCCTTCCCCCACAGTGGCAATCATTGTGGGGGGATGATTTTTTTTGTGTGTAAGTAAACATGATTGTCTGTGTCCAAGATGGCTGTCGGAAGGGAGAGTGTACACTGGCGTGGTTTAGCTGCTGCTGCTCTCTCTTCACATTGTGTTTTTGATTTTTTTTTTGGTCTTTGGAGCGATTTCTGTCTTTAATTTGTGTATTGGTGATAGAAACATAGAAATTAGGTGCAGGAGTAGGCCATTCGGGCCCTTCGAGCCTGCACCGCCATTCAATATGATCATGGCTGATCATCAACTCAGTATCCCGTACCTGCCTTCTCTCATACCCCCTGATCCCCTTAGCCACAAGGGCCACATCTAACTCCCTCTTAAATATAGCCAATGAACTGGCCTCAACTACCCTCTGTGGCAGAGAGTTCCAGAGATTCACCACTCTCTGCGTGAAAAAAGTTCTTCTCATCTCGGTTTTAAAGGGTTTCCGGAAGGATGTCCTTATTATTTATTTTACTCCGACTATATGTTTTTTTCTCTCTTGTTAATCTCTGTAAGGTGTCCTTGAGACTTTGAAAGGTGCCCGCAAATAAAATTTATTATTATTATTATTATATACATATACCTATCTAAAAGCCTCTTAAAACTATCTAAAAGCCACTGCCGATCGGAACGCCTGTTGAATGTTTAGTAGAGTGTTAAATTTGGTCATGATATATGCATTTTTATTTCTATTTATTTTTAATGCACACTGAATGGACACTGGTTGAGCAACGTTTTTTTGTTTCCTCTGGGTATGTGAATACTCAGGAAATGACAATACAAGATTGTCTGCTGCCACAGAGGGTAGTTGAGGCCAGTTCTGCCACAGAGGGTAGTTGAGGCCACAGTTCATTGGCTATATTTAAGAGGGAGTTAGATGTGGCCCTTGTGGCTAAGGGGATCAGGGGGTATGGAGAGAAGGCAGGTACGGGATACTGAGTTGGATGATCAGCCATGATCATATTGAATGGCGGTGCAGGCTCGAAGGGCCGAATGGCCTACTCCTGCACATAATTTCTATGTTTCTATGCAAGATATACAACACAATACAACAATACAATACAAATAGCATTATCATATCTGCCTCCATCATTGGGTATTTTAAGGCGGAGATTGATAAGTTCTTGATTAGTACGGGTGTCGGGGTTTACGGGGAGAAGGCAGGAGAGAATGGCAACGAGAGGGAAAGATAGATTGAATGTAGTGGGACATGTTGGTCAGTGTTGGGCAAGTTGGGCTGAAGACCCACGCTGTCCGACTCAAGGATACTCTGACTCTATGACAATGTGAACAAGTTAAGCACTGACCACCACGTTGGTCCCATTGTCCGGCAGGGTGTCGATGGCCAGACTGGCCCCCACTAGATCCTGACTCAGACGGTCCCCTTCAGCTTCCAATGTTTTGACGGAGTCGATATTGATGTGCGCACTGCGTCTCCATCGCTGGCCCTTCAGATTCACGGCGTCGGCACTTGTGTACGGGGGCTGATAAGGGAAATCTATTAAATGACACAGAATAAAGACAAGGAGTTAGCACTTGGTGTCTGGGTAGGGTTTGTTATTAAGATGCTGCATGGAAACATGCCCTTCGGCCTTCCGAGTTCACGCCAACCACTCATCACCCATTCACACTGACAGAGGTTTACCTGCATCTCTTCCAACCTCATCTATTGCGTCCGCTGCTCTAGATGTCAGCAGATCTATGTCGGTGAGACCAAGCGGAGGTTGGGCGATCGTTTCGCCGAACACCTCCGCTCGGTCCGCAATAACCAAGCTGACCTCCCGGTGGCTCAGCACTTCAACTCCCCCTCCCACTCCGTCTCCGACCTCTCTGTCCTGGGTCTCCTCCATGGCCACAGCGAGCAGCACCGGAAATTGGAGGAACAACACCTCATATTCCGTTTGGGGAGTTTGCACCCCCGGGGGCATGAACATCGAATTCTCCCAATTTTGTTAGTCCTTGCTGTCTCCTCCCCTTCCTCAGTCCCCCTGCTGTCTCCTCCCATCCCCCAGCCTTCGGGCTCCTCCTCCTTTTTCCTTTCTTGTCCCCGCCCACCCCCGCCCCCGATCAGTCTGAAGAAGGGTTTCGGCCTGAAACGTTTGCCTATTTCCTTCGCTCCATAGATGCTGCTGCACCCGCTGAGTTTCTCCAGCATTTTTGTCTACCTTCGATTTTCCAGCATCTGCAGTTCTATCTCCACTATAGGAAATAGGCAACGTTTCGGGCCGAAACCCTGCGGGTTTCAGCCCGAAACGTTGCCTATTTCCTTCGCTCCATAGATGCTGCTGCACCCGCTGAGTTTCTCCAGCATTTTTGTGTAACCTTCGATTCTCCAGCATCTGCAGTTCCTTCTTAAACCCATTCACACTCATTTGGTTTCCTAGTGCCCCTGTAAGTAAGTAAGTAATATTTATTTGTATAGCACTTTTAAACAAAATCACTTTGAACCAAAGTGCTTTACAGAGATTGATTAAATTAATTGAACAGATTAAATGTCAATAAATCCATATAAAAGAAAAAAGAAAAAAAGAAAAAAGACACAGAACAGCACACTATAGAAAGCAACAAGAAACGTCCCCCCCACAGCAGAATTCACTGTGAGGAAGGCACTAACAATATCCAGTTCTCCTCCTCATAATCCACCCGAGGTCCGGGTCTATATGTGGCCTCCTCAGCCAACCCAGTGTATAGTTTATTGTCACAGGTACAGTGAAAGGATATTGCTGCATGCTAACCAGTCAGCAGAAAGACAATACACAATTACAATCCACATATAGAAACATAGACAATAGGTGCAGGTGTAGGCCATTCGGCCCTTCGAGCCTGCACCGCCATTCAATATGATCATGGCTGATCATCCAACTCAGTATCCTGTACCTGCCTTCTCTCCATACCCCCTGATCCCTTTAGCCACAAGGGCCACATCTAACTCCTCTTAAATATAGCCAATGAACTGTGGCCTCAACTACCTTCTGTGGCAGAGAATTCCACAGATTCACCACTCTCTGTGTGAAAAATGTTTTCCTAATCTCGGTCCTAAAAGATTTCCCCTTTATCCTTAAACTGTGACCCCTTGTCCTGGACTTCCCCAACATCGGGAACAATCTTCCTGCATCTAGCCTGTCCAATCCCTTAAGAATTTTGTAAGTTTCTATAAGGTCTCCTCTCAATCTTCTAAATTCTAGCGAGTACAAGCCGAGTCTATCCAATATATGTCCACTGTGTACAGATATATGATAAAGGGAATAACACTTAGTGCAATATAAAGTCATGTAAAGTCCGGTTAAAGATTGTCCAAGGATCTCCAATAAGGCAGATGGTACCTCAGGACTGCTCTCTAATTGTTGATATGACAGTTCAGTTTCAGGTCGAGACCCTTTTTCAGACCCGAAACGTCACCTATTCCTTCGCTCAATAGATGCTGCCTCACCCGCTGAGTTTCTCCAGCAATCTTGTCTACCCGTTCACGCTAGTTCTATGTTGCCTCATTTTCTCACCCACTCCCTATTTGTACAATTTTACAGAGGGCCACGCACCTCTTGGGTTGTGGGAGGAGATCAGAGCGCCCGGAGGAAACTCACACGTGCAAACTCTGCCCAGACAGCACCCGGGGTCAGGATTGAACCGGGGTCTCTGCCACTGGGCAGGAGGCAGGAGCTCCACAGCTGAGTCCTCTGCGCCACTCTCGAAATACATTAACGCAAATAGCACGCCTTTTAATAGAAGGACAGGAAATTAAACAAGGCTACAGAATAACAGAAACATGGGTGTTAAGTGCTCAGGTGGGGAATGAAACCGTTAGAAAATATAACACTGCTTCTGCAGTAACACAGCCTGAAACACATCTGTCTGGAATTATCTTCCTGTTTTGCAATAAGCTTTTCATCAACTATGATATTCATTGCAATAGTCCTCTGTTGTTACATCTCAAATTCTCAGAAACTGACGGTATTCATTTGAAATCCAATTCTGATTTTTATCACATTTTGCTTTCAGCAAAAGATCAGTACAAACGTTAACTGTTTTGTGTGGAATTACTGTAAAGTACGTAAATAAAAATGCGATCCCTGAATTTGGCTGCAAAATACATCTGTTTTATTGTTATGTAGTTAGAAATTGATTGTCCTTGTTCGAAAAGAGTGAGTCACTGCATGCTCTCTGCTTCCGAAGCTTTGGGGGAGAATTTAGAAGACCAAGGAGCTCATTGTAGACTTCAGGAAGTCCAGGGGCGGCACGCACACCCCCATCCACATTAACGGACGGAGGTGGAACGTGTTTCTAGCTTCAGGTTCCTGGGAGTCAACATCTCCGATGACCTCTCTTGGACCCACAATACCTCTACTCTGATCAAGAAGGCTCACCAGCGTCTCTTCTTCCTGAGGAGACTGAAGAAGGTCCATCTGTCTCCTCAGATCCTGGTGAACTTCTACCGCTGCACCATCAAGAGCATCCTTACCAACTGCATCACAGTATGGTATGCAACTGCTCTGTCTCCGACCGGAAGGCATTGCAGAGGGTGGTGAAAATTGCCCAACGCATCACCGGTTCCTCGCTCCCCTCCATTGAGTCTGTCCAAAGCAAGCGCTGTCTGCGGAGGGCGCTCAGCATCGCCAAGGACTGCTCTCACCCCAACCATGGACTGTTTACCCTCCTACCATCCGGGAGGCGCTACAGGTCTCTCCGTTGCCGAACCAGCAGGTCGAGGAACAGCTTCTTTCCGGCGGCTGTCACTCTACTCAACAACGTACCTCGGTGACTGCCAGTCACCCTCCCCCCCCCCCGGACCACTTATTATTATTTATTCAAATTGTTTGCTATGTCGCTCTTCCAGGGAGATGCTAAATGCATTTCGTTGTCTCTGTACTGTACACTGACAATGAAATGAAATGAAATGATTCAATTTATTGTCATCGTCAGTGTACAGTACAGAGACAACGAAATGCATTTTTAGCATCTCCCTTGAAAGGGAGACACAGGGCGTCGCGGTGTGCCCGCGCCTGCCGCCGTACAATGACAATTAAAATTGAATCTGAATCTGAATTTGGGCCATTGTTTAATTTAGAGATACAGATATAGATATAGATATTGAGATATTGAGATACAGCGATCCCATTGGCCCACTGAGTCCACGCTGACCAGAGATCCCTGTGCACTAGCACCACCCGACACCCACAAGGAACAATTTACAATCTTTACTGATGTCAATGAACCTACAAACCTGTTCGCCTTTGGAGTGTGGGAAGAAACTGGAGCACATGGAGAAAACCCACGCAGGCCACGGGGTGAACATACAAACTCCACACAGACAGCACACGTAGTCAGGTTCGAACCCGGGTCTCAGGCTCAGGGTCCCACCAAAGATGTGTGAACATTCAGAGTCACCACATTGTGTAACTCAGTGGAACCATTTGTCAGAATCCAAATATTGAATGTCATTAAAATCAAATAATTTAAGTTGAGAGATGAAAGATTTAATTGGAAACTTTGTATTTGCACACAGAGGGTGGTCTGTACATGGAACGAGCTGCCAGGGGTGGTGGTTGACACAGGTAGGATCACAATGCATACAAAACATTTGGGCAAATACTTGGATAGGATATGTTTAGTGGGATACGGGCCAAACGCAGGCAGGTTTAGTTTAGTTTATTGTCACATGTTACGAGGTACATTAAAAGCTTTTTTGTTACCTGGTATTAAGTTAGCAGAAGGTCACTGCGGATGTCCACAGTGTACAGACACATGATGAAGGGAATAACGTTTAGTGCAAGATAAAGCCCAGTATAGGCCGATTAAAGATAGTCCGAGGTCGACAAAAATGCTGGAGAAACTCAGCGGGTGAGGCAGCATCTTTGGAGCGAAGGAATAGGTGACGTTTCAGGGTTGAGACCACACCAGCCAACATGTCCCATCTACACTAGTCCCACCTGCCCGCGTTTGGCCCATATCCCTCCAAACCTGTCATAGAAACATAGAAACATAGAAATTAGGTGCAGGAGTAGGCCATTCGGCCCTTCGAGCCTGCACCGCCATTCAATATGATCATGGCTGATCATCCAACTCAGTATCCCGTACCTGCCTTCTCTCCATACCCCCTGATCCCCTTAGCCACAAGGGCCACATCTAACTCCCTCTTAAATATAGCCAATGAACTGGCCTCAACTACCCTCTGTGGCAGAGAGTTCCAGAGATTCACCACTCTCTGCGTGAAAAAAGTTCTATCCATGTAGCTTTCTAACAGTTTCTTAAATGTTGAGATAGTCCCAGCCTCAACTATCTCCTCTGGCAGCTCGCTCCATACACCCACCACCCTCTGTGTGAAAACGTTACCCCTCAGATTCCTATTAAATCTTTTCCATTTATGTCGTCTGTACTCACCTATAACACCACATCCTGGTTCACCCTCACCTCTGTCAACGACAAATCAAAGCTTTCCCGGATCATCGATCAGGCAAGCAAAATAACTGGCAAAACTCAACATCAATTATCAGTACTCCACACCCAGGCAGTTAAAAGGAAAGCCAACCTCACTACACAGGATCCCCCCCCCCCCCCCCCCCTGCACAAGTCTTTCCAACTTCTGCCATCAGGCTGCCGATATAAAGCCCCCCCTATCCAAGAAAAACATCCACAAAAACTCATTCATACCCATTGCCATAAACAGCTTAAATAAAAAATGAACAATGGACAAATTAACCCTGACGCATTGTCACTTTACCCGTATCCACAACTTTTATCTTGTCTATTTTTACAGTTTTCAATCTTTATATTTGCTTTTAAGATCGATACACACTGCGTGTGCTCGCAGAAATCTGTGTTGTATGACTGCTTATCAGTACATTGTCCTGTCTGTATGTTGAGCCACGTCAAAGAAGATTTTCTGTTACGACAGACAATAAAGTTTTCTGAATGTGAATCTGAAGTCTTGTGGTACAACAACAGCATGCCATCCCAACTTCTATAATCAAAGCCCTTACTGATGAAGGGCAATTAAAAGCAGAAGTTCGTGTATTCAGGCAACATCTCTGGAGAACATGGACAGATGACATTTTGGGTCGGTACCCTTCTTCAGCATGTGTGTCCTTTTGTGTCAACCAGCATCTGCAGCTCCTAGTTTCTGCAAAATGGCACATGTGGACAACAAACAAATACTGAACATAACAAGAGGATTTCAGTGTAGGAGTAGAGAATATCTTCTGCAGTTGTATAGGGCTCTGGTGAGACCACATCTGGAGTATTGTGTACAGTTTTGGTCTCCTAACCTTGAGGAAGGTGATTGAGGCAGTGCAGCGTAGGTTTCACGAGATTGATCCCTGGGATGGCGGGACTGTCATATGAGGAAAGATTGAAAAGACTAGGCTTGTATTCACTGTAGTTTAGAAAGACGAGGGGGTGGATCTTATAGAAACATATACAATTATAAAAGGACTGGACAAGCTAGATGCAGGAAAAATGTTCCCAATGTGGGGTAAGTCCAGAACCAGGGGCCACAGTCTTAGAATAAAGGGGAAGCCATTTAAGATTGAGGTGAGAATTTTTTTTTTCATCCAGAGAGATGTGAATTTGTGGAATTCCGAGGAATTCCACAAAAGGGCAGTGGAGGCCAAATCACTGAATGTATTTAAGAGAGAGTTAGATAGAGCTCTAGGGGCTAGTGGAGTCAAGGGATATGGGGAGAAGGCAGGCACGGGTTATTGACAGGGGACGATCAGCCATGATCACAATGAATGGCGGTGCTGGTTCGAAGGGCCGAATGGCCTCCTCCTGCACCTATTTTCTATGTTTCTATTAAAAGGAACAGAAGCAATGAACAAAGACTCCTAGACAGAACCTTAGATGGAAAAACAGCTGGTAGCATAGGAGAATTGTAATTCCTGCTACTGTAATTAAGGCTATGAACAGGTTGTGCATGATCCAACTGATTCATTTGTCAGGGAAGAGGGAAACATTTAAGAGATCAATATTGGTATCTCATGGAATTGTCAAGCTACTTTGCTCAACTCAGAGTCTGAAGAAGGGTCTCGACCGAAACGTCACCCATTCCTTCTCTCCAGAGATGCTGCCTGTCCTGCTGAGTTACTCCAGCATTTTGTGTCTACAACCATCAGGCTATTAAACCTGGCTCGGACAAAACTCTGATTATTAATAACCAATTATCTGTTATTTGCACTTTATCAGTTTATTTATTCATGTGTGTGTGTATATTTATATTACGGTATATGGACACACTGATCTGTTCTGTAGTAAATGCCTACTATGTTCTGTGTGCTGAAGCAAAGCAAGAATGTCATTGTCCTATACAGGGACACATGACAATAAACTCACTTGAACTTGAGCTTGAACTACCTTCGATTTAAACCAGCATCTGCAGTTGTTCGCCACAGATTTATTTAAAGAATCATTTAGTACAACGTAGATAAAAATGCTGGAGAAACTCAGCGGGCGAGGCAGCATCTATGGAGTGAAGGAAATAGGAGCAGTTCCTTCTTAAAACATTTCGTCTGCTTCAGTTCCTTCTTAAACATTTAGCACAAAGCTATCTGTTTTTAATCTCTTGCAAGCAACGGAACTGCAACTTTCCTCTTCAAAACCTTATTGCTAAGTAAGAAGTTTGAATGAGAGTGAGCGCGTTGCTTTAGACACACCACTAGAGCTGCCGCCTCACAGCGCCAAACATCCCGGGCCTCTGGCGCTCCAAGGCAGCCCTCTAGCCCGGTACCATGCAGCCCTCTAGCCCGCTACCATGCTGGAAAACAAGTTTTATCATTTAAATCATCCCATCAAACGATAGATGGGGACAAGGAACTGCAGATGCTGGTTTACACAGACAGCATCTCTGGCGAACATAACTAGGTGACATTTCAGGTCAAGACCCTTCTTCAGATTCAGATAAATGGAGCTGGATTCACGGTTCAATTGTAAAACAAATGACAGCCTATTTCACACCTCTCTTCATTATTATCTTGATTGATATTTGGTTTAAGTTTGCCCGAGGCCACTGACTTATTTTGGGTTCTATTCCAATAGATTTATATCTAAAAACCCTGAAGGAAATTAATTCTTTTATTTCCGCAGTTGCTCTTAACTGAAGGCAGACACAAAGAGCTGGAGTAACTCAGCGGGACAGGCAGCATCTCCGGAGAGATGAAATGGGTGACGTTTCGGGTCGAGACCCTTCTTCAGGCCTTCATCAGTAAGGGCATTGAAGTTGGGGTGTCAAGTTGCACTTGGAACATTGCATTCAGTGTCGGTCACCTTACTATAGGAAAGATGCCATTAAGCTGGAAAGAGTGCAGAGAGAAGATTTACGAGCTATTGGGGGAGGTTGGGCAGGCTGGGACTTTACTTCTTGGAGCATGGGAAAATAAATGGTGCTCTCAGTCTTTATCCCAGGGGCAGGGAATCAAGAACTAGGGAGCAAAGGTTCAAGTTGAGAGGGAACATATTTTAAAGGAATTTTCGCACAGTGGATGATGGGCGTATGGAATGAGTGGCCAGACAAAGTGGTTGACGTAAATACTATAACAATATTTTTAAGATATATTTGGGTACATATAACCATATAACAATTACAGCATGGAAACAGGCCATCTCAGCCCTACAAGTCCGTGCCGAACAACTTTTTTCCCTTAGTCCCACCTGCCTGCACTCATACCATAACCCTCCATTCCCTTCTCATCCATATGCCTATCCAATTTATTTTTAAATGATACCAACGAACCTGCCGCCAACACTTCCACTGGAAGCTCATTCCACACCGCTACCACTCTCTGAGTAAAGAAGTTCCCCCTCATGTTACCCCTAAACTTCTGTCCCTTAATTCTGAAGTCATGTCCTCTTGTTTGAATCTTCCCTATTCTCAAAGGGAAAAGCTTGTCCACATCAACTCTGTCTATCCCTCTCATCATTTTAAAGACCTCTATCAAGTCCCCCCTTAACCTTCTGCGCTCCAGAGAATAAAGACCTAACTTACATGGATAGGATAGGTTTGGAGGGATATGGGCCAAAAGCAGGCAGATGGGATGAACTGTTATAAAGGCAGCTAAACCATCCTACCAACAGCTAGACAGCAGTCCTAAGCCTCTATCTACCTCACCAGAGGCCCTAGAACTATCTTTAATCAGACTTTACTGGATTTTATCTTGCACTAAACATTAGTGCCTTTATGTGGATAGCTCAATTGTAAGCATGGATTGTCTTTCCGCTGACTGGTTAGCACAAAAGCAACAAAAGCTTTTCACTGTACCTCGGTACACGTGACCATAAACAAAACAAAACTCAACTTGGAATGGCATCTTGATCAAAATGGATGAGTTGGGGCAAAGGGCATAGAAACATAGAAACATAGAAATTAGGTGCAGGAGTAGAGGCCATTCGGCCCTTCGAGCCTGCACCGCCATACAATATGATCATGGCTGATCATCCAACTCAGTATCCCGTACCTGCCTTCTCTCCATACCCCCTAATCCCCTTAGCCACAAGGGCCACATCTAACTCCCTCTTAAATATAGCCAATGAACTGGCCTCAACTACCCTCTGTGGCAGAGAGTTCCAGAGAGAGATCCAGAGGGCCTGTTCAATGCTACAGGAATCTGTGACCCAATGAGAGGATAAGATTCTGGAACTGATAGAGTCAAAGAGTGACACAGTGTGTAAACAGGTCAACTTGCCCCCACCAGCCAACATGTCCCAGCTACACTAGTTCCTACCTGCCTGAGTTTGGTCCATATCCCTCCAAACCTGCCCTATCCATGTACCTGTCCAACTGTTTCTTAAACATTTGGATAGTCCCAGCTTCAACTACCTCCTCAGGCAGCTGGTTCCATGCACCCACCACCCTCTGTGTGAAACAGGTCAGTCCTGAGCCTCTTAGGACGAGGAAACACTTTTTCTCACAGAGAATGGTGACTCTGTGGAATTCTCTGCCTCAGAGGGCGGTGGAGGCAGGTTCTCTGGATGCTTTCAAGAGAGAGTTAGATAGGGCTCTTAAAGATAGCGGAGTCAGGGGATATGGGGAGAAGGCAGGAACGGGGTACTGATTGGAGGATGATCAGCCATGATCACATTGAATGGCGGTGCTGGCTCGAAGGGCCGAATGGCCTCTTCCTGCACCTATTGTCTATTGTCTTTAGGCTGTTCTACCGTTATACAAGATCATGCCTGGCGCCTGCCCTCTTCATAATCTTTTCTCATTAATAATGACCAAATCTAAAATAGCTTCATCATACCGTTCTCAGAAACAAACCTTGACACGTTCCACAAGTTAATCTAGTTCAATACGCTTACGGGTTTTGTTTCCGCAATTAATATGCAGATTAACATCACTCACAACAATTGCAGTTCCTTTCAAACATGCCCTAGATAAATCACGGAACGTAAACCAGTACAGCACAGAACAGGTGGTCACGGTGGCGCAGCGGTAGAGTTGCTGACTTACAGCGCTTGCAACGCCGGAGACCCGGGTTCAATCCCGACTACGGGTTCTGTCTGTACGGAGTTTGCACGTTCTCCCCGTGACCTGCGTGGGTTTTCTCCGAGATCTTCGCTTTCCTCCCACACTCCAAAGACCTCCGTAACTCCCTTGTCAATTCTTCCCTTCCCACCCGTACCACCCCCTCCCCGGGCACTTTCCGTTGCAACCGCAAGAGATGCAACACTTGTCCCTTCACCTCCCCCCTCGACTCCATTCAAGGACACAAGCAATCGTTCCAGGTGCGACAGAGGTTCACCTGTATCTTCTCCAACCTCATCTACTGCATCCGCTGCTCTAGATGTCAGCTGATCTACATCGGTGAGACCAAGCGTAGGCTTGCCGATCGTTTCGCCGAACACCTCCGCTCGGTCCGCAGTAACCAAGCTGACCTCCCGGTGGCTCAGCACTTCAACTCCCCCTCCCATTCCCAATCCGACCTCTCTGTCCTGGGTCTCCTCCATTGCCAGAGTGAGCAACACTGGAAATTGGAGGAACAGCACCTCATATTCCGCCTGGGGAGTCTGCATCCCGCGGGCATGAACATTGAATTCTCCCAATTTTGTTAGCCCTTGCTGTCTCCTCCCCTTCCTTAGCCCTCGAGCTGTCTCCTCCCATCCCCCAGCCCTCAGGCTCCTCCTCCTCCTCCTCCTTTTTCCTTTCTTCTCCCCGCCCCACCCCCCCATCAGTCTGAAGAAGGGTTTCAGCCCGAAACGTTGCCTATTTCCTTCGCTCCATAGATGCCGCTGCACCCGCTGAGTTTCTCCAGCAATTTTGTGTACCTTCGATTTTCCAGCATCTGCAGTTCAATCTCCACTATAGGAAATAGGCAACGTTTCGGGCCGAAACCCTACGGGTTTCAGCCCGAAACGTTGCCTATTTCCTTCGCTCCATAGATGCTGCTGCACCCGCTGAGTTTCTCCAGCACTTTTGTGTACCTTCAATTTTCCAGCATCTGCAGTTCCTTCTTAAACAGTTAATTGGCTTGGTGTAAATGTAAGTATTGTCCCTAGTGGGTGTAGGATGGTTATAATGTGCAGGGATCGCTAGTCGGCGCGGACCCGGAGATTTCCGCACTGTATCTCTAAACTAAACTTGGACCAATGTCCATGCCGTTACAGAAGGTCAAACAGAATAAGTTGTCTTACAACTTTAGGCTGTGCTTGCCCTACGCAAGAAGAAGTAGTGAAAACCAGCCATCTGGCCCTCCCACCATTCGGATGCATGGACTGAATGGGCCATTCACCTTGTCCCTGCTTGGCACCGAGCTCACATCACTTCCCTTTATTGCTTGTCGGGTTGGCAACTGTCCATATAATTTTTTCAATATCCCAGCCAGGCACGTCTTCATTGCAGCCAGGTTTACCCTGATCTATAACCATATAACAATTACAGCACGGAAACAGGCCATCTCGGCCCTACAAGTCCGTGCCAAACAACTTTTTTCCCTTAGTCCCACCTGCCTGCACTCATACCATAACCCTCCATTCCCTTCTCATCCATATGCTTATCCAATTTATTTTTAAATGATACCAACGAACCTGCCTCCACCACTTCCACTGGAAGCTCATTCCACACCGCTACCACTCTCTGAGTAAAGAAGTTCCCCCTCATGTTACCCCTAAACTTCCGTCCCTTAATTCTGAAGTCATGTCCTCTTGTTTGATTCTTCCCTATTCTCAAAGGGAAAAGCTTGTCCACATCAACTCTGTCTATCCCTCTCATCATTTTAAAGACCTCTATCAAGTCCCCCCTTAACCTTCTGTGCTCCAGAGAATAAAGACCTAACTTATTCAACCTATCTCTGCAACTTAGTTGTTGAAACCCAGGCAACATTCTAGTAAATCTCCTCTGTACTCTCTCTATTTTGTTGACATCCTTCCTATAATTGGGCGACCAAAATTGTACACCATCTATCGGCAGTGTCCGCGCCAGTGGTCGCTCACTC
>JAWMAR010000220.1:1987532-2017532 GCA_036785375.1 Leucoraja ocellata | reverse complement strand
TGATCGCCAATCTTAACTATCAGTGGGAGTTCAGGATTCAATCTTCCTCTCTAAGCTCCCTGTGCTAAGTAGTATCACCTCTGATAGTAAAGTCTCACATCCTCAAAGTACACGAGCCTGGTTTAGTTTAGAGATACAGCGCAGAAACAGGCCCTTCAGCCCACCGAGTCCAGGCCAACCAGCGATCCCCGCACACTTACACCATCCTTCACACACGAGGGACAATTTTCCAATTTTTACCAAAGCCAATTAGCCAACAAACCTGTACGTCTTTGGGGTGTGGGAGGAAACCGGAGCTCCTGGAGAAAACCCACGCAGGTCACGGGGAGAACATACAAACTCCGTACATGCAGCACCCATATTTGGATTGAACCCGGGTCTCTGGCGCTGTGAGGCAGCAACTACCGCTGCACCACCCTTTGTTCTCCACTGCCTCCTTCTTCTCTGCGGCTTAAAACTTAGTACAGTGGAGAAACAGGCCCTTTAGCCCAACTCATCTGTGCCAACCAGGATGCCCATCTAAGCCAGTCCCATTGCTGGCATTATGCCCATATTCCTCCAATTTCTTCTTATCCATGGACCTGTCCCAAGCCAAGACAACAAGGTACTGGAGGAACTCAGCGGGTGGGACAGCAACTCTACCGCTGAGCCACCGCTGTCACCCTTGCATGAAGCTTAAGGATAAGGTGGAAATCCTTTAAAACCGAGATGAGAAGAACTTTTTTCACACAGAGAGTGGTGAATCTCTGGAACTCTCTGCCACAGAGGGTAGTCGAGGCCACAGTTCATTGGCTATATTTAAGAGGGAGTTAGATGTGGCCCCTGTGGCCAAGGGGATCAGGGGGTATGGAGAGAAGGCAGGTACAGCTGTTGCAGGTACAGCTCCAGGACAAGGGGTCACAGCTTAAGGATAAGGGGGAAATCCTTTAAAACCGAGCTGAGAAGAACTTTTTTCACACAGAGAGTGGTGAATCTCTGGAACTCTCTGCCACAGAGGGTAGTCGAGGCCACAGTTCATTGGCTATATTTAAGAGGGAGTTAGATGTGGCCCCTGTGGCTAAAGGGATCAGAGGGTATGGAGAGAAGGCAGGTACGGGATACTGAGTTGGATGATCAGCCATGATCATATTGGATGGCGGTGCAGGCTCGAAGGGTCGAATGGCCTCTACTCCTGCACCTATGTTTCTATGTATCTATGTTTCGGCAAGTTGAACAATCTCCACTAGAGGAAATAGGCAACGTTTCGGGCCGAAACCCTTCCGGGTTTCGGCCCGAAACGTCGCCTATTTCCTTCGCTCCATAGATGCTGCTGCACCCGCTGAGTTTCTCCAGCATTTTTGAGCACCTTCAGTTTCTTTATTTGCTTCTTCAAACATTTTACAAGGGGACAATTAGCAAATAGAACAAACAGTTCACAACCAGATGTGGCAATTCAGATTCCGAGTGTTTCTTTAGGAGGACACTTGATTTGCTACATTGAATGAAAAGTATTAGGTTTGATCAATTTTATAAGAGCTGATCAAATTATGTTTGGGAACAGTGCTGTGGGCATTCGATGACTCGGTGGATATTTTATTCTGCTGCATATAATTTCCAAGTGTCTGAATACAGATCACAAGCTGTTACAGGAATTGAATTTCTATGTATCTTGGGCCCAAGTTATAAAAATGCAACATAAAAAATTGCCATTGGCACTGAAAACACGAGGCTTCTCTGGAGAAAAGGAATGGGTGACGTTTCGGGTCGAGACCCTTCTTCAGGCTGGTTGGCCTGTCCCACTTGGGCGATTTTTTCGGTGACTGCCGGTGACTGTCATAGTCGTAGCAGGTCGCTGAAAAGCCAGGGACTGAACCCACCCCTACGACAATGTCTACAACAGTCTACGTCAAGCTACGGCAAGTACCGACAAGCTGCGACCCATTAGGACATCCACCTATTTGAGTATAGGAGCAGAGTATAGGATTTGAGTATAGGAACAGGGAGGTTCTACTGCAGTTGTACAGGGTCTTGGTGAGACCACACCTGGAGTATTGCGTACAGTTTTGGTCTCCTAATCTGAGCAAAGACATTCTTGCCATAGAGGATTTGAGTATAGGAGCAGGGAGGTTCGACTGCAGTTGTACAGGGTCTTGGTGAGACCACACCTGGAGTATTGCGTACAGTTTTGGTCTCCTAATCTGAGGAAAGACAATCTTGCCATAGAGGGAGTACAGAGAAGGTTCACCAGACTGATTCCTGGGATGGCAGGACTTTCATACGAAGAAAGACTGGATAGACTCGGCTTGTACTCGCTAGAATTTAGAAGATTGAGGGGGGATCTTATAGAAACTTACAAAATTCTTAAGGGGTTGGACAGGATAGATGCAGGAAGATTGTTCCAGATGTTGGGGAAGTCCAGAACAAGGTTCTCACAGTTTAAGGATAAGAGGGAAATCCTTTAGGACCGAGATGAGGAAAACATTTTTCACACAGAGAGTGGTGAATCTCTGGAATTCTCTGCCACAGAAGGTAGTTGAGGCCACAGTTTGTTGGCTATATTTAAGAGGGAGTTAGATGTGGCCCTTGTGGCTAAAGGGATCAGGGGGTATGGAGAGAAGGCAGGGATGGGATACTGAGTTGGATGATCAGCCATGATCATATTGAATGGCGAATGGTGCAGGCTCGAAGGGTCGAATGGCCTCTACTTCTGCACCTATGTTTCTATGTATCTATGTTTCGGCAAGTTGAACAATCTCCACTAGAGGAAATAGGCAACGTTTCGGGCCGAAACCCTTCCGGGTTTCGGCCCGAAACGTCGCCTATTTCCTTCGCTCCAAAGGTTAGACAATTTAGTCGCCGGTACATGTCGCCGGTTGGCGTAGGTAGTTGCCAATGGAATTCAACGATCAGCACCTGGTGACAACCTTACACACCTGTTGGCAACCTTACACACCTGGAGACAACCTACCACAGCACCTACGTCAGGAGAAGACGAGCTTCATTGGCGTCAAGACAACTGTCGCCGAAAAGTTTCCTACATTTCAAAATCCAGCGGTGACCAGAAAAACGCTCCGACTCTTTGGGCGACTAGAGGAGACGACTCACGACCGTACAGGTGTCGCCCCGTGACCACGTGTCGACAGTCTAGTCGCCTAAAAAGTGGGACGGGGGCGTGAGAGCGATGGGAGAGGGAAACCAGAGATACCAAAGCTACATAGAACAAGTAAATGAAAGTAAACGATAATCAAAGAAATGCGAAGCCCACAATGGTCCATTGTTGGCTACGGGGGCGGGGATAACGAGTTACACAGACAGCGGAAACCTAACGGAACGACAGCGAAACTAGCGCGATGAATGCCTAAAAGCAGAATCACCATTTTCTTTGAGATGCCATTTTAAATCATTCGCAGCCTCACCTTATTCCTGTCATCATGAATTCAAACTACACGAACTACTGCCTTGTATTAAGGCGGAAATAATTCTGCATTTACAAAAGGGGATTTCATATTAATTTCTGTTTTTCAGCTGTGTCGGATGGGATTTGGTGGATCGAAGCTGATATTAATAAAGTAGGATTAAAAAAGATGATTTACTGTTGGGAAGTAAAGCTGCTGGCAGGGAACAAGGAACTGCAGATTTGGTTTAAACCGAAGATAGGCATCAGCTGGAGTAACTCAGCGGGACAGGCAGTATCTCCGGAGAGAAGGAGTGGGTGACATTTCGGGTCGAGACCCTTTGGTGCTGGAGGGTCAACCTACACCTCACTTTCAAAGTTTTCTCACCCCTCCTAGAATCAATCTGATGCAGGGACCCGACACAAAACACTGTCTCTCTGTATCATCCAGAGATGCTGCCTTTCCTGTAGAGTTCCTCCAGCACTTTGTGCTTTATGCATGCAAGGTTCCAGCGCCTGCAGTTCCTAGTGTCTTCTGCATGCTGGTTGGGGTCCCTGCCTTCAAGTCAAGTTTATTTGTCACATACACATACGAGATGTGCAGTGAAATGAAAGTGGCAATGCTCGCGGACTTTTGTGCAAAAGACAAACAACAAAACAACCAAACAAATTATAAACACAATCATAACACACATATTCTTTTACATAATAAATAATGGAAGGAAAAACGTTCAGTAGAGATAGTCCCTGGTGAGATAGGCGTTTACAGTCCGAATTGCCCCTGGGAAGAAACTCCTTCTCAACCTCTCCGTTCTCACCGCATGGCAACGGAGGCGTTTGCCTGACCGTAGCAGCTGGAACAATCCGTTGCAGGGGTGGAAGGGGTCTCCCATGATTTTATTTGCTCTGGTGTTCCCTAGTGTGGTTACAGCTATGAACTCATCATGGGGCCCCAGACAAATATTAAGCATGAACATGATGGGCCAAAGGGCCTGTCTCTGTGTTGTAGGTGCTGTCTCCATGAATTTAGTCTCTTAGACTTTAGAGATTCAGCACGTCAGCCCTCCGAGTCCACGCCAACTATCAATCACCCTGTACACGATCCTACACACTGGAGATGATTTACAAGGTAGACAAAAGTGCTGGAGAAACTCAGCAGGTGAGTATAGAAGCTGGGATGTAATGTTAAAATTGTACAAGGCATTGGTGAGACCAAATCTGGAGTATGGTGTACAATTTTGGTCGCCCAATTATAGGAAGGATGTCAACAAAATAGAGAGAGTACAGAGGAGATTTACTAGAATGTTGCCTGGGTTTCAACAACTAAGTTACAGAGATAGGTTGAATAAGTTAGGTCTTTATTCTCTGGAGCGCAGAAGGTTAAGGGGGGACCTGATAGAGGACTTTAAAATGATGAGAGGGATAGACAGAGTTGATGTGGACAAGCTTTTCCCTTTGAGAATAGGGAAGATTCAAACAAGAGGACTTGACTTCAGAATTAAGGGACAGAAGTTTAGGGGTAACATGAGGGGGAACTTCTTTACTCAGAGAGTGGTAGCGGTGTGGAATGAGCTTCCAGTGGAAGTGGTGGAGGCAGGTTCGTTGGTATCATTTAAAAATAAATTGGATAGGCATATGGATGAGAAGGGAATGGAGGGTTATGGTATGAGTGCAGGCAGGTGGGACTAAGGGAAAAAAGTTGTTCGGCACAGACTTGTAGGGCCGAGATGGCCTGTTTCCGTGCTGCAATTGTTATATGGTTATATGGTTATATGGAGGCAGCACCTATAGAGGGAAGGAAATAGGCAACGTTGCCCATTTCCTCCGCTCCATGCAAAGAATTGAACAATCTCCACTATAGGAAATAGGCAACGTTTCGGGCCGAAACCCTTCCGGGTTTCGTCCCGAAACGTTGCCTATTTCCTTTGCTCCATAGATGCTGCCGCACCCGCTGAGTTTCTCCGGCATTTTAGTGTCTACCTTCGATTCCTTCCCCCTACCTTCTTCAGACTATGTGGGAGGGGGGGAGAAGAAACGAGAAAGGAAGAGGCGGAGCCAGAGGGCGGAGGGAGAGCTGAGAAGGGGAGGAGACAGCAAGGGCTACCGGAAATTGGAGAAGTCAATGTTCATGCTGCTGGGGTGCAATGTTAGCGGAGCTAATGGACCTACAAAGCTGCACGTCTTTGGAGCGCGAGAGGAAACTGGAACACCCGGAGAAAACCCCACGCGGTCACGGGGAGAATGTACAAACTCCATACAGACAACACCCTTAGTCAGGATCGAACCCGGGTCTATGGCGCTGTGAGGCAGCAACTCTACCGCTGCACCACCATGCTGCCCCCTCCGACTCTCAGTGCCTGGGTCAGATCCAGCTCGGACGTTATACCCAAGCAGAGCTCTAAAGGCAAGGAGTCGATAGCTTTCCATAATTAGTCCAGTTGATAGAAACATAGAAACATACATAGAAACATACATAGTCTTCAGACTCGGATGATCTGATTCTGTATATATCTGTTGCATTTTGCAGACTTTTGATAAAACATAGAAACATAGACAATAGGTGCAGGAGTAGGCCATTCGGCCCTTCGAGCCTGCACCGCCATTCAATATGATCATGGCTGATCATCCAACTCAGTATCCCGTAACTGCCTTCTCTCCATACCCCCTGATCCCCTTAGCCACAAGGGCCACATCTAACTCCCTCTTAAATATAGCCAATGAACTGGCCTCAACTACCCTCTGTGGCAGAGAGTTCCAGAGATTCACCACTGTCTGTGTGAAAAAAGTTCTTCTCATCTCGGTTTTAAAGGATTTCCCCCTTATCCTTAAGCTGTGACCCCTTGTCCTGGACTTCCCTAACATCGGGAACAATCTTCCTGCATCTAGCCTGTCCAACCCCTTAAGAATTTTGTAAGTTTCTATAAGATCCCCTCTCAATCTCCTAAATTCTAGAGAGTATAAACCAAGTCTATCCAGTCTTTCTTCATAAGACAGTCCTGACATCCCAGGAATCAGTCTGGTGAACCGTCTCTGCACTCCCTCTATGGCAATAATGTCCTTCCTCAGATTTGGAGACCAAAACTGTACGCAATACTCAAGGTGTGGTCTCACCAAGACCCTGTACAACTGCAGTAGAACCTCCCTGCTCCTATACTCAAGTGTGTGTGTGTGTGTGTGTGTGTGTGTGTGTGTGTGTGTGTGTGTGTGTGTGTGTGTGTGTGTGTGTGTGTGTGTGTGTGTGTGTGTGTGTGTGTGTGTGTGTGTGTGTGTGTGTGTGGCGTTAGGAACGGGTTTGCAGAGACTGCAAGAAGAGCAGCCACTGGTGTCAAACGAGGCCATTGTGTCACAGATGTCCAGGATGCGACATGTTTTACAGCAGGACTCACAGCCAACCTGCGTTTTACTGTCAAGTCCGTTTACCCAGCACAATTCTTTAAAAAAAAACACTTTCAGTCTCCAAAGTCCAAGAGCTAGATGTGACCCTTGTGGCTAAAGGGATCAGGGGGTATGGAGAGAAGGCAGGTACAGGATACTGAGTTGGATGATCAGCCATGATCATATTTGAATGGTGGTGCAGGATCGAAGGGCAGAATGGCCTCTACTCCTGCACCTATTGTCTATGTTTCTATGTTTTATCAAAAGTCTGCAAAATGCAACAGATATATACAGAATCAGATCATCCGAGTCTGAAGAAGGGTCTCGACCTGTACAGTCACCTATTCCTTTTCTCCAGAGATGCTACCTGAGCCGCTGAGTTTCTCCAGCATTTCGTGTCTCTCTTCAGTTTAAACCAGCATCTGCAGTTCCTTCCAACAGAGAGCCAAGGAGGAGAGGCGTAGGACAAACAAAATGCAATCCCTGTCACTAATGGCATTGAAATTCCCTGGAAACCTGTGACAGAGTGTTAGAGTGATACAGCGTGGAAACAGGGCCCCCTCGGCCCAATTTACTGCCCAATGACCAACATGTCCCATCTGCACAAGTCCCACCTGCCTGCATTTGGCCCACATCCCTCTAAACCTTACAATAGAGGAGGCCCAGGGTAGAAAGGTCACCATTGGGATGGGAAGGGGAGTTCAAATGGTGAGCAACCAACCAGGAGATCCAGTCGGCCTTTTCCGGGCCTCCTACATTCCCTGGTGGAATTCCCTGCCTCAGAGGGCGGTGGAGGCAGGTTCTCTGGATGCTTTCAAGAGAGAGCTAGATCGACCCAAAATGTCATCTATTCCTTCACTCTATAGAGAGTTAAATAGCGGAGTCTGGGGAAATGGGGAAAAGGCAGGAACGGGGTACTGACTGGGGATGATCAGCCATGATCGCATTGAATGGTGGTGCTGGCTCGAAGGGCTGAATGGCCTATTCCTGCACCCATTGTCTATTGTCTATTCCATCATCTGGTTTCATAACTGTTCCGTTACCGTCTGTCTCCCACCTTCTGCTCTTATCTCTGGCATTTGTTCCTACCATCTGCCTATTAAATAAAAAACCTCTCACCTGTGTCTACCACTACCTGCTATGCTTTGTCCTGCCTCTCCTCTCCCCCAGCTTTCATCCTCACCCCCTCTGCACAGTCTGAAGAAGGGTCCAAAGCCGACAAGTGTCACCCATCCCCCAGAGATGTCCTCCAGAGATGTTGCCTTATCCGTGGAGTTACTCTAGCACCTTATGTAAACCAGCATCTGAGATTTCTTGTTTCTACCTGTGACAGGTGGATACTGTTGATCAGAACTGCGTGTATCAGTTCATTGCCACCGCTTTTCCAATTGGTCTTCCCTTTCTCACAATCTCCTCACTCGCCTGCCTTAGACTGAACCTTCCAGAGTCCACACTCAGGTTTCCATCCTTTCATTTATCCGGCAACTGAACCATCCCTGCCCCAACTAGAGATTGGGCCTTACCTACCACCTACCTCTTTGGAGACCCTCGAATAATCTTTAATCAGTCTGCAAAGAGTTGAACAATCTCCACTATAGGAAATAGGCAACGTTTCGGGCCGAAACCCTTCCGGGTTTCGTCCCGAAACGTTGCCTATTTCCTTCGCTCCATAGATGCTGCTGCACCCGCTCAGTTTCTCCAGCACTTTTGTCTACCTTCAATCTTTAATCAGAGTTTACATTGCACTAAACAAAATACTCAAAAAAGAAATGGTGTCAAGTTCTTGTAAGGGGGGGGATGAAAAATATGAAATTGGTATATCCCTTTTTGCGCAGTATTTATAATAGAGCTCGTGTTTTTTTTTATCATTTTTTCTTTTCTATGGCCTATTTCTTAACTTTCTTCTCTAATTCTTTGTTTGATGGGTTTTTCTTTTCGATCACTCTTTCACACTAACACGATGCTATCTATCTTTCTTTAAACAATAGACAATAGGTGCAGGAGTAGGCCATTCGGCCCTTCGAGCCAGCACTGCCATTCAATGTGATCATGGCTGATCATCCCCAATCAGTACCCCGTTCCTGCCTTCTCCCCATATCCCCTGACTCCACTTTTTTTCTTTTTTTTTTTGAGCCCTATCTAGCTCTCTCTTGAAAGCATCCAGAGAACTTTGCTATGATGCTTCACTCTGTTTTTGTGTTAAATTTCCAACATCTGCAAGTTTGAGAGTGCAAGTGCTACACTGGGTCACCCTTTTGTTGAATATTTAACTATTCCTGAATTTTTTAGTAATTTTAAATGAGTAAATTTGATTTCCAATCGCTCAATGCAAGAGATGCTTTAAAAACTTTTTTTTCATATTTGTCAAAATAATTTCTAACTTTGCTTCCTGTCTAAGCTCAGTGGATGCCAATGGCAAGGCCTATATAGAAACATAGAAAACAAGTGCAGGATTAGTTTCTTTCTAGTTACTTTCCTTATTTCTCTCTGTCCTTAAAGCTTAAAAAATGAAGGGGTCCAACAAATGTAATAAGATATATGTGGCTTGTACTACAGTAATGTGCTGTACTTCTAATAAATAAAAAATATTAAAAAATAAAAAAAATACTCTTTACCTTGTACATCAGATCATAATCAGAAGAGTACGTTAGTCGCCAAGTATGTTTTGCAATATACGAGGAATTTGATTTGACATACAGCCATACCAATAAAGGACAACAAGACAAAAGATTAGTCTGAAGAAGTGTCTCGACCCAAAACGTCGCCTATTCCTTCACTCCATAGTGATGGATGAACACGGAGGGGAGGCTGGCTGGACTATGGTGCCATCCTCACCTTGATGCCATTTATGTTATGTTGTGTCGTGGACTTCCTGTGTTTGTGCTTTTTTCTTCTTTTTTTTTTAATTCAATTTCAATTTTATTTTTAATATGTTTCATTATTTATTTTTTATTTATTTATTTTTTTATTTTTTATGATTAAAATTTTTTATTTTTTTTATGATACTGCCTGTAAGGGAAATTCATTTTGTTGTCTCAAATTGAGACAATGACAATAAATTTGAATACAATACAATACATAGATGCTGCCTCACCCGCTGAGTTGCTCCAGCTTTTTTTTCCACCTCAATAGTCAATAGTCTATTTAATTGTCATTTGGACCCCTGGAGGTCCAAATGAAATGCCGTTTCTGCAGCCATACATTACACACAAATAGACCCCAGACACAACATAATTACATTTTACATAAACATCCATCACATAGCTGTGATGGAAGGCCAAATAAACTTATCTCTCACCTTCGATTGTTCCAGCATCTGCAGTTCTTTCTTAAACATCTGTTCATTGCGGACGGCTTGATTCTAATCATGCGTACTTCATAAGTTATTAGGCCATTCGACCCATCAAGTCTACTCCACCATTCAATCATGGCTGATCTATCATCCCCTCTCAACTCCATTCTCCTGCCTTCTCCCCATAACCCCTGACACCTGTACTAATCAAGTACTGTCTTTCTGCTGACTGGGCAGCACGCATCAACAAAAAGCTTTGCACTCTACCTCAGTGACAATAAACTAAGCGTTTAGTACATTGGCAGTAAAGCTTTCACTCCATCAAAGTAGATGCACAAATCCAGCATCCAAACAGGCAAAGTTGCCAATTTTTGTAGGTGCTATCTGCAAATGCAGTGCATTGCCAAAATCTTTGATTATTATGTGGCATATCTTTGAAAATCATTGACAGAGATTGGTTGTGTGTGATATTCGAATCTCCTGGAGGGAGGCCAGTTTGCTTGAATGGACACAGCTCCAGCAAAACTAAATCTCAATACCTTCCAGAAGAAAGATATAAATATTCAGCAGCTCCACACTCTGCAGCAAGTACCTTCCAAATGGAGCACTTCAATAAATGCCCTTGGCATCTTCAGCAGCACCTCATAAACCCCATCATCTCTGCTGGCTAAAAGGACATGCACGTCTCAGCAACAGGGAACATAGAGCAGTACAGCACAGGTACAGGCCCTTCGGCCCAACATGATGCCAAGTCCTCTCTGCCCGCACGTGATCCATATCCCTCCTGATGGGAGGATATGCCCACGTGCCCGTGGTGTGTGCCGGTGGACAGTCGGGTACAAGCCGCAAAGAGAACAGAGGGACCCTACGTGGAGGGGCAGAGGCACCTGGAACAAAGTGGAGCCATTGGGGACAACAGTGAACACTTTTGTAACTTTGTCGATGCCCTTTCCGTGGCCCCTCTTTGCATACCTTGTGCATGGTGTTCCTACACCTGCATGAGGCTTCAACTACATTTTTAACCAAACCAATTCTTGCTGACAACAGCTCTGCTGAGATCCTAAGGGTTTGTTCAATTTGATTGCGCTCCTTGCTGTAACTAGGTCACTATGTCTCTTGCAAAGTACATTTATCTTCGGGACAGTGGCAACTCAATATTTCACGCTGTGGAATTTATTTTGTCCCATAAAACTGGGCTACATTTGTTGGTTAATCCCGTGTCAACGATTGGGAAATTGTGGGGTTCAAAATAGACCTCAGAACAAGGTCAGCACGGTGGCACAGCGGTAGAGTTGCTGCTTCACAGCGCTGGAGACCCAGGTTCGATCCTGACTACGGGTGCTGTCTGTACGGAGTTTGTATGCTTGTTCTCCCTGTGACCGCGTGGGTTTTCGCCAGGTGCTCCGGTTTCCTCCCACATTGCTTAATTGGCTTTGGTAAAATTGTAAATCATCGCTAGTGTGTGTAGGATAGTGTTAATAAGCGGGGATTGCTGGTCGGCAAAGACTCTGAGGGCCAAAGGGCCTTGTTTCAACACTGTATCTCGAAACAAAACTATAAGATACAAATTGCATGTCCATTATAAACATATAATGAATTATATAAAAGTAGACTAAGAGATACAGCAGGGAAACAGGCCCTTCGACCCATTGAGTCCACATCTACTAGCAACCACCCTGGACACTATCCTATACACTAGGGACAGATTTACAATTTAACCAAGCAAATTAACCCTACAAACCTGCATGTCTCTGTAGTGTGGGAGGAAACCGGAGCACCCGGAGAAAACACACGCAGTGGCAGGGAAAACGTACAAAGACAGCAACCGTAGTCAGGATCGAACCTGGGTCTCTGGCGCTGCAAGGCAGCAACTCACCGTGGTTAAAATTGCCGTAAAATGCCCCAGTTAAAACTGAATCATGGATCTCCCAGAGCACTTCACCACTTGAAAGGTTTCTCTGCCTGCGAACAGGGACATTGCATCAAACAGACGCGTGGACAGGGCAGTACCACAGGAAGCAGCTGTGGGCTTTGCAGCTTACCAAAGTAAACATTTGGAGGAGAATTTAATGTTGCCATGGGAATGGAGGAATTTAATCCAAAAATTAAAGGGTTTTTCATATATAAAAAAAAAACAAAAAAAAAAAAACATTTGAATGATATGTCGAATGAAAAACAGGAAGAGCTGGGAATAGTCAGCAGGTCAGGCAGCATCTGTGGGAGGAGAATCAGGGTATTTGGGGTGGCACAGCGGTAGAGTTGCTGCCTCACAGCGGCGGAGACCCGGGTTCGATCCTGACTACGGGTGCTGTCTTTACGGAGTTTGTACGTTCTCCCCGTGACCGTGTGGGTTTTCTCCGGGCGCTCCGGTTTCCTCCCACACTCCGAAGACGTGCAGGTTTGTAGGCTAATTGGCTTGGGTAAAAATTGTAAATTGTCCCCCAGTGTGTGTCGGATAGTGCTCGTGTACGGGGTGATAGAAACATAGAAATTAGGTGCAGGAGTAGGCCATTCGGCCCTTCGAGCCTGCACCGCCATTCAATATGATCATGGCTGATCATCCAACTCAGTATCCCGTACCTGCCTTCTCCCAATACCCCCTGATCCCCTTAGCCACAAGGGCCACATCTAACTCCCTCTTAAATATAGCCAATGAACTGTGGCCTCAACTACCCTCTGTGGCAGAGAGTTCCAGAGATTCACCACTCTCTGTGTGAAAAAAGTTCTTCTCATCTCGGTTTTAAAGGATTCCCCCTTATCCTTAAGCTGTGACCCCTTGTCCTGGATCACTGGTCAGTGGGGCCTGTTTCTACATCTCTATAGATGAGACTTTAAACTGAAAACCCCCTGTACTCCTCGGCTGCAGCTGGACGATGCCACGGTGCCAAGTTGATGAGAGGCAAGAGGTTTGCGATGGATGCCACTTATCCTTGATTGTCGATCCACAAACCAGGGGTATCATCATCTCGCTGTTTGTGGGCCCATTTATCCACATAGTTTCCAACCCTCAGAGTCATTTAATTGACCACAAAGTATCTTAAAAAAACCTAAGATCCGAACTTCTCTGAGCTCAGCCCTGAGCCGCTGGCATTGATGGGACCCGCTCCAACCAGAACGAGGAGGGGTCCCCATGGCGATCGAGATCAAGGGGGGGCTATCGGAGAGGGAGAGGAAAGTCAAGAGTGAGGAAGGGAGGGGCCATCAGGGAGCTACTTGAGGGGGGGGGGGGTCCAGTGAGAGCGGACCCAGTGGGTGGGGGCCACTGGGAACAAAGGGGGTACCCAGTGAGAGGGGACGCCAATCCCCAGCGTGGAGGGGAGCCTGATATCACGTGCGGCAGCAGGCAGTATCATTAGTACAGATCTCATTAGTACAAGTATCAGGGGTTATGTGGAGAAGGCAAGAGAATGGGGTTAGGAGAGAGACAGATCAGCCATGATTGAATGGCGGACTAGGCTTGATGGGCCGAATGGCCTAATTCTATTCCTATTCCTTATGACCTTACGTTCGGTGAACTTTTGTAACTTTCTAAGCACCAAAACGTGACGATACATTGCGTACCGCCTAGTTGAATGGTTTTGCCAGGTTGAATGCACAACAAAGCATTTCACCGCACCTTGGTACACCTGACATTAAAGTCTCATTGAATCATTGGTCATAGAGGGTACCACAAAGATGAGAGAACTGCTCAGGCACCAAATTAAAACTTGACTGGACCCGACTTACCGCTGGGCCCAACCCTAACTTGGCCGAAGGAAACTTAATCTACCCAAGGGTGATCAACATCTGACCTACCACATGCATTCTGAAGACACTCAACCAAGGCCAAACTGAGCCAACTCGACCACGGTCAATTGGAATCCAACCAAGCCGAGACCAATTGGAGGCTGACCAGTCCAGAGGCAATCCAAACATAACCCACCCTAGGCCATGTGCCATGCCAATCTCAACTCCACCCAAGGCCAATCTGAAGCCAACCCAACCGTGACCAACTTGATCCAACCACATCCAATCCAATCACAACACAACCCTGGCCAATCCAGCCCCAAACCACCCAGGACCAATCTGAACTCAATCCAACCACGTCCAAGCCAAGGCCAACCCAATCGAAGCCAACCTGAATCCTAACCCGACCGCAGACATTCCCAACCCAACCCAACCCTTGTAGTTTAGTTTAGCTTTCGTTTTGATTAGTTGAGAGATACAGCGCGGAAACAGGCCCTTCGGCCCACCGAGTCTGCTCCGACAAGCAACTCCCGCACGTTAACACTATCCTACACGCACCATTTTCATTTCTACCAAGTCAATCAACCTACAAACCTGTACGTCTTTGGAGTATGGGAGAAAACCAAAGATCTCGGAGAAAACCCACGCATGTCACGGGGAGACTGGGGAGATGTTAGATCTTATTAGATCAGGGACAGCTACTTCCCCACAGCCAGCAGGCTATTAAACTCAGCTTGGACAAAACTCTGAACATTAATAGCCAATAATCTGTTTATTTGCACTTTATCAGTTTAATTATTCATGTGTCTATGTCTATGTCTATGTCTATGTCTATGTCTATGTCTATGTCTATGTCTATGTCTATATACACACATACATATATACACACACACACACAATGGAATATGGATACACTGATCTGTTCTGTAGTCATGCCTTCTATGCTCTGGTGTGGTGAAGCAAAGCAAGAATTTCATTGTCCTATCAGGGACACATACATAGAAATTAGGTGCAGGAGTAGGCCATTCGGCCCTTCGAGCCTGCACCGCCATTCAATATGATCATGGCTGATCATCCAACTCAGTATCCCGTACCTGCCTTCTCTCCATACCCCCTGATCCCTTTAGCCACAAGGGCCACATCTAACTCCCTCTTAAATATAGCCAATGAACTGTGGCCTCAACTACTTTCTGTGGCAGAGAGTTCCAGAGATTCACCACTCTCTGTGTGAAAAATGTTTTTCTCATCTCGGTCCTAAAGGATTTCCCCTTTATCCTTAAACTGTGACCCCTTGTTCTGGACTTCCCCAACATCGGGAACAATCTTCCTGCATCTAGCCTGTCCAACCCCTTAAGAATTTTGTAAGTTTCTATAAGATCCCCACTCAATCTTCTAAATTCTAGCGAGTACAAGCTGACACATGACACTAAAACTCTCTTGAACCCTTATTCCATACTAGACCGGACCATCACCAGAATTATAACAGTCTGAAATATGTTATTGATCCAATTGAGAAAGCACAAACTATTGATCGATAACAAAAGAACGTGTAATAGCAACAGAAAACATTGTGTTGGCTGGGGTGTGGGACGGAGCCAGGTTTCCTGGCCCAACATGACCCATAGCGTTTAATCACAGTAAAGTCTGGCATGCTGCGTTCAAATTGGCTGCAGTCTTTCCAGATACAGTCATGGCATCCCAAATGTTTCATTAGCCTAAACCTCCATTGGAACAGGCTTGAGAGGTTCACCTCTGGAGGTGGAATTAAAGCTTATAGGGTGAATGTTAAAAAATAAAATCACTTCCCACCAAGGACACTAGGTATATTTTACAGCCCAACCTCTCCCCCCCCCCCCCCCCATCCCAGGTAATTTCCCATGCAACCACAGGAGATGCAACACCTGTCCTGACACCCCCCTCTCTCACTTCCATCTGGGGCGTACCTTTTGAATGGCGATGGGGAGGATTTTTCCACCAGTGGGAGCGACTAGCGCCTGAGGTCACAGCCTCAGAATAAATGGACGTCCCTTTTCATAGAAACATAGAAAATAGGTGCAGGAGTAGAGGCCATTCAATATGATCATGGCTGATCATCCAACTCAGTATCCCATCCCTGTCTTCTCTCCATACCCCCCGATCCCTTTAGCCACAAGGGCCACATCCAACTCCCTCTTAAATATAGCCAATGAACTGTGGCCTCAACTACCTTCTGTGGCAGAGAGTTCCAGAGATTCACCACTCTCTGTGTGAAAAATAATTTTCTCATCTCGGTCCTAAAAGACGTCCCTCTTATCCTTAAACTGTGTGACCCCTAATTCTGGACTTCCCCAACATTTTTCAAAGTAGATGAGGAGGAATTTCTTTGATCTGAGGGTGGTGAATCTGCGGAATTCATCGCCACATACGGCAGTGAACACCAAGTCATTTGGTATTTGTAAGGTGAAGATTGACAAGGTCTTGATTAGTACAAGGGTGTCAAAAGTTACGGGGAGAAGGCAGGAGAATGGGGTTGAGGGATAAAAGTAGACAATCGATGGGCCGAATGGCCTAATACTGATCCTATGAGTTATGGACATGGATTCCAGCACCCCTTTCAATCCAAGACATCCCCTGTCCAATTCTTCGAAGATAGACACAAAATTCTGGGCTAACTGAGCAGGTCAGGCAGCATCTCTGGAGAAATGGAATAGGCGACGTTTCAGGTCAAGACCCTTCATCAGACTATCAATCTCCTCCACAGATACTGCCTGACCGCTGAGTTATTCCGGTACTTTGCTATTTTTTCCCCTCAAGGTTCTAGCGGTTCCTCTTAACTCCAGCTTAAAAAAAAAACTCAAGCACTCTTAGTTCTTAGTTCAAAACACAAAGTGCTGGAAGAACTCAGTGGGTCAGGCAGCATCTGTGGAGGGAATGGACAGACGATGTCTCATGTCGGGAGAATGTCTGTGAAAGGAATAGCTGATGCTGGTTTACACCGAAAGCAGACACAAAATTCTGGAGTAACTCAGTGGGACAGGCAGCATCTCTGGGGGAAAAGGATGGGTTTTGGATCGGAACACTTCTTCAGACAGGTCCAGTCCAGTTGTCTGAAGAAGGGTCCCAACCCAGAACGTCACCTATGTTTTTTCTCGAGAGATGCTGCCTAACCCCAGCACATTATGTCCATCTCATCCCACCACAGCCCACCCCTCACTTTCTTGATTAGTCTGGGTGTCAGAGGTTATGGGGAGAAGGCATGGGGTTAGGACGGAGAGATAGATCAGCCATGTTTGTAGTAGCCAGAGTAGACTCGATGGGCTGAATGGCCTAATTCTGCTATTTCTTCTGACCGCTATCAAACGATCAGTTGCCAGGCTGATCCCATCTCCACTTCATTTTCCCAGTTTCCCTCACCCCGACTAGAATCAAACGGAAGGGCCCAACCCAAAACATTGCCTCTCCACGTCCTCCAGAGATGCTGCCTTTCCTGTTGAGTTATTCCAGTTAGAAACATAGAAACATAGAGAATAGGTGCAGGAGTAGAGGCCATTCGGCCCTTCAAGCCTGCACTGCCATTCAATATGATCATGGCTGATCATCCAACTCAGTATCCTGTACCTGCCTTCTCTCCATACCCCCTGATCCATTTAGCCACAAGGGCCACATCTAACTCCCTCTTACATATAGCCAATGAACTGTGGCCTCAACTACTTTCTGCGGCAGAGAATTCCACAGATTCACCACTCTCTGTGTGAAAAAAACCCAACTCATCTTGGTCCTAAAAGATTTCTCCCTTATCCTTAAACTGTGACCCCTTGTCCTGGACTTCCCCAACATCGGGAACAATCTTCCTGCATCTTAGCCTGTCCAACCCCTTAAGAATTTTGTACGTTTCTATAAGATCCCCCCTCAATCTTCTAAAGTCCAGTGTGTACAAGCCGAGTCTATCCAGTCTTTCTTCATATGAAAGTCCTGCCATCCCAGGAATCAGTCTGGTGAACCTTCTCTGTGCCCCCTCTATGGCAAGAACGTCTTTCCTCAGATTAGGAGACCAAAACCGTACGCAATACTCGGGTGTGGTCTCACCAAGCAAGGTCCCAGCATCTAGTTCTGTTTATCACCTCTCAGCCCGAAACTTTTTTTGTGTTGAAGTACTTTCCCGTGAGCGTGTCCCCGGGGGCAATCTTCACCAATCAACGATTAAAAGTTGATTATCAGATCATTATCAAATGAATGTTTGCAGGTGCGTCCAAACCGGTCCCATCACAACAGCGACAACACTATAAAAGTACATTGAATGCACCTGGAAGGTGCAGCAGAAATGTAAGCTGCAAGCTCGTGGAAGGCAGAAGGATTTGCTGTCGTTCACCTGTTCTCCAGAGATGTTGAGTTACTCCAGCTTTTTGTGCGTCTCTCTCACTCAAAATCCTGAGTTTAGAGATACGCGCACGCACACACACACACACATACATACACACACCCACGCACACAATAATTTACATTTAATACCAAACCAATTAACCTACAAACCCGAAGGTACACAAAATTGCTGGAGAAACTCAGCGGGTGCAGCAGCATCTATGGAGCGAAGGAAATAGGCAACGTTTCGGGCCGAAACCCTTCCGGGTTTCGGCCCGAAACGTTGCCTATTTCCTATAGTGGAGATTGTTCAACTCTTTGCATGGAGCGGAGGAAATAGGCAACGTTTCGGGCCGAAACCCTTCTTCAGACCACAACCTCCTACAAACCCGAGATGGACACAAAATTCCGGAGTAACTCAGCGGGACAGGCAGCGTCTCTGGAGAGAAGGAATGGGTAACGTTTCGGGTCGAGACCCTTCTTCAGACTGGGCTCGGGGGAGAGTGAAACTGGAATATAAGTTACCCAAGCAGACCTAAATAGTACAGAGAGAGAGACACACACACAGATACACACACAGATACAGATACACACACATACAGATACACACACACAGAGATACACACACACACAGATACACACACACAGAGATACACACACACAGAGATACACACACACACAGAGATACACACACACACAGAGATACACACACAGAGATACACACACAGAGATACACACACAGAGATACACACACAGAGATACACACACACAGATACACACACACAGAGATACACACACACACACACACACACAGATACACACACACACAGAGATACACACACAGAGATACACACACAGAGATACACACACACACACAGATACACACGCACAGAGATACACACACACAGACACACACACACACACACACACACACACAGAGATACACACACACACAGATACACACACACACAGATACACAGATACACACACACACAGAGATACACACACACACAGAGATACACACACACACACAGATACACACACACACACACAGATACACACACACACACACACAGATACACACACACAGAGAGATACACACAGATACACACACACACGAAATTGTTCTTAAGCAGTGCGGCACGGTGGCGCAGCGGTAGAGTTGCAGCTCACAGCGCCGGAGACCCGGGTTCGATCCTGACTACGGGTGCTGTCTGTACCGAGTTTGCACGTTCTCCCCGTGAACTGCGTGGGGTTTCTCCTAGATTTTCTCCTAGATTTTCTCCTAGATTTTTCGATTTCCTTTAGGTCCCACGCTCATTGGTTTGGTAAATGTATCTCTAAACTAAACTAAAACAAACAACAGACCAATTTCACCCAGAAACTGCCCTCTCTGTAGCTGACCCATCTAACACCCCCAGTATGTTATGAACATACCCCCAGCAGCGGTATGAACTGTTCCTCGTCCCCAGCTCTCCAGCTCCGCCTCTTTCCTTTCTCCCCCATCCAAGCAAAGCAAAGATCACAGAGCGGATCTATGATATTTGGTCTGAAGAAGGGTCTCGACCAGAAACGCCGCCGCCTATCCCTTCTCTCCGCTGTCCCGCTGAGTTTTGTCCAGCATTTTGTGTCTATCCTCGATTTAAAACCTTCAGCTGCAGTTCCTTCCCACACAAACAACAGCAGATTCTGGTTACAACCGAAGGCGGACACAAAATGCTGGAGTAACTCAGCGGGACAGGCAGCGTCTCTGGAGAGAAGAAACGGGTGATGTTTCGGCCCCCCTATCCTCAACCATCTCCCCGCCAAACCAGCCTGACCTCGGCTGCTGTCCATGTGGAGTTTGCACGTTCTCCCTGCAACCCTGCGCGTTCCTCCCACATCCCAATTACATGCGGGTTTGTGGGTCTTTCTTAAACATCTAACACCAACAGTAGGTAGACACAAAAATGCTGGAGAAACTCAGTGGGTGCTGGCAGCAGCTTCTATGGAGCGAAGGAAATAGGCAACATTCGGAAATAGGCAACGTTTTGGGCCAAAACCTTCGGAAATAGGCAACGTTTCGGGCCGAAACCCAAGGGTTTCGGCCAGAAACGTTGCCCATTTCCTTCGCTCCATAGATGCGTGCTGCACCCGCTGAGTTTCTCCAGCATTTTTGTGTCTACCTTCGATTCTCCAGCATCTGCAGTTCCTTCTTTAACACCAGCAGTAACTTTTTTCCCCGCAGATAGACACAACATGCTGGGGTCATATTGAATGGCGGTGCAGGCTCGAAGGGCCGAATGGCCTACTCCTGCACCTAATTTCTATGTTTCTAATGCTGGGCACCCGACTTCAGACTGGAAGATGTTGCCAAGTTGGAAAGCGCAGGAGGTTGAAGAAGGGTCTCGTCTCGCCCCCCCCACCGACACCTCAGCTGTGTCTATCTTCGCTTTGAACCAGGTTCCGAGCCGTGTTGAGGTCCGCGGTGCAGTAATGCCCCTGTCCCACTTAGGAAACCTGAACGGAAACCTCTGGAGACTTTGCGCCCCACCCAAGGTTTCCGTGCGGTTCCGGAGGTTTTTGTCAGTCTCCCGACCTGCTTCCACTACCTGCAACCTCCGGCAACCACCTGCAACCACCGGCAACCTCCGGGGAACCGCACGGAAACCTTGGGTGGGGCGCAAAGTCTCCAGAGGTTTCCACAGGGGAACTGCAGGTGCCGGGATTCTAGAGAGGAACACACAACGTGCTGGAGGAAGTCAGCGGGGGTCAGGCAGCGTCTGTCGCGGGGTCGCGAACCTTGTTCGGGCCGGCGAGTACAAGTTGGGAGGAGGCGATTGCCTCCTGAGACGAGACGCAGGAGGGGAGTGGGGGGGGGGGGGGGGGGGGGATATTCACCCGCGAGGCGAGGTGGTGTGGATGTAAACGAGACCCTTAAAGCAGCATCTTTTGCAAAATAAATTAACCCCTTCATTAACCCGTCCTCACAAACCGTGCGGGCGGCACATTCTCCAAACACATCCGTGCTTTGAAAGGCGAGATACCTCCTCTGTATGTGTGTATGTGTGTGTGGGGGGTGTGTGTGTATGTGTGTGTGCATGTCTGTGTGTGTATGTGTGTGTCCGCATGTGTGCATGTGTGTGTGTATGTGTGTGTGCATGTGTGTGTGCATGTGTGTGTGCATGTGTGCATGTATAGATAGATCTATTCCTCCTCTCCAGAGTTGCTGCCTGACCCACTGAGTTACTCCAGCATGTGGTACCAAAACACGGGGTAAACCAGCACCTGTCTGTCTCTACAGATATAGATGTATTTCTATACCGTTCTACACCTTTCTGTGTATATACACACGCATATACAATATATATATATATACATAGTATACAACGTGTGTGTGTATATAAATATACAAATATATGTGTATACAAATACGATGTATGTGCATGTATATATAGACATTCAAGGTGTTTTAAGCATAAATATACACACTTACAATGTGTGTGTGTGCATATATATATATATATATATATCCCTGCGCGTTCCTCCCATATATATATATATACACATACTGTATATATACACACACATACATATAGTATATATATATATATATATACACACATACTGTATATATATATATATATATACAAACACACACACACATATATTTATATACACACATACTGTATATATATATACAAACACACACACATACATACTGTATATATATATATATATATAAAACACATATTACAATTGGTGAGGACATGCCGTTCAGTACTAGACAGAGTGAATGTCAAGGTGGGTGTGTGGGTGAGTCCCCGTGTATCTATCTCCTTACCTGTCCGTTCCAGGTGTTGCTCGGCCACAGCAGCGAGCGGCAGCAGGAACAGTGTCCAAAGTCCCATGTTGTCCGCGGCGCGGCGGGGACTGTTTTGACAGCAACCCCCTTGAAGCTGGTGCTGAACAAACTGATCTTCCCTCTAATCCTCCTGCCTTGTAAGATTTCCGCTTACACTCTCATCACAAGCGGATGGCAGGGATTTCTTGCGAGACTTTTGCTTTTGTTTTGGACTGGTGCTGGATGTCCTCCCCACTGAGTTCTCCCCGTTCTCCCCCTCTCCCTCTCCCCTCTCCCTCTCCCTCTCCTCTCCCTCTCCCTCTCCCTCTCTGTCTCTCCCACTCTCTATCTCTCCCTCTCCCTCTCCCTCCCCTCCCCCCCCTCTCCCTATCTATCTATCTATCTATCTATCTATCTATCTATCTATCTATCTATCTATCTATCTATCTATCTATCTGTCTGTCTATGTCTATCTGTCTATCTATCTCTATCTCCCTCTCTTTCCCTCGATCTCTCCTCCTCTCTGTCTCTCTCTCCTCTCCCTCCTCCTCTCATCTTTCTCTTCTCTCCCCCCTCTCTCTCTCTCTCTCCCTCTCCCTCCTCCTCTCTCTCTCTCTTCTCTCCCCCCCCCCCCCCCTCTCTCTCTCTCTATCTCTCTCTCTCTATATATATATATCCCTCTATCTCTCCCTCTCTCTCCCTCTCTCTCTATCTCTCTCGCTCTCTCTATCTCCCTCTATCTCTCTCTTTCTCTCTCTCCTCTCTCGCATCGGTTTCGTTGTTCCCAGAGAGACCGCCACACACACGGTGACACTCACAATACAGCACAAATAGACACGGAAAGCTGGAGAATTCTGCGATAAAGAAGGTCTTCTGTTTTCACCCCCACGAGTTGTTTGATGGGAATCTGCGGGATTTATTCCCGGCAACCACAAAGGAACTGCGATATATTTCAATTCCAAGTCAGGATATTCTGTGGCTTGTGTTGGGGGCAAACTGTAGAAGGGTCTCGACCCGAAACATCACCCATTCTTTCTCTCCAGAGATGCTGCCTGTCCCGCTGAGTTACTCCAGCTTTTTGTATCTACCTTCGGTTTAAAACCATCAGCTGCAGTTCCTTCCCACACAAACAACAGCAGATTCTGGTTACAACCGAAGGCGAACACAAAATGCTGGAGTAACTCAGCGGGACAGGCAGCATCTCTGGAGAGAAGGAACGGGTGATGTTTCGGGTCGAGACCCTTCTTCCAGTAAAGTTGGGCCGAGAATATCACACCAGAATAACCCCCCTCCCCCACCCCCCTATCCTCAACCATCTCCCCGCCAAACAGCCTGACCTCGGATGCTGTCCATGTGGAGTTTGCACGTTCTCCCTGCAACCCTGCGCTTTCCTCCCACATCCCAAATACATGAGGGTTTGTTCGTCAATTGGCCCTCTGCAAATGTCCCCTTGCGTGTGCAGGGAGTGGATGATACAACCATCTATTTTTCCCTCTCAACCCCATTCTCCTGCCTTCTCCCCGTAACCTTTGCCGCCCTTACTAGAAACATAGAAACATAGAAATTAGGTGCAGGAGTAGGCCATTCGGCCCTTCGAGCCTGCACCACCATTCAATATGATCATGGCTGATCATCCAACTCAGTATCCCGTACCTGCCTTCTCTCCATACCCTCTGATCCCCTTAGCCACAAGGGGCCACATCTAACTCCCTCTTAAATATAGTCAATGAACTGTGGCCTCGACTACCCTCTGCGCAGAGAGTTCCACAGATTCACCACTCTTTGTGTGAAAAAAGTTCTTCTCATCTCGGTTTTAAAGGATTTCCCCCTTATCCTTAAACTGTGACCCCTTGTTCTGGACTTCCCAACATCGGGAACAATCTTCCTGCATCTAGCCTGTCCAACCCCTTAAGAATTTTGTAAGTTAATCAACAACCTATCAATCTCCACTGAAAAAAAACCCACAATGACATTTTCTCCTCCACCTCAATCCGTGGCCACGAGTTCCACAGATTCACCAACCACTGGCTAAAGAAATCTCCAATCTAGAATGAGATTGAGATGAAGATCAGATCAGATCAGATCAAATCAAATCAAATCAACCTTTATTGTCATCTTGCAAAGCAACAGTTGTACAGTGCAAAATGAGAAGACGTTTCCCCCAGCGAATACCGGAGCATCGCACATGAAATTTAAAACATTTCACACATAATAACAGTAAAAACAATCCAGTCCCTGATGAAACTATAAATAGTTAAAAGCAGGTCAAACAGCAACATTAAAATACAGTAAAAACAGTCATTACAATGTCCGGGGCAGCTGATTTGAGTGGCCAGTGCCAGAGTTATTAAATTGTCAGTGCAAAGCCGCAGAATCAGGTGACTGTGAGTACAGAGTGACTGTTTAGCAGCCTCACAGCCTGTGGCAGGAAGCTGTTTAGCAGTCTGGTAGTCCGGGCTTTGATGCTACGGTATCTCTTGCCTGATGGCAGGAGATCCAGGTGTGTGTGTGTGGAGGGGGTGCAGTTTGTCCTTAGCTATTCTCAGAGCTTTTTTTCAGACAGCGGCTCTGGAACAGTTCCTGTACCGAGGGTAGGGAGACGCCAATGATCCTCTCTGCTCCCCTCACTACCCTCTGCAGAGCCTTCCTGTCCGAGCAGTTGCAGTTGGAGTACCACATGTTCATGCAGTACGTGAGTACAGACTCCACCGTGCCCCTGTAGAAAGTCCTGAGGCTGTTGGTGGGGAGTGAGGCCTGTTTGAGTTTCCTCAGGAAGTGCAGTCACTGATGGGCTATAGATATAGTCCAGCTGGATAGCACTGGAGGACCGAATGCTTTCTCTTTCCATAACAAAATGCCTAGGGAATATGTTATCCCCTCTATCAGCACAGGGGGGTATAGCTCAGTGGTAGAGCATTTGACTGCAGATCAAGAGGTCCCCAGTTCAAATCTGGGTGCCCCCTCATCAATATTTTAGGGTTCGATCCTGGCCTCGGTACTGTTTGTGCAGAGTTTGCATGTTTTCCCTGTGACCACATGGGGTTCCCCCTAAATTGTACGTTAACAGACGTCCGTAAAGTTGCCCCTCGTGTGCCAGGAGTGGGTGCAAAAGTGGGATAACATAGAACTAGTGTGGGTTAGCATGGACTCAGCGGGCCGAAGGGCCAGTTTCCGTGCTGTTCTTTAAAACAATTCACTAATGTGAGCATGAACAAAAAAACTGTATTTGATGAAAATCTGCAATGAAAGTGTGGAAGGTGCAGGAAACACTCAGCAGGTCAGGCTGCATCTGCGGGAAGCCAAACATTTCAAATTATATTTTATGTTCTCACGTTGAAGAAATTATTCCAAACTCACTAATAGATTTGGAGGTAGATAAAAAATGCTGGAGAAACTCAGCGGGTGAGGCAGCATCTATGGAGCGAAGGAATAGGTGACGTTTCAGGTCGAGACCTTTCTTCAGACTGATGTGGGGGGGGTCGGGAAGAAGAAAGGAAGAGGTGGAGACAGTGGGCTGTGGGAGAGCTGGGAAGGGGAGGGGAAGGAGGGAGAAAGCAGGGACTACCTGAAATTGGAGAAGTCAATGTTCATACCGCTGGGGTGTAAACTGTCCAAGCGAAATATGAGGTGCTGCTCCTCCAATTTACGGTGGGAGTCACTCTGGCCATGGAGGAGGCCCAGGACAGAAAGGTCGGATTCGGAATGGGAGGGGGAGTTGAAGTGCTGAGCCACCGGGAGATGAGGTTGGGGGAATCACTTAGAGACATACAGCTTCAGCCCAACTTGCCCACACCAACCAACATGCCCCATCTACACTAGTTCCACCTGCCTGCATTTGGCCCATGTCCTTCCAAACCTGTCCAAATATCTTTTAAATGCTGTTATACTACCTGCATCTGGCAAAGATAGACACAGAGTGCTGGAGTAACTCAGCAGGTCAGGCAGCAACTCTGGAGAACATGAATGGGTGATGTTTTGGGTTGGGTGCTGTAAGGCAGCTGAATTACTTTAGTGTTAATTTTGCTTCAGAGCATCTTCAAGAGTCACGTCAAGAGAATTTATTGCCATGTGTCCCAGATAGGACAACGACATTCTTGCTTGCTGCAGCACAACAGAGTATTGTAAGCATTAATACAGTACAGTTCAGTTCAATATACACATAAATAAACAGATAAAGTGCAATAGGCTGTTACAGTTCAGAGTCTGTTTGTTGCTGAGTTTAATAGCCTGATGGCTGTGGGGAAGCAGCTATTCCTGAACCTGGATGTAACAGATTTCAGGCTCCTGTACCTTCTGCCTGGGCACCAGAGAGTTGAGTGTGTGGCCAGGATGGTGTGGGTCCTTGATGATGCTGGCTGCCTTTTTGAGGCAGCGACTGCGATAGATCCCTTCGATGGTGGGGAGGTCAGAGCCGATGATGGACTTGTGGAGTGGTGAATCTCTGGAACTCTCTGCCACAGAGGGTAGTTGAGGCCAGTTCATTGGCTATATTTAAGAGGGAGTTAGATGTGGCCCTTGTGGCCAAGGGGATCAGAGGGTATGGAGAGAAGGCAGGTACGGGATACTGAGTTGGATGATCAGCCATGATCATATTAAATGGCAGTGCAGGCTCGAAGGGCCGAATGGCCTACTCCTGCACCTAATTTCTATGTTTCTATGTCATTTTGTCCGGTGGTAAAAATATTTTTCCAAGGGGAAGAAATACAGACTCGAGATATCTAAAATGAAAAATAGAAAGTGCTGTAAATAGCAGGTCAAGCTGTCACAGTCTGCCCTCTCCTCATTCTCATCCACTTCACCTCCCAGTACTTTTCCACCAGTCCCTCCTTCTCCTCACCTGCCTGCCTGCCACTCCCCTCTCATCAGCCCAACTCTCCTCACCTGTTGCACTCAGTTGCCTCTAATCACCTATTAACCCGGTATATAGACTCTCCTCACCAGTCACACAGTGCCAGATTGTTCTCAGCATTCATACAAGACTCTCCAGCGATTTCCCGACTGCCAACACGGATTCGAACCTGCCTGCCCCTGACCATTCCGTCCTGTCGTCTTCCCGGATATCACCTCAGCCTTCTGTCCCCGACCATGGCCTTCGTCCCGTACCTCCTGGTTTCTGTCTGCCTCTCTCCTGGGCTGTTTGGTGTATCCCTGCAACGGCTCCTCGACTTCCTGCCAGGCTTCGACTCTCCTTTTGTCTGTCCCTCGCTGGTTTGTTTGCATCGTGTGTTGGATCTCCTGGTTACCGGACCATCCGCTACCCCGACTACGTCTCCTGCCCGCCCCTCTTCGGAACCCTCGCTCAATCCTGAGCCTCTGTGTGAGTACGGTGTACCCATTCCTGTGTTACTACTCTGTGTTACAGTATCGTAATAAAGTTCATTACCAATTAAACCTGCCTGATTCTGTGCTGCTATTGGGTCCAAGCTATACCCGTTACACAAGCAGCACCTGGGAGAAATAGATTGAAGATCTTTCATCCAATCTTGTAAAATTGAGAACACATCGTGTTACATATCGCAGAACAGTTCTCTCTCTTGCTTTACTGAATGTACCTGAGTTTAGCTTGATTGTATTTAGGTACAGCATTATCAGATTATACTGGATAGCGTGCAAAACTAAACCTTTCTGTGTACCTTAGTGTACGTGACGAGAATAAACCTCAATCTAAGGTTGGTGGACCAAAGAGTAGAAACCCGGAACTGCAGATGCTGCTCCACCATGAAAAGATGCAAAGTGCTGGAGTAACTCGGCGGGTCAGGTAGCACCCCCCCTGCAAAACATGGATAGGTGACGTTTCATGGGTGCAGGGGTGAAAGGAATGAAAACTACAGGTTCATGTCATAGGAGCCGAATTAGGTCATTTGGCCCATTAAGTCTACTGTTCGACCATGGCTGATCTGTCTCAAGCCCATTCTCCTGCCTTCTCCCTGTAACCCCTGACACCCGTACAAACCAAGAATCTATCTATCTCCGCTTTTTAAAACCGAGATGAGAAGAACTTTTTTCACGCAGAGAGTGGTGAATCTCTGGAACTCTCTGCCACAGAGGGTAGTTGAGGCCACAGTTCATTGGCTATATTTAAGAGGGAGTTAGATGTGGCCCTTGTGGCTAAGGGGATCAGGGGGTATGGAGAGAAGGCAGGTACAGGATACTGAGTTGGATGATCAGCCATGATCATATTGAATGGCGGTGCTGGCTCGAAGGGCCGAGTGGCCTACTCCTGCACCTAATTTCTATGTTTCTATGTTTATAATTGTTCAATGATTTGGGCAGAATAGAAGAAGACTCGCTTACTTCTGTAATTGCCTTGACTTGAGTTGTCTGATGTTGAAAGGAACAGAAAATCTTACGGGTGATATTCCTGGATAGAGAACAGCCTCGTCTCTCGACCCCCCCACACACCTCACCCCATCTCTCCATAAATGCTTTCAATGGACACTAGTTATTAGGTGCAGGAGTAGGCCATTTGGCCCTTCGAGCCAGCACCGCCATTCAAAGTGATCATGGCTGATCATCCCCAATCAGTACCCCGTTCCTGCCTTCTCCCCATATCCGCTATTTTTAAGAGCCCTATCTAGATCTCTCTTGAAAGCATCCAGAGAACCTGCCTCCACCGCCCTCTGAGGCAGAGAATTCCACTGACTTTCATGTAACTTCAATGCGATGGACCTGCATGGGTTTTCTCCAGGTGCCCTGGTCACGAAAGACGTACAGGTTTGCAGGTCAGTTGGCTCGATGAAATGGTAAATGATCCCCAGTGTGTGCACTATAGGGTTAGTGTGTAGTGATCGCTGGAAGTGCCACATTCCACGCTGCATCTCGAACCTAAACTAAAATAGACATCCACCCACAGATGGCCAGGAGATTAGGAACCGCAGAAATCACTGCCTGGCCAAATGCTGTCGGCCATTCCAGCGTCTCCCATGAAATACTCAGCCATCCAGAGAATTGTAATCACCCATGAGAGGCAGACATGGACTAACTATATTTAAGAGGGAGTTATATGGGGCCCTTGTGGCTAAGGGGATCAGGGGGTATGGAGAGAAGGCAGGTACGGGATACTGAGTTGGATGATCAGCCATGATCATATTGAATGGCGGTGCAGGCTCGAAGGGCCGAATGGCCTACTCCTGCACCTAATTTCTATGTTTCTATGTTTCTAACTGCAGAACTCCAGGCCAATTAGGAAGTGCAGCTCAATGGTAGAGGATTTGCTTGCAGATTTAAGAGATCCATGGTTCAAATCCAGCTGCCTACTCAAAAGGATGTACTGTATTTTGTTTAATAAGGAACTGCAGATGCTGGAAAATCGAAGGGAGACAAAAATGCTGGCGAAACTCAGCGGGTGCAGCAGCATCTATGGAGCGAAGGAAATAGGCAACGTTTCGGGCCGAAACCCTTCCGGGTTTCAGCCCGAAACGTTGCCTATTTCCTTCAAGGGTTTCGGCCTGAAACGTTGCCCATTTCCTTTGCCCCATAGATGCTGCTGCACCCGCTGAGTTTCTCCGGGATGTACTGTGTGTTGACTTTTTGGAACAGATCCTCGATCCAGCATTACAGGTGTAGCTTCGGGCTGGTACCATTTGTGAGGTACAGCGCACAAACAGGCCCTTCGGCCCACCGAGTCTGTGCCGACCAGCGACCAGCCCGTACACTAGCACCATCCCACACACTAGGGACAATTTATAATTTTTACCGAAGCCTATTAACCTACAAACCTGCACGTCTTTGGAGTGTAGGAGGAAACCAGAGCACCCGGAGAAAACCCACGTGGTCACAGTCACATATGTTTGAAAGAATGGAGCGACTGGGCTAGTATTGACTGGAATTTAGAAGGATGAGAGGGGATCTTATTGAAACATATAAGATTATTAAGGGATTGGACACGCTAGAGGCAGGAAACATGTTCCCGATGTTGGGAGAGTCCAGAACCAGGGGCCACAGTTTACGAATAAAGGGTAGGTCATTTAGAACGGAGACGAGGAAAAACTTTTTCACCCAGAGAGTTGTGAGTCTGTGGAATTCTCTGCCTCAGAGGGCGGTGGAGGCCAATTCTCTGGATGCTTTCAAGAG
>JAWMAR010000220.1:1912353-1987332 GCA_036785375.1 Leucoraja ocellata | reverse complement strand
GGAGAAGAGGGAGTGACCGGGGTGAGACTGGTCCTTGATTATGCTACTGGCCTTGCCGAGGCAGCGTGAGGTGCAGATGGAATCGATGGATGGAGGTTGGTGTGTGTGATGGTCTCAGCTACGTCCAAATTTCTCAGCAATTTCTGTGGTCTTGGATGGAGCTGTTCTCATCCCAAGCTGCGATGCTTTCTACTCTAGAAATTGGTGAGAGTTTTTGGGGGGCATGCTGAACCTCCTAAGCCTTGTAAGGAAGTAGAGGTGTCGGTGTGCTTTCTTGGCCATCGCTGCGCTGCTCCAAGGGCAACTTGCTGATGAGATTTATTCCAAGAACTATTCCTCCGTGCTTGGTACATAAGACAATTAAACACGCATGACTCTTAAAGCAAGAGGGGAAAGAGTTAAAGGTGATCTGTGGGCTAACTTGCTCACATGGAGGGAGGTGCGTACATAGAACGCATACGTAGAGGCGAGCGCAGTCACAACATTTAAAAGATATTGGACAGCTATGTGGATAGGAAAGGTTTGGAAGGACATGGGCCAGACGCAGGCAGGTGGACCTGCGGAAAACAGTTGCTGTGTTCTCATGATCATAACATTGACTTCAGCTCAACTCGGTTCCGTTTAGTTTATTGTCACCTGTACCGAGGTACAGTGAAAAGCTTTTGTTGCGTGCTAACCTGTCAGCGGAAAGACAATACATGATCGCAATCGTGTCATTTACAGTGTACAGATACATAGAAACATAGAACATTTCTCTATTTCATCATCTCCCCATTTCACTTTCCCATGACTCTCAGTCTGAAGAAAGGTCTCGACACGAAACGTCATCTATTACTTTTCGTCATAGAAACATAGAAACATAGAAAATAGGTGCAGGAGTAGGCCATTCGGCCCTTCGAGCCTGCACCGCCATTCAATATGATCATGGCTGATCATCCAACTCAGTATCCCGTACCTGCCTTCTCTCCATACCCTCTGATCCCCTTAGCCACAAGGGCCACATCTAACTCCCTCTTAAATATAGCCAATGAACTGTGGCCTCAACTACCTTCTGTGGCAGAGAATTCCACAGATTCACCACTCTCTGTGTGAAAAATGTTTTTTCTCATCTCGGTCCTAAAAGATTTCCCCCTTATCCTTAAACTGTGTGACCCCTTGTTCTGGACTTCCCCAACATCGGGAACAATCTTCCTGCATCTAGCCTAAAGGGATCAAGGGGTATGGAGAGAAGGCAGGTACGGGATACTGAGTTGGATGATCAGACCATGATCATATTGAAAGGCGGTGCAGGCTCGAAGGGCCGAATGGCCTACTCCTGCACCTATTTTCTTTGTTTCTAGGTTTCTATGTGAGATTAGTGTAACTTGGCATCGTGTCCGGCACAGACCTTGTGGGCCGAAGGGCCTGTCCCTGTGCCAGAGTTTTCGATGTTGTACCTTGCAATTGGAGAACCACGCGGATGTCTCGCACAGCAGGAGAGATTGGGCATGCAGTCTACACCCGAGATCGTGGAGTGAGCAGGCCACTCTATGAAAAAATGTAACTTACTGGAAACCGGAGTGAACTCTAAGGCAGAGTTACTCTTGATGACACTCATGTCCATTTCCACCCTGTGGTATTCGTAAATCGTCCGCCGCTGATCATCTGCAAATAGGAACGCAATGTAACGTCATGAAGCAAGGCGGCCGTCAATGGGATGTGATTCCCCCCCCCACCCCCGGGAACGCAATCTGCACCTCCATCGTTTAAGAAGGAACTGCAGATGCTGGAAAATCAAAAGCGGATAAAAGTGCTGGAGAAACTCAGCGGGATGCAGCAGCATCTATGGAGCGAAGGAAATAGGCAACGTTTCGGGACGAAACTCAAAGGAAATAGGCAACGTTTCGGGTTGAAACCCGAAGGGTTTCGGGACGAAACGTTGCCTATTTCCTTCGCTCCATAGATGCTGCTGCACCCGCTGAGTTTCCCCGGCACTTTTGTCTACCTGCACACCCATTGTTTAGGTTAGCTTGGAATAATAAAAATAACAATAATAACAATAATAATAATAATAATAACAATAATAATAATAATAATAATAATAACAATAATAAGAATAATAACAATAATAATAATAATAATAATAATAACAATAATAAGAATAATAACAATAATAATAATAACAATAATAATAATAATAATAATAATAACAATAATAAGAATAATAACAATAATAATAACAATAATAATAATAACAATAATAATAACAATAATAACAATAATAATAATAATAATAATAATAATAATAATAATAATAATAATAATAATAACAACAACAAAATAGAGAGAGTACAGAGGAGATTTACTAGAATGTTGCCTGGGTTTCAACAACTAAGTTACAGAGATAGGTTGAATAAGTTAGGTCTTTATTCTCTGGAGCGCAGAAGGTTAAGGGGGGGGACTTGATAGAGGTCTTTAAAATGATGAGAGGGATAGACAGAGTTGATGTGGACAAGCTTTTCCTTTGAGAATAGGGAAGATTCAAACAAGAGGACATGACTTCAGAATTAAGGGACAGAAGTTTAGGGGTAACATGAGGGGAACTTCTTTACTCAGAGAGTGGTTGCTGTGTGGAATGAGCTTCCAGTGGAAGTGGTGGAGGCAGGTTCATTGGTATCATTTAAAAATAAATTGGATAGGCATATGGATGAGAAGGGAATGGAGGGTTATGGTATGAGTACAGGCAGGTGGGACTAAGGGAAAAAAAGTTGTTCGGCACGGACTTGTAGGGCCGAGATGGCCTGTTTCCGTGCTGTAATTGTTATATGGTTATATGGTTAATAATAATAATAATAATAATATCAGACTACGGAATAATGGGCTACCAAGCTGCATCTGTGGCTGGGAAAAGATAACATCAGAGAAGGGTCTCAAGATCCACCAGGACAGGTAAAAGTGCCTGGGAGAGCGTGGTGAGGGGCCTCGCATTGACCAGTACTCTCTAAGAGGTAGGTCAAATCAGTCGAGTGAAGCCCAGTGGCAGGTTGAACCACCACAGTCCATAGGGTATCAGCATGCCAGGGGTAAGTCAAGTCAAGTCTATTTGCCACATACACTTACGAGATGTGCAGTGAAATGAAAAGTGGCAATGCTCGCGGACTTTGTGCAAAAGACAAACAAACAAACTATAAAACACACACATATTCTTTTACATATTAATATTTGGTAGGAAAAACGTTCAGTAGAGTTAGTCCCTGGTGAGATTGGCGGTTTACAGTCCGAATTGCCTCTGGGAAGAACCTTCTCAACCTCTCCGTTCTCACCGCATGGCAACGGAGGCGTTTGCCTGACCGTAGCAGCTGCAACAGCCCGTTGCAGGGGTGGAAGGGGTCTCCCATGATTTTATTGGCCCTGGTGTTGCACTCCTAATGTATAGTTGCTGCAGGGGGGGGGGGGGGGGGGCGAGTGAAGTTCCCACAGTCTCTGCAGAGCCTTCTTGTCCTGGGCAGAGCAATTCCCAAACCAGATGGTAATATTTCCGGACAAGATGCTTTCCACCGCCGCTGAGTAGAAGCACTGGAGGATGGGAGAGAAGTGGGAGAGTGGGGAGGGAGTGGTATGGGGAGTGGTGGAAGAGGGACAGAGGGGTAGAGGGAAGGGGCAGAGGGAGAGACGGAAGGGGTGTGGGGTAGAGAGGGAAGGGGGGTGGGAGGAGGAGGGGGAGGAGAAGGAGAGGGGTGAGGAGAGGGAGATGGAGAGGGGGAGGTAGAGGATGAGGGTAGAGGTGAGGAGTGGAGATGGAGAGGGGGAGGTGAGAGAGGGTGGGGGAGGGGAGGGGGAGAGAGGGTGTGGAGGAGGGGGGAGATGGGGTACTCACTCCAGTTTAAATTTGTGAGTACCAAGAAACCAAGAACCAAGAAGTTCAACCAAGTACCGGTCCCACGAACAGGACTCGAGTCCAGAGCCCACCAGCCCCAGTAGGGAGGAAGATGGAAGGAGAAAATGCCCAATGGAGCAGTCACTGGCTGTGGCTGAAGAGAAAAGATTCTGTCTGGGCTGCCACGTGACTGACCATCTAGAGGCTAACCATAAGATGCACACAGAGGCTAACCATAAGCACTGAGGGTGTCTTGTGATAAAAGGTCGAAACACCCAGTGACGTTGAGGTACACAGCTGAAGATGTGTATGATTTGTAGCAAAATTGGCCGCGGGCCAGTGGACGACACCGCGGCAGCTTCGACCACCCGGGCCGCGGAGCTTGAACCGCAGGGACTGACTTACCATCGCCCCGGTGGGGTATCGCCTCAGCGCAGATGGAGAAGAGGAGGGAAGAGACAGTAACACTAAGACTTTTGCCTCCATCACAAGTGAGGAGGTGCCTGGTGAACTCACTGTGGTGGATGCTAATTTGTGTTTATTGTGTGTTGTTATTATTACATGTATGCCTGCAGGCAACAACATTTTCGTTCAGACCGAAAGGTCTGAATGACAAATAAAGGATTCAAGTTCAAAATCACTCAGCGGTCACCCCAAGAATACCAAATGCACACACAGAGAGTGGTGAATCTCTGGAATTCTCTGCCAGCAAAAGGTAGTTGAGGCCACAGTTCATTGGCTATATTTAAGAGGGAGTTAGATGTGGCCCTTGTGGGCTAAAGGGATCAGGGTGGTATGGAGAGAAGGCAGGTACAGGATACTGAGTTGAATGATCAGCCATGATCATATTGAATGGCTGTGCAGGCTCGAAGGGCAGAATGACCTACTCCTGCACCTATTTTCTATGTTTCTATGTTTCTATGTAGTGAAAAAACCTTAGGGATTGTAACATCCAGTCCCACTAATCAATCTTATTATCGCACTGTTATTGTTTGTTCTTTTTTTCCCCTGAGTTTTCGTTATATTATTTAATAAGATTACATATTCTATTGTGTGCTGCAGCAAGTGAGAATTTCATTGTTCTATCTGGGACACATGACAATAAAATACTCTTGACTCTTTAGATCAGAGACGAGGAAACACTTTTTCTCACAGAGAGTGGCGAGTCTGTGGAATTCTCTGCCTCACAGAGGGAGCGGTGGAGGCCGGTTCTCTGGATGCTTTCATGAGAGAGCTAGATAGGGCTCTTAAAATAGCGGAGTCAATGGATATGGGGAGAAGGCAGGAGCGGGGTACTGATTGTGGATGATCAGCCATGATCACATTGAATGGCGGGTGCTGGCTCGAAGGGTCGAATGGCCTACTCCCTGCACCTATTGTCTATTGTCTTGACCTGAGGTCCTCCTGATTACATTTTATCTCCCCAAGCTGACAGTGATCCATTCCACATTTTCCCATGATCTTCTGCCCCTTTGATCTGTCAATTTCACACCCCACCCTTCCATATCTCTGCGTCTCTCCCTCTTCCCTGACTCGCAGTCTGAAGAAGGGTCTCTCGATCCAAAACGCCACCCGTTCCTTCTCTCCAGAAATGCTGCCTGTTCCCCGCTGAGTTACTCCAGCAGTTTGGGGTCTGTCTATCTTTTGTACTAGACAATGATGAATTGGGAAAGGAGGCCACACCATTAAACTGCAGGCTCATTCCAGCTCCCTTGGGGACATTAATCCATTGGCATTGTTATATATCCTTAATTCTCCCTCAGAAATGTGTTTATCATCACCACTTTTCGTTCCTGGCCGCAGGAGACATTAATATCTCTTATGTAAAAGTCACGCTGCATTCAACTTGTAAAACACATTTGCAGCTTGTCATAGAAACATAGAAACATAGAAATTAGGTGCAGGAGTAGGCCATTCGGCCCTTCGAGCCTGCACCGCCAATTCAATATGATCATGGCTGATCATCCAACTCATGTATCCCATCCCTGCCTTCTCTCCATACCCACTGATCCTTTAGCCACAAGGGCCACATCTAACTCCCTCTTAAATATAGCCAATGAACTGTGGCCTCAACTACCTTCTGCGCAGAGAGTTCCAGAGATTCACCACTCTCTGTGTGAAAAAAGTTTTTCCTCATCTCGGTCCTAAATGATTTCCCCCTTATCCTTAAACTGTGACCCCTTGTTCTGGAACTTCCCAACATCGGGGAACAATCTTCCTGCATCTAGCCTGTCCAACCCCTTAAGAGAATTTTGTAAGTTTCTATAAGATCCTCCCCTCAATCTTCTAAATTCTAGCGAGTACAAGCCGAGTCTATCCAGTCTTTCTTCATATGAAAGTCCTGCCATCCCAGGAATCAGTCTGGTGAACCTTCTCTGTACTCCCTCTATGAGTGTCAGTTCCACTGGTTCATTGACCCAGCCTCATGAAAAACATTGTTTGCTTTTGCTCTGTAAATCTCTTCCCTCGCTGAGCTTATTTCTGTTGTTTTGTTTAAAAACCGCACCATGACCCCAGAATGAATTCATTCCTGCATGGGCGGCGCGTGTGGACCCGGGTTCCATCCTGACTACGGGCGCTGTCTGTACGGAGTTTGTACGTTCTTCCCGTGACCCGCTTGGGCTTTCTCCCATATCCTCGGTTTCCTCCCACACCCTAAAGACGTGCAGGTTTGTAGGTTAATTGGCTTGGTATAAATGTGAAATTGTCCCTTGTGTAGGTATGTTACAAAAACTTACCTTCAGCGGCGCTGCAGTTCTGCCGCTGCCCGTTGTGCGCGACTTTGACGCCGTTGAAGAGGGGGGCGGTGTTATAAATGCGATTTTTCTGCAGACTATTCAAATCGATCTCTGTTAGGCTGTTTAGATGCTAAAGAAAAATCGCTTCAACTGCCCAATTCTCCTGCCATTGCCCATAACCCTTGAACACTGCACTAATCAAGAATCTGTCTATCTCCGCCTTAAAAATATCCATAGCGCTTTTAAATGTTAGAGTAAATCTTCTAAAGCCGTGAATGCCGACAACGGAACGGATCTCACGTAGGGGACAAGGCAAAGTATTTTTACATAAACAAAGTACTTCTTAAGATGCCTTTAATCAAAATTTTAAGTTGCAAGAAGGTGACTTGGAGCCCATCCGAACTGGCAATATTTTTCATGTCGACATGGGGTTCAAATTCACTGCAACTGCAACGTTCCAAACCAGCGCGTTCCACAAAAATCCCACTCGCAAGATGATTTAAATGGCCATTGATTTACAGCAATTCCTTCCATTTGGCCTATAAATTTATGACAATGAGATTTTAAAATCATGTTATATTGCGAAATCTTGTGTGAATGTTATTAGGCTATTTAAAAATGTAAATCTTTTCTTGAGAAATGGATAGATGTTTAGATCTGGTAATTGAATTATGTAATTAGCTACAATTGGGTAACTAACTAATTATATGCTTTAATTTCAGATCATCCAAGTAAGATTGTTTAATATTTCTTTCAGAATGCTTCAATCTATAATAACTGAAAATTTCTTTCAGTGTTCTCTTAATTTTTAATAAAGTTATGGCCATTTGACTGTCCTCGATCACAGCTTTTGTGTTAAGTCGACGGGAAAAGCAATAGGGAACAAGATGCTAATTTCCGAGTATGAAAATGGCCATAACATTTTTAATACTTGAGATATGAAAGTGAATTAGGTGTCAAATTAAACTTCTTTTTATGCTTTATCTGATGGGATAAATTGCAGACTTGATTTTTAAAAACTCAAAATTTTGTAACATTGCTACCTTTGTGTGTGTAGGGTCGTGTTAGTGTGCGGGGATCGCTGGTCGGGCACGGACTTGGTTTGGCCGAAGGGCCTGTTTCTGTGCTGTATTTCTAAACTAAACTAATCCCAGTGCTATCACAGACCTCAGTCAATGGGGTGTAGATAGATCAGGACCTTTGGCCCAAAATGTCTAGGCCAAGAACATGATACCAAGGTCAACATCACTGCTGCCTCAGGTGATTCATATCCCTCCAATCCTGCTTTCAAGTGTTTTCAAATCCAAGAAAAATCACTCCCGATCCTTCTAATCCAGTGATAAAAATGCTGGAACTACAGATGCTGATTTATACCAAGAGTATAACATATGATGAGCATTTGAAGGCACTGGGCCTGTACTCGCTGGAGTTTAGAAGGATGAGTGAGGGCCTCACTGAAACCTATCGAATAGTGAAAGGACTGGATACAGTGGATGTGGAGAGGATGTTTTCCACCAGTGGGAGAGTCTAGGACCTAGAGGTCACAGCCTCAGAATTAAAGGAAGTTCTTTTTAGGAAGATGAGGAGGAATTTCATTAGTCAGAGGGTGGTGAATCTATGGAATTCATTGCCACACAAGTCTGTGGAGGCCAAGCCAATGGATATTTTTAAGGCGGAGATAGACAGATTCTTGATTAGTGCAGGTGTCAAGGGTTATGGGGAGATGGCAGGAGAATTGGGTTGAGTAGGAAAGATAGATCAGCCATGATTGAATGGCAGAGTCGACTCGATGGGGAGAATGGCCTAATTCTGCTCCTACCACATGAACCTATGATAGACACAAATGCTGGAGTAACTCAGTGGGTCAGGCAGCATCTCTGGAGAACATGGATAGGTGACTTTTCAGATTGGGGGCCCCTCTTCAAACTGATTATAATGGGCCCTGGTAGCAAGTATTGAAGGTTTTCATGCTACCAGTTCTCCCCCCACCCCCCCTCCCCCCCCTCCCCCCCTTCCTCCCCACCTACAATCAGTCTGGAGAAGGATCCTAACCTGAAACTTCACCTATCTATGTTCTCCAGAGATGCGGCCCGTTCCGCTGAGTTACTCCAGCACTTTGTGTCTATCTTCGGTCTAGACCAGCATCTGCAGTTCCTTTCCACAGGTAGATGGGTGCAGGTGATTGCCTTTGTTTCACCTTCAAACACTCACCTCTCCCAAAGCCACATTCTTGCCATAGAGGGAGTACAGAGAAGGTTCACCAGACTGATTCCTGGGATGTCAGGACTTTCATATGAGGAAAGACTGGATAGACTCGGCTTGTACCCGCTAGAATTTAGAAGATTGAGGGGGGATCTTATAGAAACTTACTAAATTCTTAAGGGGTTGGACAGGCTAGATGCAGGAAGATTGTTCCCGATGTTGGGGGAAGTCCAGAACTAGGGGTCACAGTTTAAGGATAAGATCTTTTGGGGCCGAGATGAGAAAATCATTTTTTACACAGAGAGTGGTGAATCTCTGGAACTCTCTGCCACAGAAGGTAGTTGAGGCCACAGTTCATTGGCTATATTTAAGAGGGAGTTAGATGTGGCCCTTGTGGCTAAAGGGATCAGGGGGTATGGAGAGAAGGCAGGGATGGGTTACTGAATTGGATGATCAGCCATGATCATATTCAATGGCGGTGCAGGTTCGAAGGGCCGAATGGCCTACTACTGCACCTATTTTCTATGTTTCTATGAGAGGTGATGAGAACGCAACTGCTTTTAGCACGACACTCAAAGACAAAATGTTCCTGAAGGTTACAATTACAGAATAATACACTAGATTCAGCAAGGGAATGATTTCTTGTTGGAAATATTGTAGACTGGTTGTGGTTTTGTTACCCAGCTCCAGGCAGTACTGGCCGAGGGCTGTGATTCCAAATTGTAACAGCCTGACATTAATTCCAGGCTGCCTTGAATGTATCAGTACTATGTCACTCAGACCAAAGAGGGAGCTTCTGTGCCAAGGGATGAGGCAAGTTCTGAAAGCTGTTCCCCAGGGTGGGCTGAAGATATCCTCGTGATTAACTAAGAACAGCTGTATATCACAATAATCCAGTGTGGCACGGTGGCGCAGCGGTAGAGACCCGGGTTCCATCCTGGCTACGGGCGCTGCCTGTACGGGATTTGTACGTTCTCCCTGTGACCGCGTGGGTTTTCTCCGGGCGCTTGAGTTTCCTTCCACACTCCAAAGACGTGCAGTTTTGTAGGTTAATTGGCTTTGGAGAAAATTGTAAATTGCCCCCAGTTTGTAGGATAGTGCTAGTGCAGGGGGGTTACTGGTCAGTGTGGACTCGGTGGGCTGAAGGGCCTCTTTCCACACTGGTATTATGCTTGTTGTATTTTTGTAAGGCTTGATTGTATTCATGTATAATATAATCTGATTTAATTGAATAGCATGCAAACAAAATCAAATCACTATATCCCAGTGCATGAAAGTAATAAGCATGTAAAAGTATGATATAGGTGCAGGAGTAGGCCATTCGGCCCATCAAGCCAGCACCGCCATTCAATATGATCATGGCTGGTCATCCACAATCAGTATCCCATTCCCGCTTTCTCCCCATATCCCTTGATTCCTTTAGCCCTAAGAGTTAAATCTAACTCTCTCTTGAAAACATCCAGTGAATTGGCCTCCACTGCCTTCTGTGGCAGAGAATTCCACAGATTCACAACTCGCTGGGTGAAAATGTTTTTCCTCACCTCCGTTCTAAATGGTCTGCCCCTTTATTCTTAAAGTGTGACTGCCAGGTTCTGGATTCCCCCAACATCGGGAACATTTTACCTGCTTCTAACCTGCCCAATCCTTTGAGAATTGTATATGCTACAATCCAAATACCAATACCATTTCTCTCTACATATGCTGCCTGGCTCGCTCAGATCCTCCAGCAGTTTGTTTTTTGCTCAATATCTCGGTGTCTTCAGCATCTTGGCAAGGGTCTATCGAGGTTCTGCCCAGAAGATGGAAGATGTCCTTCTGGACAGATGTTTTCCATTTCCAGAAAAATATTGCTCATCATTTAAAGAACTGTAGACGCACCCAGACGTTTCCACACGCTGGGTCATGGACTCTTTTTACATGATCTTAAGCTGCTGCCCCACTGCACTGGAGACCCCTGGTTCGATCCTGACTACGGGTGCTGTCTGTATGGGGTTTGTACGTTCCCCCCTGGTGACCAAGTGGGTTTTCTCCGGTATTCCGGTTTCCTCCTACACTCCAAAGGCGTGCAGTTTGTAGGTGAATTGGCTTCTGTAAACTGATAGGTTGGCTCTAATAGAAACATAGAAATTAGGTGCAGGAGTAGGCCATTCGGCCCTTCGAGCCTGCACCGCCATTCAATATGATCATGGCTGATCATCCAACTCAGTATCCCGTACCTGCCTTCTCTCCATACCCTCTGATCCCCTTAGCCACAAGGGCCACATCTAACTCCCTCTTAAATATAGCCAATGAACTGTGGCCTCAACTACCCTCTGTGGCAGAGAGTTCCAGAGATTCACCACTCTCTGTGTGAAAAAAGTTCTTCTCATCTCGGTTTTAAAGGATTTCCCCCTTATCCGTAAGCTGTGACCCCTTGTCCTGGACTTCCCCAACATCGGGAATAATCTTCCTGCATCTAGCCTGTCCAACCCCTTAAGAATTTTGTAAGTTTCTATAAGATCCCCTCTCAATCTCCTAAATTCTAGAGAGTATAAACCAAGTCTATCCAGTCTTTCTTCATAAGACAGTCCTGACATCCCAGGAATCAGTCTGGTGAACCTTCTCTGCACTCCCTCTATGGCAATAATGTCCTTCCTCAGATTTGGAGACCAAAACTGTACGCAGTACTGCACCTGCATGCCTACCTTCAATGACTGGTGTACCATGACACCCAGGTCTCGCTGCATCTCCCCCTTTCCCAATCAGCCACCATTTAGATAATAGTCTGCTAATGTGTAAGATAGTGCTAGTGTGTGGGGTGATTGCTGGTTGGCAGGGACTAGGTGGGCCGAAGGGCCTGTTTCCAGGCTCAAGACGTGAAAAATAGGTGTGTAAGTAAGGTTAACACTCCTGATGACGATATGAAACTCTCTCGCCCGCTGCCTGTAGGTCCCAAGGATATCTTTAGGCTGCTTTTATTCCATCTTGTAGAATGGTGATTCTGGTCTTCTTCACTGAGAATCAGGGAGAGTTATAAAAATGTCTGTTTCTCCTGATCAATTATCCCTCATCACCATCTATATCTCTAATTCCCCTTTCCCCTGACTCTCAGTCTGAAGTCCAGTCTTAAGTCCAGTCCAGTCACAGTTTAAGGATAAGAGGGAAATCTTTTAGGAACGAGATGAGAAAATCATTTTTCACACACAGAGAGTGGTGAATCTGTGGAACTCTCTGCCACAGAAGGTAGTTGAGGCCACAGTTCATTGGCTATATTTACGAGGGAGTTAGATGTGGCCCTTGTGGATCAGGGGGTATGGAGAGAAGGCAGGTACAGGATACTGAGTTGAATGATCAGCCATGATCGTATTGAATGGCGGTGCAGGCTCGAAGGGCCGAATGGCCTACTCCTGCACCTATTTTCTATGTTTCTATGTTTCTAAGAAGGGTCTCGACCCGAGACATCAGCTATTCCTTTTTCTCCAGAGATGCTGCCTGACCCGCTGGGTTACTCCAGCTTCTTGCGTCTTAAATCCGCATCTGCGGTTCCATCCTGCACTTCAGTAAGGATGCTTGGGGTAAGTCTTGCTAAATATCGAAAATAGTAGCAGGCCAGATATTGGCTTCCACCTTTGAAATGCAGCTGCATTGAAAGCTCACTCCGACCTCCCTGTCATAGCACATAGAATACAGAACAGCACAAGAACAGGCCCTTGGGCCCACAATGTCCGTGCTGGACATGAAGTCAGGTTAAACTACTCTCAATTGCATGCACGTGATCCATAGCAGCCAGGATCATCTCTCTCTCTCCTCCCTTTCTCAAACAAATGGACAAGTCTGTGGAATTCTCTGCCTCAGAGGGCGGTGGAGGCAGGTTCTCTGGATGCTTTCAAGAAGATTCACCAGACTGATTCCTGGGATGTCAGGACTGTCTTATGAAGAAAGACTGGATAGGCTTGGTTTATACTCTCTAGAATTTAGAAGATTGAGGGGGGATCTTATAGAAACTTACAAAATTCTTAAGGGGTTGGACAGGCTAGATGCAGGAAGATTGCTCCCGATGTTGGGGAAGTCCAGGACAAGGGGTCACAGCTTAAGGATAAGGGGGAAATCCTTTAAAACCGAGATGAGAAGAACTTTTTTCACACAGAGAGTGGTGAGTCTCTGGAACTCTCTGCCGCAGAGGGTAGTCGAGGCCAGTTCATTGGCTATAGTTAAGAGGGAGTTAGATGTGGCCCTTGTGGCTAAGGGGATCAGAGGGTATGGAGAGAAGGCAGGTACGGGATACTGAGTTGGATGATCAGCCATGATCATATTGAATGGCGGTGCAGGCTCGAAGGGCCTAATGGCCTACTCCTGCACCTAATTTCTATGTTTCTATATTTTCTAAGAGAGAGCTAGATAGGGCTCTTAAAAATAGCGGAGTCAGGGGATATGGGGAGGGCAGGAACGGGGTACTGATTGGGGATGATCAGCCATGATCACATTGAATGGTGGTGCTGGCACGAAGGGCCGAATGGCCTCCTCCTGAACCTATTGTCTATTGTCTAACATTAACTCCCATTCACACAAGAGACTCCCGACGCTGGAATCTGGGGACAAAACTCAAGCTGTTGGAGCAATTTAGTGGGTCAGGCAGCGTCTGACTTTAGTTAAGTTGAGTTAATTGTCACGAGCACAGAGGTACAGCGGAGAGCCTTTGTTGCGTGCTAACCAGTCAGCAGAAAGACGATACAAGATTATAATTGAGCCGTCCACAGTGTACAGGTACTTGACGTGGATAGAGTGGCTGCGGTGGGAGAGTCTAGGACTAGAGGACAAAGCCTCAGAATTAAAGGACATTCCTATTGGAAGGAGACGAGGAGGAATTTTGTCAGTGAGTGGGCGGTGAATCTGTGGAATTCTTTGTCACAGAAGGCGGTGGAGGCCAAGTCAGTAGATATTTTTTTTAAGGCAGATTCTAGATTAGTACGTGTGTCGGAGGTTACAGATTCAGATTCAGATTCAGATTCAATTTTAATTGTCATTGTCAGTGTACAGTACAGAGACAACGAAATGCATTTAGCATCTCCCTTGAAGAGCGACATAGCAAATAATAATAAGTGTCCGGGGGGGTGGTGATTGGCAGTCACCGAGGTACGTTGTTGAGTAGAGTGACAGCTTACGGGGAGATGGCTGGAGAATGGGGTTGGCAGGGAGAGACCGATTAGCCATGATTGAATGGCGGAGTAGACTTGATGGGCCAAATGGCCTGATACTGCTCCTATCACTGATGACCCTATGAATACTGTTTTTTTTGCTCAAGATTCCAGCACCTGCAGTTCCTTCACAACCCCGGTGAGGCCTCGTTTGGAGTTTTGTGTTCAGTTTTGTTCATTGGAAATAGAAAATAGAAAATAGGTGCAGGAGTAGGCCATTCGGCCCTTCGAACCTGCTGCAGGAAGGATGACGCTAAGCTGGAACAAGTGAAGAGAAGAGTTTACAAGTATTTTGCCAGGACCTGAGGGCCTGAGCTATAAGGACAGATTGAGCAGACTAAGACTTTATCCCTTGAAGAGCAAGAGGATGAGGACTAATCTCATAGAGGTGTATAAATTCATGAGGGAGATGGGGTGAATGCACAGAATCTGTAAAAACCCGAGTCGGGGAACAAGAGCCATGGGGCGTAAGTTTAAGGTGAGAGGGAAGAGACTTAAACCCCTGTCCCACGGTACGAGTTCATTCCAAGAGTTCTCCCGAGTTTGCCCTGATTCGAACTCGGAGATTTACGGTAATGGCCACTCGTCGGTACTCGGGGCTCTCGTGGACATTTTTCATCAGTGTTGAAAAATCTTCACCAGTCTTCCCGTGCTTACCTGCCGTTAGCGAGTCTTCCCGAGTACCTGCCGTTAGCGCTAAGAGACATCCCCGAGCTCCGACGTACCCGCTACGTTCATTCTCCGTGCTTACCACGAGTTAGATTTTTTTTAAAACTCGGGAGAGCTCTTGGAATGAACTCGTACCGTGGGGCTGGGCTATTAATAGGAACTTGAAGGGCAACCTTTTCACTCAGAGAGTGGTGGGTACAGGGAACTCGCTGCCAGAGGAGGTCATTGAAGCAGGTTCTATGAGGACATTCAAAAGACATTTGGACAAGGAATAAAATACATGGGTTGGAGATATTTTGAGGAATATGGGCCATAGGCAGGCAGATTGGACTAGTGTAGATCGAGGGGTTTCATTGTCGGAGTGGGCAGGTTTTTAGTTTGGTTTAGAGATACAGCGCAGAAACAGGCCCTTCGGCCCACTGGGTCCGTGCCGACCAGCGATCCCCGTACATCAACACTATCCTACACCCTCTAGGGACAATTTTTACATTTACCAAGCCAGTTAACCTACAAACCTGCACGTCTTTGGAATGTGGGAGGAAACAGAAGATCTTGGAGAAAACCCACGCAGGTCACGGGGAGAACGTGCAAACTCCACACAGACAGCACCCGTGGTCGGGATCGAAGCCGGGTCTCCAGTGCCCCGTTCGCTGTAGGGCAGCAACTCTACCGCTGCGCCACCGTGACAGGCCAAAGGGCCCTATATGCCTCTGTAACCATGGGTTCACTTACCAGAAGCTTGTGATTCCACCTGGTCGATCATGAAGGCATCAGACAGTCCGACTTTGACTGGGTGTTGTTCAGAATTTATCTGAGTCACAGTTATCGGGACCTAGAGATCAGAGCAAAAAGCATTGTTAACCTTCAAACACTGACACCAGCCGAAGATAGACACAAAACGCTGGAGTAACTCAGCGGGACAGGCAGCATCTCTGGAGAGCAGGAATGGGTGACGTTTCGGGTTGAGACCCTTCCGCAGTCTGAGTTACTCCAGCAATTCTGTGTCTATCTTTGATTTAAACCAGCATCTGCAATTCTTTCCTACACACTGACAGCAAACATGCAGGTGGACAGTAAGCCATTTAGAACGGAGATGAGGAAACACTTTTTCTCACAGAGAGTGGTGATTCTGTGGAATTCTCTGCCACAGAGGGTGGTGGAGGTGGGTTCTAGGGATGCTTTCAAGAGAGAGCTAGATAGGGCTCTTAAAAATAGCGGAGTCAGGGGATATGAGGAGATGGCAGGAACGGGGTACTAATTGGGGATGATCAGCCATGATCACATTGAATGGCGGTGCTGGCTCGAAGGGCCAAATGGCCTCTACTCCTGCACCTATTGTCTATTGACAGGGAAACACCTATTCAGCCCAGATAAGAACCAAAACTACTATAGCAAAAGGATTTGAGTATAGGAGCAGGGAGGTTCTACTGCAGTTGTACAGTGTCTTGGTGAGACCACACCTGGAGTATTGCGTACAGTTTTGGTCTCCTAATCTGAGGAAAGACATTCTTGCCATAGAGGGAGTACAGAGAAGGTTCACCAGACTGATTCCTGGGATGTCAGGACTTTCATATGAAGGAAGACTGGATAGACTCGGCTTGTACTCGCTAGAATTTAGAAGATTGAGGGGGGATCTTATAGAAACTTACAAAATTCTTAAGGGGTTGGACAGGCTAGATGCAGGAAGATTGTTCCCGATGTTGGGGAAGTCCAGAACAGGGGGTCACAGTTTAAGGATAAGGGGGACCGAGATGAGGAAAACTTTTTTCACACATCCTGTACCTGCCTTCTCTCCATACCCCCTGATACCTTTAGCCACAAGGGCCACATCTAACTCACTCGTAAATATAGCCAATGAACTGTGGCCTCAACTACCCTCTGTGGCAGAGAATTCCAGAGATTCACCACTCTCTGTATGAAAAATGTTTTCCTCATCTCGGTCCTAAAAGATTTCCCCCTTATCCTTAAACTGTGACCCCTTGTTCTGGACTTCCCCAACATCGGGAACAATCTTCCTGCATCTAGCCTGTCCAACCCCTTAAGAATTTTGTAAGTTTCTATAAGATTCCCCCTCAATCTTCTAAATTCTAGCGAGTTCTCACCTTAAACCTATGCCCTCAGGTTCTCGATTCCCCTACTCTGGGCAAGAGGTTTTGCGTTTACCTGATCTATTTTTCTCACGTAAAATTCTGTAAGGACGAATTTCCATTTTCCCAAATGCATGTTAGGAGTCAACTCTCCGAATTAAAGTTCGACGTTTTGGAATAAAAATTGTCAGTCAACAAGAGAAAGGTCCCACTATTTGTCTTCTGCCATTCAACCAATCTTCCATCCATGCTAGTATCTTCCCCTTAATACCATGGGCTGTCATCTTATTTAACAGCCTCACATGCGGCACTTCCTCAAGAACCTTCTGCAAATTCAAGTAAACAACATCCACTGACTCTCCCTTGTCTGTCTCTGCTGGTTTAGTGTTTGCCGACTGGTTTACATGTGACAATAAACAAAAGTAAACTAAATCTATAAGGTAGACGAAAATGCTGGAGAAACTCAGCGGGTGAGGCGGCATCTATGGAGCGAAAGAAATAGGCAACGTTTGGGGTCAAACTCAAACTATAGGTCATGATGCAGCTTGGTATGGCCACATTTGGAGTATTGGCGTGCAGTTCTTCTGTAGTTCTTTGGAGTGTGGGAGCAAAACCGAAGATCTCGGAGAAAATCCCGCTCGGTCACGGGGAGAACGTGCAAACTCCGTACAGGCAGCAACAGTAGCTGGGATCAAACCTGGCGTCTCTGGCGCTGTAAGGCAGTAACTCTACCGCTGCGCCACCGTGCCGGCCCCTTGATGTTCCCTGTCCGCGCGTCACGCTCTACACTCACGTCCTTGTAGCTGAAGACGATTCTCCCCTCGTGACACAACATGGCCTGGAAGGTGAAACTTCCAATGTCCTCTCGGTCGGGCAGGTACACCTTGTCCCATTGTACGACAAATGCAGTCCCTGAAAAGTACAGACACGACCAGTGAGAAGTGATACAGAGACACGTGGGCAGCTGCTTACACCTTACTACAGCGACTTTCATATAGAAACATAGAAATTAGAAATTAGGTGCAGGAGTAGGCCATTCGGCCCTTCGAGCCTGCACCGCAATTCAATATGATCATGGCTGATCATCTAATGAAGAAAGACTGGATAGACTCGGTTTGTACTCGCTGGAATTTAGAAGATTGAGGGGGGGTCTTATAGAAACTTACAAAATTCTTAAGGGGTTGGACAGGCTAGATGCAGGAAGATTATTCCCGATGTTGGGGAAGTCCAGAACAAGGGGTCACTTTAAGGATAAGAGGGAAGTCTTTTAGAACTGAGATGAGAAAATCATTTTTACACAGAGAGTGGTGAATCTGTGGAATTCTCTGCCACAGAAGGTAGTTGAGGCCACAGTTCATTGGCTGGATTTAAAAGGGAGCTAGATGTGGCCCTTGGGGCTAAAGGGATCAGAGGGTATGGAGAGAAGGCAGGTACAGGATACTGAGTTGGATGATCAGCCATGATCATATTGAATGGCGGTGCAGGCTCATAGGGCCGAATGGCCTACTCCTGCATCTATTGTCTATGTCTATGTTTCTATGTTTCAATGTTTCTATGTTTCAATGTTTCTATGTTTCTATGTTTCTATGTTTCTATGTTTCAATGTTTCTATGTTTCTATGTTTCTATGTTTCTATGTTTCTATGTTTCAATGTTTCTATGTTTCTATGTTTCTATGTTTCTATGTTTCTATGTTTCAATGTTTCTATGTTTCAATGTTTCTATGTTTCAATGTTTCTATGTTTCTATGTTTCTATGTTTCTATGTTTCAATGTTTCTATGTTTTTATGTTTCTATGTTTCTATGTTTCTATGTTTCTATGTTTCTATGTTTCTGTCAGTAATGAATGAAGAGTTTAAGGCCACTTGTTTTTTTGTTAATACTTTTGAGATACTGCATGGAAACGAGCCCTTTGTCCCACTTGAGCCCACGTTAAGCGCGGCACAGTGGCGCAGCGGTAGAGTTGCTGCCTTACAGCGCCAGGGAGCCAGTTTCGATCTTGACTATGGGTGCGGTCTGTACCGAGTTTGCACGTTCTCCCCGTGACCTGCGTGGGTTTTCTCCAGGATCTCCAGTTTCCTCCCACACTCCAAAGACGTACATGTTTGTAGGTTATTTGGCTTGGTATAATTGTAAATTGTCCCTAGTGTGTGTAGGATAGTATTAATGTGCGGGGATCGCTGGTCGGCGTGGACTCGGTGGGCCAAATGGCCCGTTTCCTCGCTGAATCTCTAAACTGAACCAAACTAAACTATACCTGTGCAAGGTGCTGGTGAGACCTTGGATCTGGTGCACAGTTCTGGACGTCTTATTTCAGGACAGACATTCTTGAATTGGGCACCATGCCGAGAGAATTGACTAAATTGATTCCTGAGGTGAGGGGGGCTTTCCATGAGGAGATTGATGAAAATTGGGCAATAGTCACTGACGTTTAGAAATCTAGGTGAACTGATTGAGATGTAGAGCATTCCAAGGAGGTTGGCCAACTAGCTGCAGAAGGTTGGGCAGCTTACAGCCCTGTGGTATGAATATTAACCATATAACCATATAACAATTACAGCATGGAAACAGGCCATCTCGACCCTTCTAGTCCGTGCCAAACACATAATCTCCCCTAGTCCCATATACCTGCGTTCAGACCATAACCTTCCATTCCTTTCCCGTCCATATAACTATCCAATTTATTTTTAAATTATAAAAACATGAGCCTCCACAACCTTCACTGGAAGCTCATTCCACACAGCCACCACTCTCTGAGTAAAGAAGTTCCCCCTCATGTTACCCCTAAACTTCTGTCCCTTAATTCTCAAGTCATGTCCCCTTGTTTGAATCTTCCCAACTCTCAGTGGGAAAAGCTTATCCACGTCAACTCTGTCTATCCCTCTCATCATTTTAAAGACCTCTATCAAGTCCCCCCCTTAACCTTCTGCGCTCCAAAGAATAAAGCCCTAACTTGTTCAACCTTTCTCTGTAACTTAGTTGCTGAAACCCAGGCAACATTCTAGTAAATCTCCTCTGTACTCTCTCTATTTTGTTGACATCCTTCCTATAACTAGGCGACCAAAATTGTACACCATACTCCAGAATTGGCCTCACCAATGCCTTGTACAATTTTAACATTACATCCCAACATATTGATTTATCTAACATCAAGTAACCCTTGCATCCCCTCTCTCTCCATCCCTCCACCCGCCCAGGTTGTTGTACGAGCTTCAAAGTCGTCCTGTTGAGTCTCATTGTCTGTAACTAGTTTTCACCTAGCTCACAGCTAACAATGGCCTGTTTCCTTTACCATTGTTACATTTTTGCATTTCTCTCGTTCATTTTTTCCACATCACCATCTATATCTGTCGATTCCCATTCCCCTGACTCTCAGTCTGAAGAAGGGTCTCAACCTGAAACATCATCTATTCCTGTTTTCCATAGTTGCTGCCTGTCCTACCGAGGTACTCCAGCTTTTTGTGACTATAAAGCTATAGAGAGAATGTTTTCTTGGTGAGCAAAGGCTTAACTTTAAGAATTGACTATGTGATTGAGATGAGGGAGGAAATCTTTGATGGATGTGAATACTGTTTGGTTTATTGTCACGTGTACCAAGGCACAGTAAAAAGCTTTCGTTTTTGAAAATTTAATTTAGACATATAGCACGGAAACAGGCCCTTTGGCCCACCGAGTCTGCACTGACCAGATATCCCCATACATTAACACTATCTTACACACACTGGGGACTAGTTTACATTTATACATTGATACCAAGCCAATTAACCTACGAACCTGTGCGTCTTTGGAGTGTGGGAGGAAACCGAAGATCTTGGAGAAAACCCACGCAGGTCACGGGGAGAACGTGCAAACTCCGTACAAACAAGCACCCGTGGTCAGGATCGTGCTCGGGTCTCTGGCACTGTAAAGGCAGTAGCTCTACTGCTAAGCCACCAACACACAAAAAGTACACTTTAAGCTGGGCTAAGCACATTTTAAGACGACAGGGGATTCAATGTTTAGGGGAAACCAGGGGGAGGATAGAACTGTGGGAAAGATAGGATCAGCCATGAACATTGACTGCTGCAACAGGCTTGAGGGACCTATTTCAAAAGTCAAGTGTGTGTTTTATTCTCACATGTCCAGAAATGGAACAATGCAATTCTCTACATTCTACAAACGGAGAAGTCATTAAAATGCCAACTAAGCAAATCCATTTTTTGGGTTGGATTTTTATGAAGAGCAAGAACTAAGAAAACCAGGGTGATTTCAAGTCAAGTCAAGTCAAGTCAAGTCAAGTTTATTTGTCACATACACATACGAGATGTGCAGTGAAATGAAAGTGGCAATGCTCGCGGACTTTTGTGCAAAAGAAAAACAACAAAACAACCAAACAAATTATAAACACAATCATAACACACATATTCTTTTACATAATAAATAATAGAAGGAAAAACGTTCTGTAGAGTTAGTCCCTGGTGAGAAAGGCGTTTACAGTCCGATTTACGGAGAAGATTCCATGGAAAGGCACAGGAGACGTAAATGCAGGACAGCGGAGAAGATAAAAGGAATTCTGATTTGGATAAGAAAAGAAATCGGCAACGAAGGCTGGAAACTAATTAATTTATTTCAGTGGGATGAATGGGGTTCTCAACCAAAGAAAATCATAAGATCAAAAGAAGGACTTTTATTAAATTCCTCATAGTTTCAACTTCTTTGCAACACTGATGATTTGAATCTACACTTGTACTTATCTTAATGTTCAGCACTTCGGTCCCTCTCTTGCCTGTGGATATGGAGATGTTGCCATTCTTTCATTATACAATGAGACTATTGACGTGTAGGAAAGAACTGCAGATGCTGGTTTAAATCGAAGGTAGACACAAAAGGCTGGGTTAACTCAGCGGGTGAGGCAGCATCTCTGGAGAGAAGGAATGGGCGACGTTTCGGGTCGAGACCCTTCTTCAGACTGATGTCAGGGGAGTGGACAAAGGCAGAATGTAGTCGGAGGCAGTAAGACCAGTGGGAGAACTGGGAAGGGGAAGGGGATGGAGAGAGAGAGAAAGCAAGGGCTATCTGAAGTTAGAGAAGTCAATGTTCATATCGCTGGAGGGTAAACCACCCAAGCAAAATATGAGGTGCTGTTCCTCCAATTTCATACATCACACCTGATATTTCGCTTGGGTAGTTTACACCATAGTTGTATGAACATTGACTTCTCTAACTTCAGATAGCCCTTGCTTTCTCTCTCCATCCCCCTTCCCAGTTTTCCCACTAGTCATAGAAACATAGAAACATAGAAATTAGGTGCAGGAGTAGGCCATTCGGCCCTTCGAGCCTGCACCGCCATTCAATACGATCATGGCTGATCATCCAACTCAGTATCCCGTACCTGCCTTCTCTCCATACCCTCTGATCCCCTTAGCCACAAGGGCCACATCTAACTCCCTCTTAAATACAGCCAATGAACTGTGGCCTCGACTACCCTCTGCGGCAGAGAGTTCCAGAGATTCACACTCTCTGTGTGTAAAAAAGTTCTTCTCATCTCGGTTTTAAAGGATTTCCACTTATCCTTAAGCTGTGACCCCTTGTCCTGGACTTCCCCAATAGTCTTACCGTCTCCGCCCACAAGGCTATTGACGTTGTCTCTTTGTAACTCTGAAGGGTCCCCACCAGAACCAGCAATAAATTAAAATTCATGTGAATCTTAATATTTTAATATTAATCGATCAGGTGGCCAGTCCAACCTGCCTTCCATTGACTCCATCTACACCTCACCAAGGCCAGCAACATAGTCAAGGACCCATCGCAACCTGGCCACTTCCCTCTTCTCCCCTCTCCCATCAGACAAAAGGCACAGAAGTATGGAAATACACGACGACCTGAATTCGGGGCTCGGCCCAGGGGCCCAGTGGACGACATCGTCGGGAGCTCGCGGGTCACAGGTTGGTGACCTGTTTTTTCCGGAGCTCCCGCGGCAACAGCTGCGTCCGCTGGACTGGAGGGCGGCAGATTCGACCACCCCGGGGCCACGGAGCTCGAAACATCATCCATTACTTCTCCCCGGAGATGCTGCCGGTCCCGCTGAGTTACTCCTGCGTTTTATGTCCATCTTCAAACGACGTCACGCGCTCCAGACGGCTGTGCGGACGCATGATGACGCGCGCGACTCTCACGGGACCGTCGCTCGTCAGTCACTACCGGATTGTCGCGTGAGTGACGGCCCAAGTGGGACAGCCCTTAACTCTTGTCATTGTTCCATCCAAGTTATTATCAAATTCAATTACAGGCATAATTACATTCCCACCGATGAAATATTGCAAGTGAGTTGTGACCAGTCTGTTTGGGAGAAAGTATCAGTAACGTAATTATATCTTCATGGTGGGTTCATTGGCACAGAAATAAAGAATATTGCTTAATCTAAAAGATCATATGATAAGTAAAGGTTTGGAAGGGCTTCAATTCAATTTAACCACATGATTATTTATCAGTACATCCAGCTGTGTCTTGGATCGGGGGTTGGTGTGAGCAGACTTGACTGAATGAATCAATAGTCAAAGTCTGGCCTAAAGTTCAAATGCAATTGGATACCTTCCTTGTTACCATACTGATCTCATCAAATATCATATATAACATGGGCCTGGTCTCCTTCTCCAACGATCAGAGTTATGGAATAATCTGGCCATCCCAGCTTGGATCAGTACTGTGGAGTCCTTCCCCGAATGCTGTTTGCCGCTGGAGGTCGAACGTATTGTTGATAAAATTGTTAATATTTTAATTTGATAACTTTGTTTGTAAACTGCCAATATAGGCATTTTTTTGATCGTGATACAACTCTGTATTTTGGTTTGTTCTGAATAAAGGAAATTTGTATTAAAGAAAAAAGCTTGGAATCAGTTTAGGAAATTCTGGGTAACTGATCCCTGATGTATTAACCTTTCATGTGTGGTTTGACAGCATGTGTGTGGGCTCGTTAGAGAGGCCAACTTTGCTAGGCAGTCAATAGGTTTAACAATGGTGATGGCATCAAGAGTGGCCAGGCTGTATAGTTGGTGCCTGATAGCGCCAGGAACCTGAGTCCGATCCTGACGATGGGCGCTGTCTGTACCAAGTTTGTACGTTCTCCCTGTGACCCACAAGAGTTCTCTCCAGTATCTCTGGTTTTCTCCCACACTCTAAAGACGGCTGGGTATAAATGTAACCTATCCCTAGTGTGTGTAGGATAGTGGGGGTTTTTTGTATCAAAAATATTTAATTTCAACATGAAACAAAATCCCCACAAAATCCAACACTGTGGTGACCCCAGCCCACCGCCATCTTGCAAAATCATCAAACAACTGTTTTACAAATATTCTAATAATTACTGTACAACCCCGGTTTCTTGATTTCTTGGTCCTCCAGAATATTCCAACTGGAATTTAAACTGTGGAGGTGGTGAAGGGAGGGCTTAAGCCAGAAAGGGTTATTGGGAAGAAAGAGCTACGTTAAATGTAGTTGCATCTGGTTGGGTAACTATAGTTGGGTGGAGATTATCCCATGCTTTAATTGTGTGTGCGGGGGAAGAACGAATTGCTGTACACATCTGTCTTTGTAGCTGGGATCACAAATTGGATCGAATGCCCTCGCCTGCTCCTAATTGGTTTGGGTTTGGTGTAGGTCTTGTAGTCTATGTCGAGATGACCATTTAACATTTTGTAAAAACAGGTCAAACGGTGAGCTTCACGTCTGTCTGTCTTGGAGAGGGTTCCACCCCGACCAGAGAATTCAGAAGTTTGGTGACACTGTGAAGGGGCGAGCATCCGGCTCGGGCAAAGCCCTCTTCCGCCTGTAGCCGTGACTCGCCGATGGCCAGCTTGAGCAACGCAGCCAGGACATCTTCAGCCCGGCCTCCTCCTCCCTAGATCCCCTCATGTAGGATAGTGTTAGCGTGCGGGGATCGCTGGTCGGTGCAGGCTCTGTGGGCCAAAGGGCCTGTTTCCGCGCTGTATCTCGAAACTAAACTGAACTCAACTAAGCAAAACTAAACTCAGATACTTACAACGGGGCAATGTCATGTCTCCATCCAGAGGTCCTAAAGTCACCCAGTTGGTCGGTTGAGGGAACCTCTTTAGTTTAGTTTAATATTGTCACGTGTATCGAGGTGCACTGAAAAACCTTTTTGATGCATGCTATCCAGTTAGAGAAAAGACTAGAGATAGACACTGAGTAACTCAGCAGGTCAGGTAGCATCTCTGGAGAAAAAGGAATAGGTGACGTGCTGGGTTGGGACCCAACATTCCATTCTTCTATCTGCAGTTCTTTGCTTCTACGAATTGCAGAACCTGTTTATTTAACGTTAACCCTCTCAACTCCATGAAGATTATTGCCCTTCAACGCCAATCTATTCTTCCTGCTCATAACAAAGTAACTACGTACAACTTCGCAAGCTGTCAACTAAGGTCCTTTAACACCGATGCGGAGTTTATACATTTTCACACAGAGTTGGAAACACTTTTTCACACACAGAGAGTGGCGAGTCTGTGGAATTCTCTGCCTCTGCGGGCGGTTCTCTGGATGCTTTCAAGAGAGAGCTAGATGGAGCTCTTAAAGATAGCGGAGTCAGGGGGTACGAGGAGAAGGCAGGAACGGGGTAATGATTGGGGATGATCAGCCATGATCACATTGAATGGCGGTGCTGGCTCGTAGGGCCAAATGGCCTACTCCTGCACCTATTGTCTATTGTCTATTGTCTATTGTCTATTGAGTCAATGGAACAGGTTAAGGCCCAGTACCATTGATAGATATAGATATAGATAGTTATGCCATTTATTGTCACTATACATGTACAGTGAAACTGAAAGCTGCTCGTACTCAGTGCATACATACAATTTAGCACAAAAAACAAGAAACAGAAAAACAAAAACAGAAGGGAGAAGGGGGGGGGGGGGGGGAATAGGTGCACAATTCTGCGGCGCTACATACATATATACATATATACAGATGGAAGTCCGTGTTGGGCGGTGTAGTCAGTGCATGTGTGAATTTGAATTTATAGTAGATATAATTCTCGGAAAGCAACTATTCCTGAGTCTGTTTGTCCTGGATTTGATGCACCTATAGCGCCTTCCAGAGGGCAGCAGGTCGAACAGTCCAAACGCAGGATGGGAGCTGTCTTTGATGATATTCTTTGCCCTGCTAAGGCAGCGGGAGGTGTAGATGTCCATCAGGGAGGGGAGAGGGCAGCCAATGATCCTCTGCGCTGTCCTGGTTACCCTCTGAAGCCTCTCCCTGTCTGCCATGGTGCAGCTGCCATACCATGCTGTAATGCAGTATGTCAGCAGGCTCTCGATGGAAATGCATCAGGGTCCCTGATACTTTGCATCAGGGCTCTGTACCACTGACCAAGATCCAAACCATCGAGGAAGACTCCCTATCACTGGCCAAAGCCTTAAACCATTGACAATGACTTGAGACCTCCATGCACAGAGGTCATGGAGCACACTTTCCTTGCCACGACCAAGGCCCGGAGCCTAGTTACTAGCCTAGAACCCAAACCACTGTGTAATACTCTTTCCATCTGAATTTTCACCCTATGTCATGGAGTCTTATGCCCCTGTCCCACTTAGGAAACCTGAACGGGTGACTTTGCGCCCCACCCAAGGTTTCCGTGCGGTTCCCGGAGGTTTTTGTCAGTCTCCCTACCTGCTTCCACTACCTGCAACCTCCGGCAACCACCTGCAACCTCCGGGAACCGCACGGAAACCTTGGGTGGGGCGCAAAGTCTCCAGAGGTCTCTGTTCAGGTTTCCGAAGTGGGACAGGGGCATTAGTTTCATACAATGTGCAAACAGGCACTTTGGCCCAACTTACCCACACCGACCAACATGTCCCATCTGCACTACTGGCTTGCCTGCATTTGACCCATATCCCTATAAACCTATTCTGTTCATGTACCTGTCTAAATGCTTCTTCAACGTTGCTATAGTCCCTGCCTCAACTCCCTCCTCTGGCAGCTTGTTAGATACACACACCATCCTTTGCATATAAAAGTTACCCCTCAGATCCCCATAAAATCTTGCCCCCCCCCCTCAACAGAAACCTATTCTCCCTAACGTATGATGTCTAGAAACAAAAACTAGTTACTATTAACTTAAATCAACATCAAAGCTGAGACCAAATGTTGAAAGGGCACAAGTAAATATTTTTTGAAAGATCAAACTCGGAAACCGTAAATGTTTCTCCCCCTGCTGTGTGCTGTCGTAACAATTTGTTCCACCTGTGCGGAGTTTTGACAGGTTTCCGGGCCTGAGTCATTATTTTTATGCTTCGAAAGGAAAAATAAGGCCTCGTTCCCTGGCTCGAATCGCAGTGATATCATCGCGACTGAAGAGGTTGCATTGTGAGCGCAGTTTTAGCGGATTACACAAACCCTCTTCCATTGGATTGTACAAATCCTGCCCTCCCACAGGTCCAAGCCGCAAAGATTTTAGCTGTTTGTTCAAAATATTGTTCTCGTAGCAGCAGAACGGTGATTTTTCTTCCAAATGCAATGATTTTCAGTTGAAATGATGACGCAGTTCGAAGATAGACACCATGGGACTAGTTAACTGGGAGATGGTAACGGCAAAACCATCAGAGATAAAATGTAAAGTACACAAAACCTTGGGTGGGGCTGCATCTGCAGTTCCTTCTTAAACAGAGATACAATGCAATCAGGAACCGTCAGACAGGTCGGAGAACTGGGAAGGGGGAGGGATGGAGAGAGAGGGAAAGCAAGGGTCGCTTGAAGTTGGAGAAGTCAATATTCATTGCCTCTGGGGCGCAAGCTGCCCACGTTCCTCCAATTTGCACTGGAACCTCCCTCTGACAATGGAGGAAGCCCAGGACAGGACGGTCAGTGTGGGAACGGTAGTGGGAGTGTTTAACAATTGTGTCCGACAAAGGAGGAGAACTTGGAAGAGTCTGTGTACCACGTGTACATGGAGTGCGTGAGGCTGCAGCCACTGTTTGAATATCTAAAGGGGCTGCTCCTTGTTGCATTTTTCACCCACCATCCTCATCTTTGGACACCCTGTGCATAGGGGAGAGGGTAGGGCTGAAGATGTCCTGGTTGGGTTGCTCCTGGGCCTGGCCAAGCTGGCCATCCGCGAGTCAAGGCGCCAAACGGCGGAGGGTTCTACCCGAGCCAGCTGCCTGCCCCTTTTCCGGGGTTACGTCCGTGCCCGGGTGGGATTAGAAAGGGAATACGCCCTGTCTACGGGCACCCTGAGGGAGTTCCGGGACCGCTGGGCTCCGCAGGGTGTTGAATGTATCCACAATAAGGATTGTATCATAGTTGTATAGTAGTTTATTATGGATACATGTTTGTATTGTATTATGGTGGTGGGTTCTGGCTTGTTTTATTGTAGTGTAAATATTATTTTTAATAATTGAATACATTTTGTTGTAATAAATTTAGAAAAATTTAAATAAAAAAAAAAGAAAGAAAAAAAAGAGAACTTCTTCAAAATAGGCGTAGCTCGAGAAGCGAGGTCGAACACGGGTCTCCGGAGCTGTCCCACTGTACGAGGTAATTCAAGAGTTCTCCCGAGTTCTCCCCTGATTCGAACATGGAGAATTTCCGTAGGAGTTCGTGGATGTCCCGCAGCGGCTCGTACGGGTAAAAAGTAACCATTTTTTTCATCACGAGCATTCTTTTTCCTCGTGGACATTTTTCACAGTGTTGAAAAAAACGTCACGAGTTTACCGGATTTCCCGAGCACCTACCGTTAGCATTACGAGCCGCTACGGGACATCCACGAACTCCTACGGACCCGCTACGGACATTCTCCGAGTTCGGATCAGGGGAAAACTCCGGAGAGCTCTTGAATGACCTCGTACAGTGGGGCAGGCCCTTAAGGCAGCGACTCTACTGCTGCGCCATCGTGCCGAACTTCTTTGGTCTCCAAATCTGAGGAAGGACATTATTGCCATAGAGGGAGTGCAGAGACGGTTCACCAGACTGATTCCTGGGATGTCAGGACTTTCATATGAAGAAAGACTGGATAGACTTGGTTTATACTCTCTAGAGTTTAGGAGATTGAGAGGGGATCTTATAGAAACTTACAAAATTCTTAAGGGGTTGGACAGGCTAGATGCAGGAAGATTGTTCCCGATGTTGGGGAAGTCCAGGACAAGGGTCACAGCTTAAGGATAAGGGAGAAATCCTTTAAAACCGAGATGAGAAGAACCTTTTTCACACAGAGAGTGGTGAATCTCTGGAACTCTCTGCCACAGAGGGTAGTTGAGGCCAGTTCATTGGCTATATTTAAGAGGAAGTTAGATGTGGCCCTTGTGACTAAGGGAATCAGAGGGTATGGAGAGAAGGCAGGTACGGGATACTGAGTTGGATGATCAGCCATGATCATATTGAATGGCGGTGCAGGCTCGAAGGGCCGAATGGCCTCTACTCCTGCACCTATTTTCTATGTTTCTTTGTAGTTAATGGCAGATAAATGAAACGTAGCTACGCTGCACAGGGAACGGTAAATGAGACTGTAGGTAGTACACAAAGTTAACATGTGAAGTGTCGGTGGAACTATGACCTTTAAACCTCCTCTCTTGATAACATGTGTAGGAAGGAACTGCAGATGCTGGTTTACATCGAAGATGAACACAAAATGCTGGAGTAACTCAGTGGGTCAGGCAGCATCTCTGGAGAAAAGATCTTTAACCATATAACATATAACCATATAACAATTACAGCACGGAAACAGGCCATCTCAGCCCTACAAGTCCGTGCCGAACAAATTTATTTTTTTTCCCCCTTAGTCCCACCTGCCTGCACTCATACCATAACCCTCCATTCCCTTCTCATCCATATGCCTATCCAATTTATTTTTAAATGATACCAATGAACCTGCCTCCACCACTTCCACTGGAAGCTCATTCCACACCGCTACCACTCTCTGCGTAAAGAAGTTCCCCCTCATATTACCCCTAAACTTCTGTCCCTTAATTCTGAAGTCATGTCCTCTTGTTGGGGAAGTTCAGAACAAGGGGTCACAGTTTAAGGATAAGGGGGACGTCTTTTAGGACCGAGATGAGAAAAACATTTTTCACACAGAGAGTGGTAAATCTCTGGAATTCTCTGCCACAGAAGGTAGTTGAGGCCAGTTCATTGGGTATATTTAAGAGGGAGTTAGATGTGGCCCTTGTGGCTAAAGGGATCAGGGGGTATGGAGAGAAGGCAGGTACAGGATACTGAGTTGGATGATCAGCCATGATCATATTGAATGGCGGTGCAGGCTCGAAGGGCCGAATGGCCTACTCCTGCACCTATTTTCTATGTTTCTATGTTTCTATGTTTGAATCTTCCCTATTCTCAAAGGGAAAAGCTTGTCCACATCAACTCTGTAACTTCAGACTAATCAACTTCAGACTAATATTCAGGGGAGTGGGACATGACCCAGCGGTATGAATTTCTCTAATTTCAAGTATGCCCTGTGTTCCCTCTCTCTCTCCCCCCCCCACACTAGCCGCCCTGCCAGTTCCACTGTCCGCATCCATATATCCCTTCATTGTCACTTCTTCCAGCACCATCAATAGACCATTGTGGGCTCCACCTTTCCATGGGCATCGGTGCCGGCTCTGATTTGTACTAAACCTTTTCACACCTCTGGTTTCCCTCTCCCCCTAATAGCCCTGTCCCACGGTACGAGTTCATTCAAGAGCTTTCCCCAAGTTTAAAAAAAATCAAACTCGTGGTAAGCACGGAGAATGAACGTAGCGGGTACGTCGGAGCTCGGGGACGGCTCTTAGCGCTAACGGCAGGTACTCGGGAAGACTCGCTAACGGCAGGTAAGCACGGGAAGACTGGTGAAGATTTTTCAACGTTGAAAAACGTCCACGAGAGCCCCGAGTACCGACGAGTGGCCATTACCGTAAATCTCCGAGTTCGAATCAGGGCAAACTCGGGAGAGCTCTTGGAATGAACTCGTACCGTGGGGACAGGGCTATGACTCGGTCTGAAGAAGGGTCTCGACCCGAAACGTCACCTGTTCCTTTTCTCCAGAGATGCTGCCTGTCCCGTTGAGTTACTCCAGCTTTTTGTCCCCATCCCCCTCGTGAGGGTGGCACAGTGGCACAGCGGGTAGAGTTGCTGCCTTAAGGCGCCAGAGACCCGGGTTCGGTGCTGTCTGTACGGAGTTTGCACGCTCTCCCCGTGACCTGCATGGGTTTTCTCCCAGATCTTCGGTTTCCTCCCACACACTCCAAAGACGTGTAGGTTTGTAGCTTAATTGGCTCGGTACAAATGTAAACAAGGTCCCTAGTGTAGGGTAATGTGCGGGGATCGCTGGTCGGTGTGGACTCGATGGGCCGAAGGGCCTGTTTATCTGCGCTAGATCCCTCAACTAAAATCGGCAAAGAAACCCAGCCTACCGTTGTCAAAGTATCTGATGGTGGAGTTCCTGGAGTAGCTGGGATCAAAGTTGGCCATGAGTGGAGCGATGTACTGTGTAGCCGTCAGCATCCGATGGATCACATCCCCGGTGAATATGAAGCCTGAGGAAAAAGAGAAAATCATTAGACAATAGACAATAGGTGCAGGAGTAGAGGCCATTCGGCCCTTCGAGCCAGCACCGACATTCAATGTGATCATGGCTGATCATCCACAATCAGTACCCCGTTCCTGCCTTCTCCCCATATCCACTATTTTTAAGAGCCCTATCTAGCTCTCTCTTGAAAGCATCCAGAGAACCGACCTCCACCACCCTCTGAGGCAGAGAATTCCACAGATTCACAACTCTCTGTGAGTAAAAGTATTTCCTCGTCTCCGTTCTAAATGGTTTACTCCTTATTCTTAAGCTGTGGCCCCTGGTTCTGGACTCCCCCAACATCGGGAACATGTTTCCTGCCTCTAGCGTGTCCAAGCCCTTAACAATCTTATATGTTTCAATGAGATTCCCTCTCATCCTTCTAAACTCCAGAGTGTACAAGCCCAGCTGCTCCATTCTCTCAGCATATGACAGACCCGCCATCCCGGGAATTAACCTTGTAAATCTACGCTGCACTCCCTCAATAGCAAGAATGTCCTTCCTCAAATTAGGGGACTAAAAACTGCACACAATACTCCAGGTGTGGTCCCACTAGGGCTCTGTACAACTGCAGAAGGACCTCTTTGCTCCTATATTCGATTAGACTCTGCTGCGCAGTTCTGGTCACTCCATTACAGGAAGGATTTGTCTCACAAAGTATGGTGGGTGTATGGTACAAGCTACCAGAGGAATTGGTTGGGGCAGGGACTATCCCAACATTTAAGAAACATTTACACAGGTACATGGATAGGACAGTTTTGGAGTCAGGTGGGACTAGTGTAGCTGGGACATGTTGGCCGGTGTGGGCAAGTTGGGTCGAAGGGCCTGTTTCGACGCTGTGACTCTACGTGGAAATTTGGGAGAGGGTGCAGAAGAGATTATCAGAACGTCACAGATTAATTAGGGTGGCACAGTGGTGCAGCGGTAGAGTTGCTGCCCGACAGCGCTTTACAGCGCCGGAGACCTGTGTTTGATCCCGACTACGGGCGCTGTCTGTACGGAGTTTGTACGTTCTCCCCTTGACCTGCGCGGGTTTTTTCCAGGTGCTCCGGTTTCCTCCCACATTCCAAAGATGTGCCGAGAGGTTAAATGGCTTCTGTAAATTGTCCCAAGTTAGTGTAGGATAAATCCGGTGTATATGGTGATCGCTGGTCGGTGTGGACTCGATGCTTCCATGCTGTATCTAAACTAAACCAAACTAAAGCCATGATCACATTGAATGGCGGTGCTGGCCTGAAGGGCCGTATGACCTACTCCTGCACCTATTGTAAATACAAAACACGGGAAAGCAGGATTTAGTTACTATGCAACAAATAGCTGGAATAAACTTCCTGAAGGTTTAAGACTTGCCTCAACGTTGACCACTTTTAAAACAAACATAGAAACATAGAAACATAGAAATTAGGTGCAGGAGTAGGCCATTCGGCCCTTCGAGCCTGCACCGCCATTCAATATGATCATGGCTGATCCTCCAACTCAGTATCCCGTACCTGCCTTCTCTCCATACCCCCTGATCCCCTTAGCCACAAGGGCCACATCTAACTCCCTCTTAAATATAGCCAATGAACTGGCCTCAACTACCCTCTGTGGCAGAGAGTTCCAGAGATTCACCACTCTCTGCGTGAAAAAAGTTCTTCTCATCTCGGTTTTAAAGGATTTCCCCTTTATCCTTAAGCTGTGACCCCTTGTCCTGGACTTCCCTAACATCGGGAACAATCTTCCTGCATCTAGCCTGTCCAACCCCTTAAGAATTTTGTAAGTTTCTATAAGATCCCCTCTCAATCTTCTAAATTCTAGAGAGTATAAACCAAGTCTATCCAGTCTTTCTTCATAAGACAGTCCTGACATCCCAGGAATCAGTCTGGTGAACCGTCTCTGCACTCCCTCTATGGCAATAATGTCCTTCCTCAGATTTGGAGACCAAAACTGTACGCAATACTCCAGGTGTGGTCTCACCAAGACCCTGTACAACTGCAGTAGAACCTCTCTGCTCCTATACTCAAATCCTTTTGCAATGAAAGCTAACATACCATTCGCTTTCTTTACTGCCTGCTGCACCTGCATGCCTACCTTCAACGACTGGTGTACCATGACACCCAGGTCTCGCTGCATCTCCCCCTTTCCCAATCGGCCACCATTTAGATAATAGTCTGCTTTCCTGTTTTTGCCACCAAAATGGATAACCTCACATTTATCCACATTATACTGCATCTGCCAAACATTTGCCCACTCACCCAGCCTATCCAAGTCACCCTGCAGTCTCCTAGCATCCTCCTCACAGCTAACACTGCCCCCCAGCTTAGTGTCATCCGCAAACATGGAGATATTGCCTTCAATTCCCTCATCCAGATCATTAATATATATTGTAAATAGCTGGGGTCCCAGTACTGAGCCTTGGGGCACCCCACTAGTCACTGCCTGCCATTGTGAAAAGGACCCGTTTACTCCTACTCTTTGCTTCCTGTTTGCCAGCCAGTTCTCTATCCACATCAATACTGAACCCCCAATGCCTTGTGCTTTAAGTTTGTATACTAATTTCTTATGTGGGACCTTGTCGAAAGCCTTCTGGAAGTCCAGATACACCACATCCATTGGTTCTCCCCTATCCACGCTACTAGTTACATCCTCGAAAAATTCTATAAGATTCGTCAGACATGATTTACCTTTCGTAAATCCATGCTGACTTTGTCCAATGATTTCACCACTTTCCAAATGTGCTGCTATCCCATCTTTAATAACTGACTCTAGCAGTTTCCCCACTACCGATGTTAGACTAACTGGTCTGTAATTCCCCATTTTCTCTCTCCCTCCCTTCTTAAAAAGTGGGGTTACGTTTGCTACCCGCCAATCTTCAGGAACTACTCCAGAATCTAAAGAGTTTTGAAAGATTATTACTAATGCATCCACTATTTCTGGAGCTACTTCCTTAAGTACTCTGGGATGCAGCCTATCTGGCCCTGGGGATTTATCGGCCTTTAATCCATTCAATTTACCCAACACCACTTCCCGGCTAACCTGGATTTCACTCAATTCCTCCAACTCCTTTGACCCGCGGTCCCCTGCTATTTCCGGCAAATTATTTATGTCTTCCTTAGTGAAGACGGAACCAAAGTAGTTATTCAATTGGTCCGCCATATCCTTGTTCCCCATGATCAACTCCCCTGTTTCTGACTGCAAGGGACCTACATTTGTTTTAACTAATCTCTTTCTTTTCACATATCTATAAAAACTTTTGCAGTCAGTTTTTATGTTCCCTGCCAGTTTTCTTTCATAATCTATTTTTCCTTTCCTAATTAAGCCCTTTGTCCTCCTCTGCTGGTCTTTGAATTTCTCCCAGTCCTCCGGTATGCTGCTTTTTCTGGCTAATTTGTACGCATCATCCTTCGCTTTGATACTATCCCTGATTTCCATTGTTATCCATGGATGTACTACCTTCCCTGATTTATTCTTTTGCCAAACTGGGATGAACAATTTTTGTAGTTCATCCATGCAGTCTTTAAATGTCTTCCATTGCATATCCACCGTCAACCCTTTTAGAATTAATTGCCAGTCATTCTTGGCCAATTCATGTCTCATACCCTCAAAGTTACCTTTCTTTAAGTTCAGAACCATTGTTTCTGAATTAACAATGTCACTCTCCATCCTAATGAAGAACTCAACCATATTATGGTCACTCTTGCCCAAGGGGGCACGTACAACAAGATTGCTAACGAACCCTTCCTCATTACTCAATACCCAGTCTAAAATAGCCTGCTCTCTCGTTGGTTCCTCTACATGTTGATTTAGATAACTATCCCGCATACATTCCAAGAAATCCTCTTCCTCAGCACCCCTGCCAATTTGATTCACCCAATCTATATGTAGATTGAAGTCACCCATTATAACCGTTTTGCCTTTGTCGCACGCATTTCTAATTTCCTGTTTGATACCATCTCCAACTTCACTACTACTGTTAGGTGGCCTGTACACAACACCCACCAGCGTTTTCTGCCCCTTAGTGTTTTGCAGCTCTACCCATACCGATTCCACATCCTCCAAACTAATGTCCTTCCTTTCCATTGCATTAATCCCCTCTCTAATCAGTAACGCTACCCCACCTCCTTTTCCTTTCTGTCTATCCCTCCTGAATATTGAATATCCCTGGATGTTCAGCTCCCAGCCTTGGTCACCCTGGAGCCATGTCTCCGTGATCCCAACTATATCATAGTCATTAATAGCTATCTGCACATTCAACTCATCCACCTTATTACGAATGCTCCTTGCATTGAGACACAAAGCCTTCAGGCTTGTTTTTACAACACTCTTACCCCTTACACAATTATGTTGAAAAGTGGCCCTTTTTGATTTTTGCCCTGGTTTTGTCTGCCTGCCACTTTTACTTTTCACCTTGCTACCTATTTCTTCTACCCTCATTTTACACCCCTCGGTCTCTACGCTCACACATTTAAGAAACCCTTTCCCTTTAACTCCATCCTCCACTATCCCATTCGACACCCCACCCCCCTTATTCAGTTTAAAGCCACCCGTGTAGCAGTGGCAAACCTGCCTGCCAGAATGCTGGTCCCACACCTGTTAAGATGCAATCCGTCCCTTTTGTACAGTTCCACCTTACCCCAAAACAGATCCCAGTGATCTAAGAATCTAAATCCCTGCCCCGTGCACCAGATCCTCAGCCACACGTTCAGGTCCCGTATCTCCCTGTTCCTGCTCTCGCCAGCACGGGGAACTGGAAGCAAACCGGAGATAACAACCCTGGAGGTCCTGCTTTTCAACATTTTTCCGAGCTCTCTAAAGTCACGCTGCAGAATATTCATCCCCTTCTTTCCGACATCGTTTGTGCCGACATGCACTACCACTTCCGGATGTTCACCTTCGCCCTTGAGGATTTTCTGCACTCTGTCCGTGACATCCTGGATCCTGGCACCGGGAAGGCAGCACACCATCCTCGCATCCCGTCTGTTGCCGCAGAAATCCCTGTCCGTACCTCTCACGATGGAGTCTCCCACTACAATGGCCTTGCCTGCCTTAGGCCTTTTTAGTTTTGGCTCAACAGCCCTATTCGCATCACAGGCCAGTCCGCCGCTCACGTCTTCTGTCCCAACAGCTTCTAAGCGGATGAACCCGTTTACAAGAGGTACATCACCCGGGGACGTTGGCATTCCATGCTTCCCTCCCTTTCTCACTGTCTCCCACCTTCTCTCTTCCAGTACCTTAGGTGTAACAATCGTACTGTAGGACTTGTCGAGGAACGACTCCGTTTCTCGTACGAACCGGAGGTCGTCCACTTGCTTCTCCAGTTCCCCAACACGGCCCTTCAGGAGCTCTACCTGGATGCATTTTTCGCATTTGTAGCAGCCAGAGGCACCAGCGGTGTCCTTGACCTCCCACATACTGCAAGCATCGCACTGAATCAGCTTGCCTGACATCTCCTTCTTTCGTCTCCCTCTCAAGCGTATTGCGTGGTCTCCTCTCCGAAGACTCTCGAGCCAAAGACTCTCGAGCCAAAGACTCACACTTTTCTCACAGGGCACTCCCCTCACTAGGCCGCTCACTCACTGCCGCTCGCAAAGAGCTGTCCTGCTTAAATTGACTGATAAATTGCCTGATTTACCAATTTACACAGCCAATTCCTCAGTTTTCAACTGTTTTCACTCCTCTCCTCACACTTGGGCTAGAGCCAATCAGTGGTATCTCTTGCTAATCTGTTGCTGCTGTTGTTCCTCCCAAATCTACAGCAGTACAGCAAAACAAGACTGAAAACTTTTATGTTTACTTTAGCTTTCAGCTAAATCTTAACTACATTGCACTTTTAACTTTTGCACTTTTTGTAATGCATTTTTTAATTTTGCTTTTCTTTTAGTTCTATTTTATTTCATTTTATTATTTCATTTTATTGTATGACATGTTTTTATGTGAAGCACTTTGAGTCTGCCTCGTGTATGAAATGTGCTATATAAATAAAGTTGCCTTGCCTATTGTCTAATCTGAATCTGAATCTGAATCTTAATCTAAACTAAGCTTTAATAGTGACAGGAGCAGAATTAGGCTGTTCAGCCCATCAAGTCTACTCCGCCATTCAATCATGGCAGATTATCTTTTCCTCTCAACCCCATTCTCCCTATAACCTCTGACACCCGGATTAATCAAGAATCTATCAATCTCCGCCTTAAAAATATCCATTGACTTGGTCTCCACAGCCGTCTGTGGCAATGAATTCCACAGATTCACCACAGATTCAACTTTGTGGTTTCCAGGAAGCGATTGAAACAGTTAATGGAAGGAGAACTTTGAAGTTGCGGTTCATTCAGTCTGAAGGAAGGTCTCGACCTGAACAGTCTCCCATCCCTTCTCCCCCGAGATGCTGTCCGTCCCGCTGTGTTTTGGTCTCCTAATCTGAGGAAAGACATTCTTGCCATAGAGGGAGTACAGAGAAGGTTCACCAGACTGATTCCTGGGATGTCAGGACTTTCATATGAAGAAAGACTGGATAGACTCAGCTTGTACTCGCTAGAATTTAGAAGATTGAGGGGGGATCTTATAGAAACTTACAAAATTCTTAAGGGGTTGGGTAGGATAGATGCAGGAAGATTGTTCCCGATGTTGGGGAAGTCCAGAACCATATAACCATATAACCATATAACAATTACAGCACGGAAACAGGCCATCTCGGCCCTACAAGTCCGTGCCGAACAGAACAAGGGGTCACAGTTAAGGATAAGGGGAGAGGGAGTCTTTTAGGACCGAGATGAGAAAAAAAAAATTTACACAGAGAGTGGTGAACCTGTGGAATTCTCTGCAACAGAAAGTAGTTGAGTCCACAGTTCATTGTCTATTTTATGAGGGAGTTAGACGTGGCCCTTGTGGCTAAAGAGATCAGGGGGTATGGAGAGAAGGCAGGGATGGGATACTGAGTTGGATGATCAGCCATGATCATATTGAATGGCGAATGGTGCAGGCTCAAAGGGCCGAATGGCCTCTACTCCTGCACCTATTTTCTATGTTTCTATGTTACTCCGGCATTTTGCGTCTATCTTCAGAACAGTTGGTGGAGTCTTTGCCATGAATTATTCATTCATTCAAACTTCCATAAAGCTAACATTTAACAAATCAACTTTCATTTTGCTTACCATGATAAAGTCACGATGAGTAATTGTTAAATATTCCACAGACCCCACTTCTGCGGTATTTGTTCTTATATTTAATCATCGAAACAAAATTTTGGTTAAAATAGCTACTTTATTCCCGCAGGTTAATGTAGCATCCTTCAACTCCTTTGTCATGTCGAGCTACTAATCACACATACTTAATTGAAACCATTCAACATTCAGTTGAAGGCAATTGTTGGTACAGTCAATCAAATAACACAGCATGCATAATTCTGGAAAGCTTGTCACTGGTTATGAAAACTAAAAATCGTTCTGCCAGACAGTCAGAATCTTTCTCCCAGTGTCTACGCAGGCCCGGGTCCATGCCGACCATTGATTACATAAGCCCTATTTTATTCCACCTTCTCACCCACTCTCCAGACACCAGGGGCAGTTTTACTGAGGCCAAATGACCTCCAAGCCCGCACGTCTTTGGGACGTGGAAGGAAATCGGAGCGCCCGGAGAACGTGCGAACTCCACACGGACAGCGGGATCGGACCTGGGTCTTCGTCGTGGCGTGGCAGCGGCACTACCAGCCTTGCCACTCTGCCACCCCGCTGACAATTTGATCATTAAACGCTGGGCGTCACGGTAGCGCAGCGGTAGAGTTGCTGCCTTACAGCGCCGGAGACCCGGGCTCGATCCTGACTACGGGCGCTGTCTGTACGGAGTTTGCACGTTCTCCCCGTGACCTGCGTGGGGTTTCTCCGAGATCTTCGGTTACCTCCCACACTCCAAAGACGTACAGGTTTGTAGGTAAAATGGCTTGGTAAATGTAAAAATTGTCCCTAGTGTGTGTAGGATAGTGTTAATGTGTGGGGATCGCTGGTCGGCGTGGACTCGGTTGGCCGAAGGGCCTGTTTCCGTGCTGTATCTCTAAACTAAACTATTCAATTCTCCATCCCTGGGATATGTAAATGATGAGTTGAGTTGGTTTGGCTTGGCTTGGCTTGGCTTGGCTTGGCTTGGCTTGGCTTGGCTTGGCTTGGCTTGGCTTGGCTTGGCTTGGATTGGCTTGGATTGGCTTGGCTTGGCTTGGCTTGGCTTGGATTGGTTTGGTTTGGTTTGGCTTGGTTTGGCTAGGCTTGGTCTGGCTTGGCTTGGCTTGGCTTGGCTTGGCTTGGCTTGGCTTGGCTTGGTTTGGCTAGGCTTGGCTTGGCTTGGCTTGGCTTGGCTTGGATTGGCTTGGCTTGGTTTGGTTTGGTTTAGTTTCGAGATACAGCAAGGAAACAGGCCCATTCGGTCCACTGAATCCATGCCTACCATCGATCACCCGTACACTAGTACTGTCCTAAACATGACGGAGTATTTACAGAAGCCAATTAACCTACAAACCAGCACGTCTTTGGAATGTGGGAGGAAACCGGAGAAATCCCACGCAGTTGCGGGGAGATGGTGCGGAATCCCTACAGACAGCACCCGCAGTCAAGTTGGAGCCCGGGGCTCTGGCGCTGTGAGGCAGCAACTCTACCGCTGCGCCACCGTGCCGCCCTGATGCACATTCAGTGCTGATACTGGTGGGATTTTGAATTCTAGAGGAATCAAGGCTCCTAGAGAAGCAGGAGCAAGACTCGACCCGAAACATCGCCCATTCCTTCTCTCCAGAGATGCTGCCTCACCCGCTGAGTTACTCCAGCGTTTAACCTCTACCTTTGATTTCAACCTGCATTTGCAGTTCTTTCTTACACAAGGAGCAAGCCTTGTTCGTTCAGTGATCTGATACGGGTCGGCAGAGCCGATCTGCAAAACATTCTTTGTGCATTCGTGCAAAAGTTGATCAATTGCTGGGGTAATGACAGGTTAGATGAGGCCTGGGAAACAAGAGCTGGGGGGGGGGGGGGGTGGGAGTTTAAGACCAGTGCACGATAGATTAAGAAACTTTAATTAGCCACAGTGAGATGAGCTTGACTTATTTTAAGCGGCAGTATATTTTTGTTCCCAAATCCAATTTCCCAGCTTGACATGCCTCGGTGAGCACAATGCTAACATGCAGTTTATCTGTGCAGAACATATTGCTTTAATGAGTAAATCCCGCAGTACACAACATGACCAGTTACCTTCGGCGCTCAATACAGGAACGTCATCAGATGTGAGCCCTGGGCCCCCAATTAGCCACCAGCGGAGAGTCAAGATGGTGTACGTCCCAAAGCAGAGGGCCACCACTTTGAATTCAAGCTACTTGCTGTTCCCAGTTAGTTTAGTCTACAGGTGCAGCGGGGAAACATAGAAACATAGACAATAGGTGCAGGAGTAGGCCATTCGGCCCTTCGAGCCTGCACCGCCATTCAATATGATCATGGCTGATCATCCAACTCAGTATCCTGTACCTGCCTTCTCTCCATACCCCCTGATCCCTTTAGCCACAAGGGCCACATCTAATTCCCTCTAAAATATAGCCAATGAACTGTGTGGCCTCAACTACCTTCTGTGGCAGAGAATTCCAGAGATTCACCACTCTCTGTGTGAAATTTTTTTTTCTCATTTCGGTCCGGATTTCCCCCTTATCCTTAAGCTGTGACCCCTTGTCCTGGACTTCCCCAACATCGGGAATAATCTTCCTGCATCTAGCCTGTCCAACCCCTTAAGAATTTTGTAAGTTTCTATAAGATCCCCTCTCAATCTCCTAAATTCTAGCGAGTACAAGCCGAGTCTATCCAGTCTTTCTTCATATGAAAGTCCTGCCATCCCAGGCCCTTCGGCCCACTGAGTCCGTGCCGACCTGCGATCCCCGCATATTGTCCTTCTGCAGTTGTACAGGGCCCTAGTGAGACCACACCTGGAGTATTGTGTGCAGTTTTGGTCCCCTAATTTGAGAAAGGACATTCTTGCTACTGAGGGAGCCCAGCGTAGGTTTACAAGGTTAATTCCCGGGATGGCGGGACTGTCATATGCTGAGAGAATGGAGCAGCTGGGCTTGTACACTCTGTAGTTTAGAAGGATGAGAGGATATCTCATTGAAATATTAGATTGTTAAGGGCTTGGACACACTAGAGGCAGGAAACATGTTCCCGATGTTTGGGGAGTCCACAACCAGGGGCCACACAGTTTAAGAATCGGGGTAAGGCATTTAGAACGGAGACGAGGAAACACTATTTCTCACAGAGTGTGTTGAGTCTGTGGAATTCTCTGCCTCAGAGGGTGGTGGAGGCAGGTTCTCTGGATGCTTTCAAGAGAGAGCTGGATAGGGCTCTTAAAAATAGCGGAGTCAGGGGATATGGGGAGAAGGCAGGAACGGGGTACTGATTGGGGATGATCAGCCATGATCACATTGAATGGCGGTGCTGGCTCGAAGGGCCAAATGACCTCCTCCTACACATACTAGTGATAATTTACAATTACATCAATCCAATTAGCCTACAGACCTGCACGTCTTTGGAATGTGGGTGGAACCGAAGGTCTCGGAGAAAATCCACGCGGGTCACAGGGAGACAAGCTTGGTCGAGTAGGCAGATTTTGTGGCGAGCTTCACTGCAGAAAGGTTTAGGGAGGGAGGTGAACAAGTTGAAGAAGGAGTTCCTGAATTTAGGGCCTTGGGGAACTGAAGTTCGTAAGCTCATGATTGAAGCAGAATTGGGCATCAAGTCTACTCCGCCATTCAATCATGGCCGTTTTATCTTTCCCGCCTAACCCCATTCTCCTGCCTTCTCTCCGTAACCCCTGACACCCGCACTGACCAACTGAAGACATGACCCTGGATGGCTGAACTGAAGGATACAAGGTCACAAGTGAAGGTGGACAGTGAGGTCAGAGAGGAGCAGGGAGATGAACAAGAGGAGATAGCAGCAAATGCAGGTGTCACTTATTTAAAACTGAAGCGCGGTGAAAGTTGTTCCCTCAGAGGGCGGAGAATCTCAGGAATTTTCTGCCTCAATGATCGTGGAGGCCAAATCCTTTGGCATACTTGGTGGTATCATCAGATATACGTACCCATACCCGAATTGCCATCAAGGCTCCCCACACAGACTGAAGAAGTGTTTTGGCCCGAAACCATATAACCATATAACCATATAACCATATAACAATTACAGCACGGAAACAGGCCATCTCGGCCCTACAAGTCCGTGCCGAACAACTTTTTTCCCCCTTAGTCCCACCTGCCTGCACTCGTACCATAAACCATCCATTCCCTTCTCATCCATATGCCTATCCAATTTATTTTTAAATGATACCAATGAACCTGCCTCCACCACTTCCACTGGGAGCTCATTCCACACCGCTACCACTCTCTGAGTAAAGAAGTTCCCCCTCATATTACCCCTAAACTTCTGTCCCCTAATTCTGAAGTCATGTCCTCTTGTTTGAATCTTCCCTATTCTCAAAGGGAAAAGCTTGTCCACATCAACTCTGTCTATCCCTCTCATCATTTTAAAGACCTCTATCAAGTCCCCCCTTAACCTTCTGTGCTCCAGAGAATAAAGACCTAACTTACGTTAGGAAACTAACGTACTAAGGAAACGTTGCCTATTTCCTTCGCTCCATAGATGCTGCTGCACCCGCTGAGTTTCTCCAGCTGTTTTGTGTACCTCCCCACACAGACTAGTTTGTAGAGCATTTGACTGCAGACCAAGAGGTCCCTGGTTCAAATCCAGCTCTCTTCAGGTGAGAGGGGACAGATTGAATAGGTGTCCTTGACACACAGAGGGGCGGTGGGCGTATGGGACGGGGAGGTAGTTGAGGCAGATACTATTACAACATTTAGGGGTACTAATTGTGGATGATCAGCCATGATCGCACAGAACGGCGGTGCTGGTTCGAAGGGCCGAATGGCCTGCTCCTGCGCCTATTGTCTTATCGTCTATTGTTCCGGATACAAATAAAATTGGAGGTGGCAATGGTGTTTTAAGCCAAAGTGTACGTTTGCTCCCAGCCAAATTCATCCAAGTGTTTACAGCGTTCAGCATTGCTTAAACTTAATATCCACTCTGTACCCTGAGAGAGGAATTGTGACTGAAATGAACTCAATTGTGACAAATGTCCTTCTTCACTGGAAACACAAGCCACTTACCTCCAGTTGCTATGGTGATCTGCCGCAAATAATGACCGTAGAAAGGGAAATCGAAGGACAGAATCAGTCTCTGCGGGGAAGAATAAACCGATGAGTATGCAGAACATCATCAGTACAATAAAGGAAAGGTAATGTGGAGAATAGCATCGAGTATCTGGCCCTGTGCATTGCATTAAATTACAGAAACCGCATCGATTGAAAAATGCCCAACCTATTCAGCTGAGAGACTAAAAAAGCCCTGGACCATCGCACAAACCCACCTCCCTTCCATTGACTCAATTTACGCTTGCCACTGTTACAGAAGTGTGAAAACGCACACCTCCAGATTCAGGGACAGTTTCTTCCCAGCTGTTATCAGGCAATTGAAAATTGCCCAACGCATCACCGGTTCCTCGCTCCCCTCCATTGAGTCTGTCCAAAGCAAGCGCTGTCTGCGGAGGGCGCTCAGCATCGCCAAGGACTGCTCTCACCCCAACCATGGACTGTTTACCCTCCTACCATCCGGGAGGCGCTACAGGTCTCTCCGTTGCCGGACCAGCAGGTCGAGGAACAGCTTCTTCCCGGCGGCTGTCACTCTACTCAACAACGTACCTCGGTGACTGCCAATCACCCCCCCCCCTCCCCACCCCTCCGGACACTTATTATTATTTATTCAAATCGTTTGCTATGTCGCTCTTCCAGGGAGATGCTAAATGCATTTCGTTGTCTCTGTACTGTACACTGACAATGACAATTAAAATTGAATCTGAATCTGAATCTGAATCTGAATCTGAATCTGAATCTGAATCCTACCACAACCAGGAACCATCCTACCTCAACTACTATCTACCTGTTTGGAGACCCACGCACTATCTTTGATCGGACTTTACTGGATTTTATCTTGCACGTTATTCCATTGATCACGTATCAGTACACTGCGGACGGCTCGATTTTAATCGTGTATAGTCGTTCCACTGACTAGTTAGCACGCAACAAAAGCTTTTCACTGCACCTTGGTACGCGTGACAATAAACTAGGCAGCCAGGTACCAGAACACGAGAGGGAGCTTGAGATGGTCCTGATGTAGACTGTCGACCATTCCTCCACAGATGCCGCCTGACCCACCGAGTCCGCACTGACCAGTGATCCCCACACATCTTATAGGGACTGGCCCGGGTTAGGCTTGAAAGATTAAAAATATAACATAGAAACAAAGAAATTAGGTGCAGGAGTAGAGGCCATTCGGCCCTTCGAGCCTGCACCATTCGCCATTCAATATGATCATGGCTGATCATCCAACTCAGTATCCCGTACCTGCCTTCTCTCCACAAGGGCCACATCTAACTCCATCTTAAATATAGCCAATTAACTGTGGCCTCAACTACCTTCTGTGGCAGAGAGTTCCAGAGATTCACCACTCTCTGTGTGAAAAATGTTTTTCTCATCTCGGTCCTAAAGGATTTCCCCCTTATTCTTAAACTGTGTGACCCCTTGTTCCGGACTTCCCCAACATCGGGAACAATCTTCCTGCATCTAGCCTGTCCAACCCCTTAAGAATTTTGTAAGTTTCTATAAGATCCCCCCTCAATCTTCTAAATGCTAGCGAGTACAAGCCGAGTCTATCCAGTCTTTCTTCATATGAAAGCCCTGACATCCCAGGAATCAGTCTGGTGAACCTTCTCTGTACTCCCTCTATGGCAAGAATGTCCTTCCTCAGATTTGGAGACCAAGACTGTACGCTGATGGACCCGCACTGTTGCTTCAGGACTTTGTGTTTTAGTGTGAGTGGGTGATTGATGTTTGTGGTGGGACTGAAGGGCCTGTTTCCATGCAGTATCTCCAAACTAAACTAAACTAAATACACAAACCAACCCCCTGGAGCTTACCGAAGCCTGCCGGTGAGTGTTTGACAGTATCCCGTGCACTTTCACTTTGTCCTTGTCCACCTTCGTGAAGTTGACCCAGAGATCTTTCGTTCGGGAATCACTTGGTCCGAAGCTTCGGGATACATAATACTTATGGTAATCTTCCTGTAAGACAAGAACGCAGGTTGTTACAGCCGCAAAGCTCCATAATTAGTGGAAGCATCCCAGACCATTCCAATGTTTGTGTTAATGTTCTTCCGTTTGTTTGGAGTGTGGGTGGGGAGTCGCGGGGAAACTCCGTTTTCAGTCTCGTACCTTGCCGGAGACGCGACTGTTTTCCGGATCGTATATCTGGTCGCTCTGCGGGCTAACACAGTGGAGCTGGAGGCCTTGATCGGGACTGACTTTGAGCCCCACCGCGGGGCCGTGGATTTCCTTGCCTGTGATCGACGCTCCAAACCGCAGACTCTAACATCAAGGGCTCGCAGTCTCGGGAGAGACCGAGACAGGAAGCTCCAAACCGCACGACATTCGACTAAACAGTTAACAGTAAACTGCTAAACAGCTTCCTGCCACAGGCTGTGAGGCTGCTAAACAGTCACTCTGTACTCACAGTCACTTGACTTGATTCTGCGGCTGGCACGGACACTTTAATACTGGCACTGGCCACTCAAATCAGCGGCCCCGGACATTTTTTATGATTGGTTTATTGTATTTTAACATTGTGTGTTTACCTGCTTTTAACTATTTATACTGTTCCATCAGGGACTAGATTGTGTTTACTGTTATTATGTGTGAAGTGTTTTAAATTTCATGTGCGATGCTCCGTTATTCACTGGGAAACGTCTTTTCATTTTGCACTGTAACAACTGTTACTTGCAAGATGACAATAAAGGTTGATTGATTGATTGATTGATTGATTGACTAACCCTGACCCGAGGAAGATCGCCCGGTGCGGGGGAGCTGAGATCCCCTCCCCCCCCCCCCCGATGAAGGAGCTTGATCACCCCGACATGAGGGCCCAAACGCTGCCGGCTACAGGAGTAAGAACGTCCCGTCAACAGAAGGCTCGAGGCCACCGACCATTGGAGGACAAAGAAGGGAAGAAATTTAACTTTTCTTTCACCTTCCATCACAGTGAGGAATGTGGAGGAGTCACTGTGGTGGATGTTTATGTTAAAATGTATTTTGTACGTTGTGATTTTTATTAGTTGGGAACATAGAAACATAGAAATTAGGTGCAGGAGTAGAGGCCATTCGGCCCTTCGAGCCTGCACCGCCATTCAATATGATCATGGCTGATCATCCAACTCAGTATTCCGTACCTGCCTTCTCTCCATACCCCCTGATCCCCTTAGCCACAAGGGCCACATCTAACTCCCTCTTAAATATAGCCAATGAACTGGCCTCAACTATCCTCTGTGACAGAGAGTTCCAGAGATTCACCACTCTCTGTGTGAAAAAAGTTCTTCTCATCTCGGTTTTAAAGGATTTCCCCCTTATCCTTAAGCTGTGACCCCTTGTCCTGGACTTCCCCAACATCGGGAACAATCTTCCTGCATCTAGCCTGTCCAACCCCTTAAGAATTTTGTAAGTTTCTATAAGATCCCCTCTCAATCTTCTAAATTCTAGAGAGTATAAACCAAGTCTATCCAGTCTTTCTTCATAAGACAGTCCTGACATCCCAGGAATCAGTCTGGTGAACCGTCTCTGCACTCCCTCTATGGCAATAATGTCCTTCCTCAGATTTGGAGACCAAAACTGTACGCATGTGTACGCAACTGTACACATGTACTGCAGACATCCTGACTCAAATACTCAAAACAGGAACAATCTTCCTGCATCTAGCCTGTCCAACCCCTTAAGAATTTTGTAAGTTTCTATAAGATCCCCCCTCAATCTTCTAAATGCGTTTGAGAATACCAAACACGTTGAGAGTCTTGAACAACAAGCATGCGAATGGTGGTGAAGGTTTTAATCTGGTGACAGGTACCGTAGGCAAACATGAATTTTCTGCATTTCTTTCCTGCTTAACGAAGGTGCCATGGAGATTTCACAGCATTGAAATGCGAAACAAATATTTAAGAGAGGAGGTGAGTCAAGTCTGGGGAATTTTAATGTGTAGGGGCAGAAACATCGAGAGAAACACATGGTGGGTCATGTTGGTACGAATCTGATCACCTTTTATAAACTTAATTTTTAATTCAGAATCATCGGCTCCTATATTAGTCGGATGTGGATTCTATTGAGATTCTGCGCATTGTACGATTAGAACAAAATATTTTAAATATCTGGGAGTCCACATCTCTGAGGATATGACATGGGCATCACACGCCTCAGCACTCGTGAGTAAGGCAAGGCAGCGCCTTTACCACCTCAGGCAATTGAGGAAATTCAGAGTGTCTCCGAGGATCCTCCAGTGCTTCTACGCAGCGGCGGTGGAAAGCATCTTGTCCGGGAACATTACCATCTGGTTTGGGAATTGCTCTGCCAAGGACAAGAAGGCTCTGCAGAGAGTAGTGCGTTCGGCCGAACGCACCATGGGAACTTCACTCGCCCCCCTGCAGGAACTATACAACAGGAGGTGCAACTCCAGAGCAAATAAAATCATGGGAGACCCCTTCCACTCCTGCAACGGACTGTTCCAGCTGCTACGGTCAGGCAAACGCCTCCGTTGCCATGCGGTGAGAACGGAGAGGTTGAGAAGGAGTTTCTTCCCAGGGGCCATTCGGACTGTAAACGCCTATCTCACCAGGGACTAACTCTACTGAACGTTTTTCCTTCCATTATTTATTATGTAAGAAAATGTGTGTGGTATGATTGTGTTTATAATTTGTTTGGTTGTTTTGTTGTTTGTCTTTTGCACAAAAGTCCGCGAGCATTGCCACTTTCATTTCACTGCACATCTCGTATGTGTATGTGACAAATAAACTTGACTTGACTTGACTTGACAAAGGTCACACAAGAGCAGGAATATCCGAATGATTTGAATTACTGATCCTTTGCAATTACTGCAAGGGTGATAGTGCGGACGAAATGTGGAGGAAGGAACTGTAGATGCTGGTTTAAACCAAAGATAGACACTTAATGTTGGAGTAACCCAGCGAGACAGGCAGCATCTCTGGAGAGAAGGAATGGGTGACTGAAGACCCGAAATGTCACCCATTCCTTCTCTCCACAGATGCTGCCTGTCCTGCTGAGTTACTCCAGCATTAACGGTCTTTCTTTGGTTTAAACCAGCATCTGCAGTTCCTTCCAACACATCAAGGTTCATACCCTCTGGGTTGTAAGCTGCCCAAGCGAAATACGAGGTGCTGTTCCTCCAATCTGCGTTGGGTCTCACTCGAATGACAAACTTAGTTCAAGGTGAATATTGGTTATTCATATCCTCAGTGTAACCGACAGTAAACAGCCTACGGCATGTCTAATGTCACTCATTCAATAGAGTGCTTTACTTGATTGATTCTTTAAAAAACTATTCAAACTTTTCTATTTTATGAGTCTGTATTCAGCACTTGATTGAATGACTGCTGTATCAATCCCAGCCAGCCATCTTCAAATTCTATTAGAGGACAGGACATTTAATGTTCCTAGGAGAATGTTGGTGCCTCGAAGCCTTCTCCGTCTTATTAAAATACTTGACCACCTGCAGCTGAAATTCAAAAATTGGTCCTTCATACATAGTAACATAGAAATTAGGTGCAGGAGTAGGCCATTCGGCCCTTCAAGCCTGCACCGCCATTCAATACAGATAGATAGATCCTTTATTGTCATTCAGACCTTTCGGTCTGAACGAAATTATGTTGCCTGCAGTCATACACAGAATTAATAATAACAAAACATACAATAAGCACAAATTAAATATCCACCACAGTGAGTTCACCAAGCACATCCTCACTGTGATGGAGGCAAAGTCTTAGTTTGATCATCCAACTCAGTATCCCATCCCTGCCTTCTCTCCATACCCCCTGATCCCTTTAGCCACAAGGGCCACATCTAACTCCCTCTTAAATATAGCCAATGAACTGTGGCCTCAACTACCTCCTGTGGCAGAGAATTCCACAGATTCACCACTCTCTGTGTGAAAAATGTTTTTCTCACAGCTGGGCATTGTGCCGCGCTTCCAAAACTTGTTGTATTGTAAGGCCATAAGGTCATAAGTGATAGGAGCAGAATTAGGCCATTCAGCCCATCAAGGTCACTCCGCCATTCAATCATGGCTGATCTATCTCTCCCTCCTAACCCAATTCTCCTGCCTTCTCCCCAAAACCCCTGACACCCGTACTAATCAAAAATCTATCTACCTCTGCCTTAGAAATATCCACTGACTTGGCCTCCACAGCCTTCTGTGGCAAAGAATGCCACAGATTCACCACCCTCTGACTAAAGAAATTTCTCCCCATCTCCTTCCTGATAGAACGCCTAGATTTGGGGTTCAAACTTTCAAAAATAAGGAGCAGGTGATCCAAGACAGAGATGAGATGTTTCTTCATCCAGAAGGTCATAGTTCTTTCAATATCCACTGGGGGCCTTCTGTGGCAACAGATTCTACACATTCACCGCTCTCTGACTGAAGAAATTCCTCCTCATCTCCTTCCTCAAGGAACGTCCTTGAATTCTGAGGCCATGAGCTCAAGTCCTTGGCTCTCCCACGGGTGGAAACATCCTCTCCACATCCACTCTATCCAAGCATTTCAGCAGTCGGTAAGTTAACGCACACTCACCGTGACTAATCAGCACGCGATCACAGTTTATTCAGCTCCAATTTGGAAGGTGTTCATTTGAAACGTCTGTTCTTGAATAGGGGACTGTAATATTATTTTTCTCTGGGGTAATCTGCCAATACTGACACCCTGGTGGATTGTGTAAATGTGGCTCCCACATTTTAAGAGGTTGAAAACCTCCAGTCAACTCTTGCCACCGTTCTTGATGGAGCACAGGCCCTTGGGTTGGTATTCGAAGCGAGATCACTTCATTCTTTCCATATCCTGCCAGTAAATGTGTTTACTGTGCCTGTAGTCCGTCACTCTCACTTCTCCTTCTCACGCCTTGTGCTGTTGCACGCTTCCTCATTGAACCAAGATCGTCCCCGTGAATGCTGCCAGGACCCAAGGACCTGATGCATGAGGAGAGGATGGGCAGGCGTGGACTTTATTCCTTAACCATATAACCATATAACAATTACAGCACGGAAACAGGCCATCTCAGCCCTACAAGTCCGTGCTGACACAACTTTTTTTCCCTTAGTCCCACCTGCCTGCACTCATACCATAACCCTCTATTCCCTTCTCATCCATATGCCTATCCAATTTATTTTTAAATGATACCAATGAACCTGCCATCTGGAACTCTCTGCCACAGAGGGTAGTTGAGGCCAGTTCATTGGCTATATTTAAGAGGGAGTTAGATGTGGCCCTTGTGGCTAGGGGGATCAGGGGGTATGGAGAGAAGGCAGGTACGGGATACTGAGTTGGATGATCAGCCATGATCATATTGAATGGCGGTGCAGGCTCGAAGGGCCGAATGGCCTCTACTCCTGCACCTAATTTCTATGTTTCTATGTTAACCTGCCTCCACCACTTCCACTGGAAGCTCATTCCACACCGCCACCACTCTCTGAGTAAAGAAGTTCCCCCTCATATTACCCCTAAACTTCTGTCCCTTAATTCTGAAATCATGTCCTCTTGTTTGAATCTTCCCTATTCTCAAAGGGAAAAGCTGATCCACATCAACTCTGTCTATCCCCCTCATCATTTTAAAGACCTCTATCACACATGGATAAATAAACTGATAAAGTGCAAATAACAGATAATGGGTTATTAATGATCAGAGTTTTGTCCGAGCCAGGTTTAGTAGACCTGATGGCTGTGGGGAAGTAGCTATTCCTGAACCTGGTTGTTGTAGTCTTGCCGACAACTTCCTCCAACGCTGACAAAGGGCCACTGAGTGAATTATGACCTTGTCTCTCTCCCTCCCTCTCTGTATGTGTGTGTGTGTGTGTGTGTTGCCCAACCTGCTGAGTATTCACGGCGATTTTAATAAGTGTTTCTCAATGTCAAACCAATGGAGTGACAAAATGCAATCAACGAATAAGTCCGGGAACCAGCATGACTTCAAGCACAAAGCCAGGTCGTTAGGAAACCACTTATGCCTCAATCACAATATAGCTTGTTGCTTTGAGCTTTAGAGATACAGCATGGAAACAGGCCCTTCGGCCCACCGAGTCTGTGCCAACCAGCGATCAACTCTTCATACTATTGTTTAAGAAGGAACTGCAGATGCCAGGAAATCGAAGGTGGACAAAAGTGCTGGAGAAACTCAGCGGGTGCAGCAGCATCTATGGAGCGAAGGAAATAGGCAACGTTTCGGGCCGAAACCCGGAAGGGTTTCGGCCAGAAACGTTGCCTATTTCCTCTAGTGGAGATTGTTCAACTCTTTGCATGGAGCGAAGGAAATAGGCAACGTTGCCTATTTCCTTCGCTCCATAGATGCTGCTGCACCCGCTGAGTTTCTCCAGCACTTTTGTCTACCTGTTCATACTAGTTTGGTTTAGTTTAACTTAGTTTACGGATACAGCATGGAAACAGGCCCTTCGGCCCAGCGTGACCATGCTGACCAGCGATCACTCGGCACTGCAGCGCTATCCTTCACAGTAGAGACAGTTTGCAATCTTTACCAAAGCCACTTCATGTACAAACTGTCTTTGGAGAGTAGGAGGAAACTGGAGTACCTGGAGAAAACCCATACTTATGTTACATAGAAACATAGAAACATAGAAAATAGGTGCAGGAGTAGGCCATTCGGCCCTTCGAGCCTGCACCGGCATTCAATATGATCATCCAACTCAGTATCCCATCCCTGCCTTCTCTCCATACCCCCTGATCCCTTTAGCCACAAGGGCCACATCTAACTCCCTCTTAAATATAGCCAATGAACTGTGTGGCCTCAACTACCTTCTGTGGCAGAGAATTCCACAGATTCACCACTCTCTGTGTGAAAAATGTTTTTCTCATCTCGGTCCTAAAAGATTTCCCCCTTATCCTTAAACTGGGACCCCTTGTTCTGGACTTCCCCAACATCGGGGACAATCTTCCTGCATCTAGCCTGTTCAACCGCTTAAGAATTTTGTAAGTTTCTATAAGATCCCCCCTCAATCTTCTAAATTCTAGCGAGTACAAGCCGAGTCTATCCAGTCTTTCTTCATATAAAAGTCCTGACATCCCAGGAATCAGTCTGGTGAACCTTCTCTGCACTCCCTCTATGGCAATAATGTCCTTCGTCAGATTTGGAGACCAAAACTGTACGCAATACTCCAGGTATGGTCTCACCAAGACCCTGTACAACTGCAGTAGAACCTCCCTGCTCCTATACTCAAATCCTTTTGCAATGAAAGCTAACATACCATTTGCTTTCTTCACTGCCTGCTGCACCTGCATGCCTACTTTCAATGACTGGTGCACCATGACACCCAGGTCTCGCTGCATCTCCCAAGGTCAGGATCGAACCAGGGTCTCTGCCACTCGCTGGGAGGTAGTGGCTCTACCTGCTGCTCTACTGTGCTGCCCCTAGTATGTTGGCTCATTGTAATCATGTATTGTCTTTCTGTTGACTGGACTAGCACGCAACAAAAGCTTTTCACTGTACCTCAGTACAGTGCCACAGAAGGCGGTGGAGGCCAATTCACTCGAGGCTTTCAAGAGAGAGTTAGATTTAGCTCTTCAGGCTAACCGAATCAAGGGATATTGGGAAAAAGCAGGAACGGGGTACTGATTTTCGATGATCAGCCGTGATCATATTGAATGGCGGTGCTGGCTTGAAGGGCCGAATAGTCTGTTTCTGCACCTATTGTCTATGCAATCCCTGTTTCTATGGTATACGTGACAATAAACTATCCTGTGAACTGTGATCGATGGTCGGCAAGGACTCGATGGGCCGAAAGGCCTGTTTGCCTGCTGTGTCGTCTTTCAATGGATCGAACTCTGCTCCCAGTGCCAGTGGGAAGAGAACTTCAAAGGCTCATGCTGCACTGCATCGAAAAAGATTCACCTCATCTCAGAGTTAAATGTATTTTTAAACAGTGACCTAATTCTAGTTTCTCCCACGGGGGGAAACTTGCTCTACACATCCACCTCAATATCGACAATCTAAATTGAGATCTTTTAAGGTGGTTAAATGTTTAACGTTTTAGTTTGGAGATACAGCACAGAAACGGGGCCTTTTATTACCAGAAATAGTTTAAATCAACTATTTACAAAAAGACACACAAAAAGCACAAACGAACCCACCACCATAATACAAAATAAAGGAAATATTCTGAAATATTCGATTTTTATTTCCCCATCCTTATTGAGGATGAATTCCACTCCCCACTATGCTTTCTCCCCACATCCCTTGATTCTTAGCTCCTTTAGCCTTAAGAGCTAAATCTAATATCCCTGTCCCACTTAGGAAACCTGAACGGAAACCTCTGGAGACTTTGAGCCTCACCCAAGGTTTCCGTGCGGTTCCCGGAGGTTTTTGTCAGTCTCCCCACCTGCTTCCACTACCTGCAACCTCCGGCAACCACCTGCAACCTCCGGGAACCGCACGGAAACCTTGGGTGGGGCGCAAAGTCTCCAGAGGTTTCCGTTCAGGTTTCCTAAGTGGGACATGGGGCATAACTCTCTCTTGAAAACATCCAGTGAATCGGCCTCCACTGCCTTCTGTGGCCGAGAATTCCACAGATTCACAACTCTCTGGTGGAGACATTTTTTCCTCATCTCAGTCATAACCTTGTCAGTTAATTGGCCTCTGTAAATTGCCCCTAGGGTGCAGGGAGTAGATGAGAAAGTAGGATAACATCGAACTAGTGCGAGTGGGTGATCGATGGTTGTAGTGGGCTCAGTGGACTGCTGGGACTGTTTCCATCAGTAGCTTTCAATGAATGAATCAATCAATCAGACAAAAATGGTTCATTTTAAATACAACTCTACCCGAGGTTTAGTTTACTTTAGAGATACGGCGCAGAAACAAGCCCGAGTCCACGCCGACCAGCGACCTCCGTCCGCACATTAACACCATCCTACACACACCAGGGACAATTTTACAATTATACCAACCTAATTAACCTACAAACCTGCGCCTCTTTCGAGTGTGGGAGGAAGCCAGAGCACTCGGAGAAAACCCACGCAGGTCACGGGGAGAACGTACAAACTCCGTACAGACAGCAGCCGCAGTAAGGTTCGAACCAGGGGGTCGCTGGCGCTGTGAGGCAGCAACTCTGTCACTATGCCACCATGTTGGCATAGTGACAGAGACAATTCCTCAGGCAACTGAGGAAATTCAGAGTGTCTCCGAGGATCCTCCAGTGCTTCTACGCAGCGGCGGTGGAAAGCATCTTGTCCGGGAACATTACCATCTGGTTTGGGAATTGCTCTGCCAAGGACAAGAAGGCTCTGCAGAGAGTAGTGCGTTCGGCCGAACGCACTATGGGAACTTCACTCACCCCCTGCAGGAACTATACATCAGGAGGTGCAACTCCAGAGCAAACAAAATCATGGGAGACCCCTTCCACCCCTGCAACGGACTGTTCCAGCTGCTATGTACGGTCAGGCAAACGCCTCTGTTGCCATGCGGTGAGAACGGAGAGGTTGAGAAGGAGTTTCTTCCCAGAGGCAATTCGGACTGTAAACGCCTATCTCACCAGGGACTAACTCTACAGAACGTTTTTCCTTCCATTATTTATTATGCAAAAGAATATGTGTGTTATGATTGTGTTTATAGTTTGTTTGGTTGTTTTGTTGTTTGTCTTTTGCACAAAAGTCCGCGAGCATTGCCACTTTCATTTCACTGCACATCTCGTATGTGTATGTGACAAATAAACTTGACTTGACTTGTTGCCCTGATGTTATCCCACAGACGTGCGGGTTTGCAGGTTCATTGACCTCTGTAAATTGCCCCTAGTGTGTATGTAGGGAGTGGAATAACATGGAACTAGCGTGAAGGGGTGATGTATGGCCGGCGTGGACTCCAGGGCTTGTTTCATTTTCAGCCAACATCAGCTGATGTTGGAACCCTCCCGGAGAGAGTCACTCATGCGGAGGCTTATTGCTCATTCAGTGTGGCACTGAAATGGTTAATGCAAAGCAGTCATGTTCAAGAAGGAACTGAAGATGCTGGAAAACCGAAGGCAGACAAAATTGCTGGAGAAACTCAGCGGGTGCAGCAGCATCTATGGAGCGAAGGAAATAGGCAACGTTTCGGGCCGAAACCCGAAAGGGTTTCGGCCCGAAACGTTGCCTATTTCCTTAGATGCTGCTCCATGGAAGGAACTGCAGATGCTGGGAAAACCGAAGGCAGACAAAAATGCTGGAGAAACTCAGCGGGTGCAGCAGCATCTATGGAGCGAAGGAAATAGGCAACGTTTCGGGCCGAAACCCTTCTTCAGACTGATGTAGGGTGGGGGTGGGGGAAGCAGAAAGAAAGAAGAGGAGCTTGAGGGCCGAGGGAGAACTGAGAAGGGGAGGAGACAGCAAGGGACTACCGGAAATTGGAGAAGTCAATGTTTATGCCACTAGGGTGCAGACTGCCCAAGCGGAATATGAGGTGCTGCTCCTCCAATCTCTGGTGGTGCCCACTCTGGCCATGGAGGAGACCCAGGACAGAGAGGTCGGATTGGGAATGGGAGGGGGAGTTGAAGTGCTGAGCCACCGGGAGATCAGGTTGGTTAATGCAGACCGAGCGGAGGTGTTCGACGAAACGATCGCCAAGCCTACGCTTGGTCTCACCGATGTAGAGCAGCTGACATCTAGAGCAGCGGATGCAATAGATGAGGTTGGAGGAGATACAGGTGAACCTCTGTCACACCTGGCTAGTGGAGTGTTTCATCAGAGGTCACTGCCCAGGCTGGCTGCGTGCCCCTTGTCCAGGGTCATGTCTGCGCCCAGATGGTTTTGGAATGGGACTTTGCGCTATCCACGGGCGCTGTCCACGGGGTTTCCGGGACCACAAGGCACTGCGAGGGGTGGAATGCATCCTCAATAAGGATGGTGATATAGTTGAATAATAGTTTATTTAGTATTTAAGAACATTTATTTCACTTTGTATCATGGCGGTGACTTTGTTGGTGTTGTTTTGTAATGTGTATATCAATTTTGTAAAAAGTAAGAAAGAACTGCAGATAGAAACATAGAAACATAGAAATTAGGTGCAGGAGTAGGCCATTCAGCCCTTCGAGCCTGCACCGCCATTCAATATGATCATGGCTGATCATCCAACTCAGTATCCCGTACCTGCCTTCTCTCCATACCCCCTGATCCCTTTAGCCACAAGGGCCACATCTAACTCCCTCTTAAATATAGCCAATGAACTGTGGCCTCAACTAACCTCTGTGGCAGAGAGTTCCAGAGATTCACCACTCTCTGTGTGAAAAAAGTTCTTCTCATCTCGGTTTTAAAGGATTTCCCCCTTATACTTAAACTGTGACCCCTTGTCCTGGACTTCCCCAACATCGGGAGCAATCTTCCTGCATCTAGCCTGTCCAACCCCTTAAGATGCTGGTTTAAATCGAATGTAGACACAAAACGCTGGAGTAACTCAGCGGGTGAGGCAGCATCTCTGGAGAGAAGGGACGAGCAACGTTTCGGGTCGAGACCCAAGACCCGTTGCCCATTCCTTTTCTCCAGAGATGCTGCCTCACCCGCTGAGTTACTCCAGCATTCTCAGCCTCCCTTTCATTTTTGTAAATAATTGATTTAAATTTTTTTTGGTTAAAAAAAAAAGACACGTGGCATTTTGTTTAGAAATGTGGAAAATGCAGGGGATTGAATTCCACTGCCTTCACTGTGACCTGGATTTGCCTTCAGGAGGTCGGGCCAAGCCACAGACTGATCAGCCCCGGCCTCTCATTGATAAAGGGAGATGGAGCAGTGGAAAATGTGCATGTGTCACCCGTGCAACATGACACCAAACCCAAATGAAAATATTCCTCTCCCTCATCCAACTGCGTATCCCTAGGGATCGTACAGTGGGGGGTTTTCCAGAGTTCAGGCATGCACACGTTTGTTGTGCTTGATCTGTGCTTAGCAACTATCCTCTTGCAACTGTACATGGAACCAGGCAGAGGGAAGAAGAAGTGAATGGAATCGAATTGAATTGAAAAGATGTAGCAGGGAAACAGGCCATTCGGCCCACCAAGGGCATGCAGATGGAAAACAGACGAGGAGGATATTTTTTTGGCCACAGGACGATGGTGAATCTGTGGAATTCATTGACGCGGAGGGGGTGGGAGATTGCAACCTTCACCTGCTCCACCCTGTGACAACGAATGCAATCGACCTGGCGTGCACCGATAGAAGATCAAACAGAGCAAGTTGTCCTATAACTTTAGGCAAGAAGAAGAGAGCCACAGACTTCTCTGGAGGCCAAGTCATTGGGTATTTTAAGATGGAGATTAACTTACACAAAAAAGCTGGAGAAACTCAGCGGGTGCAGCAGCATCTATGGAGCGAAGGAAATAGGCGACGTTTCGGGCCGAAACCCTTCTTCAGACTGGAGATTAACTTACTTTGATTCGAGGGTTATGGGACGAAGGCAGGAGATATAGATATATGCCATTTATTGTCACTATACATGTACAGTGAAAATGAAAGCTGCTCGTACTCAGTGCATACATACAATTTAGCACAAAAAACAAGAAACAGAAAAAACAAAAAACAGAATGGAGAAGGGGGGGGGGGGGGGGGAGATGGGGGGCGGGAATAGGTGCACAATTTCTGCGGCGCTACATACATACATACATATATACAGATGGAAGTCCGTGTTGGGCAGTGAAGTCAGTGCATGTGTGAATTAGAATTTATAGTAGTTATAATTCTCGGAAAGCAACTATTCCTGAGTCTATTTGTCCTGGATTTGATGCACCTATAGCGCCTTCCAGAGGGCAGCAGGTCGAACAGTCCAACGCAGGATGGGAGCTGTCTTTGATGATCTTCTTTGCCCTGCTAAGGCAGCGGGAGGTGTAGGAGAATGGGGGTGGGAGGGAGAGACAGATCAGCCATGATTGAACGGCGGAGTAGACTTGATGGGCTGAATGGCCTTATTCTGTACCTAGAACTTATGAAGATGTTGACCAGCTCACACAAGTTCTCTGTTTCCCCCCTATCCATCCACTCCGCACACACTAGGAGCAATTGTTTTACAGACGTCAGCCAATCTACAAAGATGACCTGCACATCTTTGGGATATGGGACAAAGCAAAAATAATTCTGACATTCTACCCAACTCTGCCTCTCAAGATCTTATACACTTCTATAGTTTTCCACTCGACCTCTGAAATTCCAGAGAAAACAATCCAAGTCAGTCCAACCGTATAGCTAACACCCTATAATCACACCACAACAAATAATCCTCCGCCATTTCCGCCACCTCCAACGTGACCCCACCACTCGCCACATCTTCCCATCTCCCCCCATGTCTGCCTTCCGCAAAGACCGCTCCCTCCGCAACTCCCTTGTCAATTCTTCCCTTCCCTCCCGTACCACCCCCTCCCCGGGCACTTTCCGTTGCAACCGCAAGAAATGCAACACCTGTCCCTTCACCTCCCCCCTCGACTCCATTCAAGGACCCAAGCAGTCGTTCCAGGAGCGACAAAGGTTCACCTGTATCTCCTCCAACCTCATCTACTGCATCCGCTGCTCTAGATGTCAGCTGATCTACATCGGGGAGACTAAGCGGAGGTTGGGCGATCATTTCGCCGAACACCTCCGCTCAGTCCGCAATAACCTACCTGAACTCCCGGTGGCTCAGCACTTCAACTCCCCCTCCCATTCCCAATCCGACCTCTCTGTCCTGGGTCTCCTCCATTGCCAGAGTGAGCAACACCGGAAATTGGAGGAACAGCACCTCATATTCCGCCTGGGTTGCTTGCGTCCGGGTGGCATGAACGTTGAATTCTCCCAGTTTTGCTAGCCCTTGCTGTCTCCTCTCCTTCCTTAACCCCCGCCCTCGGGCTCCTCCTCCTCCCTTTTTCCTTCCTTCTCCCCCCCACCCCCCATCAGTCGGAAGAAGGGTTTCGGCCCGAAAACGTTGCCTATTTCCTTCGCTCCATAGATGCTGCTGCACCCGCTGAGTTTCTCCAGCATTTTTGTGTACCTACCCTCTAATCCAAGGCAGTATTCTGGAAAAATGATAGAATATTTTCTTTCACATAAATTCATCATTCCTTTAATCAATTTCCTGTGTTATTTCATGCGCCCCTGCAGAGTTAAGGCATCTTTTATTTGCATTACAGTGACTACTGCGTCTATAGCCAATTGAACATAAATGAGAACACAAACTAAACCTTGCACAGTCTCCGCTCTAGGTCACTGTCTGCCTCATCAACAGCTAAGGATTTGGCTGGAGAAATTCTTGTGGTTCCTACCCAAAGTCTTACTTCAATAGGGGTGGCACGGTGGCGCAGCGGTAGATTGCTGCCTTACAGCGCCAGAGACCCGGGTTCAACCCTGACCACGGGTGCCGTCTGTACGGAGTTTGCACGTTCTCCCCGTGACCTGCGTGTGTTTTCTCCAAGCGCTCCGGTTTCCTCCCACACTCCAAAGACGTACAGGTGTGTAGGCTCATCGGCTGGGCAAAGTTGTAAATTCTCCCTGGTGTGTGTAGGATAGGATAGTGTTGGGATCGCAGGTCGGCGTGGACACGATGGGCTGAAGGGCCTGTTTCCGCGCTGAATCTCTACACTAAACCAGCAACACTGCAAGTAATATTCACTTCTACCTTTGGTTTTGATGTTACAATTTATCTTCGTTCCTATGTCGAGTCATTGATGTAATACAGAGATCAAATTCTCAATTACCCACTAAGGGTCTCTTGCTCTGCACCAGATCAGGGAGAATTCATCATCCCAGCTATTTGCAAAAACCTCTCCTCACATCTGTTTGAACGCCCCCTTCCTTCTCTTGGACCTCGGCCAATGTGAGGTCCATCTCTGCCAAACCCAACACGAGGAAAAGTAGAATGATGAATGCTGAATCTTTTAGTGAAGGAAGTCGTAACAGGGCACTTGGAAAATAATAACAGGGTTGGGCGGAGGTTACATGGATTTATGAAAGGGATCGTGTTTGACAAATCTGTTGGAGAATCTGATTGTATTTGGCAGAATAGATATGGTTCTGTTTGGACTTTCAGAAGGTCTTTAATGTAACATTATAGATACAGCACAACATTAAAACCAAAGGTAGAACTGACATTACTCGCACTGTAGTAGTTATTTAGTGTAGGTTGGTGTAGGTTGGTGTAGGTTGGTGTAGGTTGGTGTAGGTTGGTGTTGGTTGGTGTTGGTTGGTGTAGGTTGGTGCAGGTTGGTGCAGGTTGGTGCTGGTTGGTGCAGGTTGGTGCAGGTTGGTGCAGGTTGGTTCAGGTTGGTTCAGGTTGGTGTAGGTTGGTGTAGGTTGGTGTAGGTTGGTGTAGGTTGGTGTAGGTTGGTGTAGGTTGGTTTGGGTTGGTTCGGGTTGGTGCGGGTTGGTGCGGGTTGGTGCGGGTTGGTGCGGGTTGGTGCGGGTTGGTTCGGGTTGGTGTAGGTTGGTGTAGGTTGGTGCAGGTTGGTGCTGGTTGGTGTAGGTTGGTGCAGGTTGGTGCAGGTTGGTGCAGGTTGGTGCAGGTTGGTGCAGGTTGGTGTAGGTTGGTGTAGGTTGGTGCTGGTTGGTGTAGGTTGGTGCAGGTTGGTGCAGGTTGGTGCAGGTTATTTCAGGTTGGTGTAGGTTGGTGCAGGTTGGTGCAGGTTGGTTCAGGTTGGTGCAGGTTGGTTCAGGTTGGTGCAGGTTGGTTCAGGTTGGTTCAGGTTGGTGTAGGTTGGTGCAGGTTGGTGCAGGTTGGTGCAGGTTGGTGCAGGTTGGTGCAGGTTGGTGTAGGTTGGTGCAGGTTGGTGCTGGTTGGTGTAGGTTGGTGCAGGTTGGTGCAGGTTGGTGCAGGTTGGTGTAGGTTGGTGCAGGTTGGTGCTGGTTGGTGTAGGTTGGTGCAGGTTGGTGTAGGTTGGTGTAGGTTGGTGTAGGTTGGTGCAGGTTGGTGCAGGTTGGTGTAGGTTGGTGTAGGTTGGTGCAGGTTGGTTCAGGTTGGTTCAGGTTGGTGCAGGTTGGTGCAGGTTGGTTCAGGTTGGTGTAGGTTGGTGTAGGTTGGTGTAGGTTGGTGTAGGTTGGTGTAGGTTGGTGTAGCTTAGTTTAGGTTGGTTCAGGTTAGTTTAGAGATACAGCACATTTGGCCCATGCCAACCAGCGATCCCCGTACACTAACACTATCCTACGCACCCGAGGGACAACTTACAGTTTTCGCCAAAGCCAATTAACCCACAAACCTATATGTCTTTGGAGTGCATGAGGAAACCGGAGCACCCAGATAAAATCCACGCAGTCACAGGGAGAACGTACAAACATTTACAGTTCCTTGCATCTCCTTTGGTATTTCTTCCCTCTCCTGGATCCACCCATTAGTGTCCAGAAGCTTACTCTAACTCCTGGAGGTTCCAGAGCCATGCCGGAGGTCAGATCGGCGCTGTTGGAGGTAGGTTGACCATTTATATGGTCAGAGTCATACAGTGTGGAATCAGGCCCTTCGGCCCAACTTGCCCATACTGACCAAACATGTCCCATCTACACTAGTCCCACCTGCCTGCGTTTGGCCTATATCCCTCTAAACCTGTCCTATCCATGTACCTGCCTGAATGTCCTTTAAATGTAGCAATAATGCCTGCATCGCCATTCAATATGATAGCTGATCATCCAACTCAGGATCCTGTACCTGCCTTCTCTCCATACCCCCTGATCCCTTTAGCCACAAGGGCCACATCTAACTCCCTCAAAAATATAGCCAATGAACTGGCCTCAACTACCTTCTGTGGCAGAGAATTCCAGAGATTCACCACTCTCCGTGTGAAAAATGTTTTTCTCATCTCGGTCCTAAAAGATTTCCTCCTTATCCTTAAACTGTGACCCCTTGTTCTGGACTTCCTCAACATCGGGAACAATCTTCCTGCATCTAGCCTGTCCAACCCCTTAAGAATTTTGTAAGTTTCTATAAGATCCCCCCTCAATCTTCTAAATTCTAGCGAGTACAAGCCGAGTGTATCCAGTCTTTCTTCATATGAAAGTCCTGACATCCCAGGAATCAGTCTGGTGAACCTTCTCTGTACTCCCTCTATGGCAAGAATGTCTTTCCTCAGATTAGGAGACCAAAACTGTACGCAATACTCCAAGTGTGGTCTCACCAAGACCCTGTACAACTGCAGTAGAACCTCCCTGCTCCTATACTCAAATCCTTTTGCTATGAATGCTAACATTACCATTCGCCTTCTTCACTGCCTGCTGCACCTGCATGCCTACTTTCAATGACTGGTGTACCATGACACCCAGGTCTCGTTGCATCTCCCCTTTTCCTAACCACCTATTTACAAGCTCATGGAGAGCTTCAATTAGATAGAGTACACATTGAGTTCCAATGAAGGAAGCATAGCAGCCAGATACCCTGACCTTCGTTGAAACCTCATGCCAGATAGGGTGATTTGGGCTTGGTTTTACAATGCATTCTGTCTACTCTGCTGTTGTTGAGGTCAGCTTTGACTGCCGACCTCATTGAGACAAAGTGTAGAATCAGGCAGCACCCTAATGAAGTGGCTGAGAAACCTGCCCACCTATCTCCATCTCAAGAAGGCTACATTTTCAGGACACGAAAGATAGCTAGAAAGGGGTCTTAAAAAAGTAGACCGATTGTACCAGAGGTTTCGACTTTAGAGATACAACGTGGAAACAGGCCCGACCAGTGATCACCCCGTACACTAGTACTGTCCTACACACACTAGCGATAATTTACAATTTTACCGGAGCCAATTAGCCTATAAACATGCACGTCCCTGGAGTGTGGGAGGAAAACCGGAGCACTCGGGGGAAAAAACCCACGTGGTCACAGGGAGAACATGCAAACTCCACACAGACAGCACCCGTCAGTATGGAACCCGTGTCTCTGGCATTGTGAGGCAGCAACTCTAGCGCTGCGCCACCGTGCTGCCCATCCTCCCCAAGACTACAAATCCCATGCGTATTGAGGGAGAACTGGAAGCAGGAAACCCATGAGTTTCAAGGAAGCTCTGAATGAATGAATAAGTCTATTGGCCAAGTATTCACATACAAGGAATTTGCCTTGGTGCTCCGCCCGCAAGTGACAACATGACATATAGTGACAGTTAGGAATGACACATAAAACTGAGTTTAAAAAAAAAATCAAACTCCTGGTAAGTATGTAGAATGTACGTAGCCGGTACGTCGGAGCTCATGGATGTCTCATAGCGGCTCGTAACGCTAACGGCAGGTACTCGGGAAACGTGGAAACTCGTGAAGATTTTTCAACAGTGTGAAAAATTTCCAAGAGTAAAAATACTCGTAATGAAGTACCACACACTTGATTTTTTTCTTTTAACTCGAGAGAGCTCTTGGGTAAATTCGCATCGTGGGACAGGGCCTTAATACTGCAGACGCTGGGAGTCTGAAGTCAAGTCAAGTCAAGTCACTTTTATTTCTATAGCACATTTAAAAAACAACTCTCGTTGGCCAAAATGCTTTACATTGGTGGAGGTGCCAACAGTGGTTCGTAGATTATGTACATACATAAATACATACATACATATAGCCCTCACTCAGAGGACGTCAAGAAAGGCTTGAGAATAAAGATGAGTTAAGTCTCGACTTAAAGTAGTCGATGGAGGGGGCAGTTCTGATGGGAAGAGGGATGCTGTTCCACAGTCTAGGAGCTGCAACCGCAAAGGCACGATCGCCCCTGAGGATGTTCAGTAACATAGAAACATAGAAACATAGAAAATAGGTGCAGGAGTAGGCCATTCAGCCCTTCGAGCCTGCACCATTCGCCATTCAATATGATCATGGCTGATCATCCAACTCAGTATCCCACCCCTGCCTTCTCTCCATACCCCCTGATCCCTTTAGCCACAAGGGCCACATCTAACTCCCTCTTAAATATAGCCAATGAACTGTGTGGCCTCAACTACCTTCTGTGGCAGAGAATTCCACAGATTCATCACTCTCTGTGTGAAAAATGTTTTCCTCATCTCGGTCCTAAAAGATTTCCCTCTTATCCTTAAACTGTGTGACCCCTTGTTCTGGACTTCCCCAACATCGGGAACAATCTTCCTGCATCTAGCCTGTCCAACCCCAAGTCGGACGATCTGAGGGTCCTGGAGGTGGTGTGGAGGGCAAGCCCTTTAAGGGCTTTGTAGACCCTTGTAGGCAGGTTAAGCATTTGAAAACAAAATACTCATTGGCCTGAAGTGTGAGATGTTGTTTCCACATATGTTGCCTGACATGCTGAGTATTTTCAGCACTTTACGTCTTATGTTGTTAAACTAAATGATTTGGTTACAAATGTTCTGCTTTTCCTGGGATCGTGCCAAAGACGTCTTGGCCTCGCTCCTGTCCTATGTCGCAAGAAGGGCACGGCAGGAGTATTATACCCTGTGGGAAGGAACTGCAGATGCTGGTTTAAACCGAAGATAGACACTAAAAGCTGGAGTAACTCAGCGGGACAGGCAGCATCTCTGGAGAGAAGGAATGGGTGACGTTTCAAGTCGAGACCCTTCTTTAGTCACCCGTTCCTTCTCTCCGGAGATGCTGCCTGTCCCACTGAGTTACTCCAGCTTTTTGTGTCTGTCATAGCTAGAATTCGCTAGAATTTAGAAGATTGAGGGGGGATCTTATAGAAACTTACAAAATTCATAAGGGGTTGGACAGGCTAGATGCAGGAAGATTGTTCCCGATGTTGGGGAAGTCCAGAACAAGGGGTCACAGTTTATGGATAAAGGGGAAATCCTTTAGGACCGCCCGAGATGAGAAAAACATTTTTCACACAGAGAGTGGTGAATCTCTGGAACTCTCTGCCACACAAGGTAGTTGAGGCCACAGTTCATTGGCTATATTTAAGAGGGAGTTAGATGTGGCCCTTGTGGCTAAAGGGATCAGGGGGTATGGAGAGAAGGCAGGTACAGGATACTGAGTTGGATGATCAGCCATGATCATATTGAATGGCGAATGGTGCAGGCTCGAAGGGCTGAATGGCCTCTACTCCTGCACCTATTTTCTATGTTTCTATAGGAGTAGTTTATTGTCGGTCAGGGTTTTTGAAACACGTCTTGAAGTCATCTAACTCAAGTTCTCTCTCTTTAACAGCCCGCTGTTGACTCTGACGGAACGGGGACTAAATGGGCAGCTGGTGATCGTCACACCAGACCGTAAACAGAGGTCAAACGACACGCACTTCCAGTAAAAAATGGGGAAATTAAACATTTCTGGAAGCAATTAAGGAAACACACTAACATCGGAGACAGTTCCTCCGGGTTAATTCCTAGGATTAGGGGGATCTCTCTTTTCATGGGCTGACACCAAAATCAGATCTATATTCTCCAGAGTTTAAATGAATGAGGGGTGATCTGTAGAAGCACAAGATCCCCGAGGGAATAAAACGGGTTAGATGGTTGCGAGGCATTCTCCGACACAGGGCCTCCGTTACAACATGCTGGTGTAACTCAGCGGGACAGGCAGCATCTCTGGAGAGAAAGAATCAGTGCAGTTTGGGGTCGAGGGTCTCGCCCAGAAACATCACCTATTCCTCGTCTCCGGAGATGCTGCCTGACCCGCTGAGTTACTCCAGCTTTTTATGTGTAAACCAGTATCTGCAGTTCCTTCCTCCACATAGACGGAGTTACAAGGTTAGTGTAGTTTAGTTTAGTTTAGTTTAGAGATACAGCACGGAAACAGGCCCTTCATCCCACCGAGTCCGCGCCGACCCTCCACACTAGGGACAACGTTACGATTAGACCAAGCCAATTGACCCACAAACCTGCATGACTTTGGCGTGTAGGAGGAAGCCGGAGATCGCGGAGAAAACCCACGGGGAGAACGTGCAAACTCCGTACAGACAGCACCCGTAGTCAGGATCGAACCCGGGTCTCTGGCGCTGCGAGGCAGCAACTCTACCGCTGCGCCACTGTGCGGCCCTGGGTTGTTGTAGGGAGGTCCACGGCAGAGGGTGGTGAAACTCTGGGAGTTCTCATCCCCAACGAGATCATGGTGGCTGGGGGTATTCACACAAGAAGGCAGCGCAGAGGGAGAAGAGGAGGGAAGAGACTGCAGACCTAAGACTTTTGCCTCCATCACAGTGAGGAGATGCTGGGTGGACTCACTGTGGTGGATGTTAATATGTGTTTATTGTTGTTTTATTGTATGGTATTATATGTATGACTGCTGCAATTTCGTTCAGACTTCGGTCTGAATGACAATAAAAGGCTATCTATCTATCTATATATTTTTGGAAGATGAGGAAATCAAGGGTGATGGGGAACTGGCACAAAAGAGGAGATGAGGTCTGAGGAAGATCTGCTATGATCATATTGAGGGGCAGGGCAGGCTTTTGGGGCCTAGTGGTCTGCTCCACTTTGTCAGTAGAAACAAGCAACTAAACAAGGTTAGCAAAAGCAGAGGACAGAGGTTTAAGGTGAGGGGGAACGTTTTAATGAAACTTGAGGGACATCTATTTTTACACAAAGGGTGGTGGGTGTATGGAACGAGCTGCCAGAGCAGACAGTTACGGCAGTTACCATCACAATGTTTAAATAAAAAAATTGGACAGGTACATGGTCATAAGGTCATAAGGAATAGGCGTAGAATTAGGCCATTCGGCCCATCAAGTCTACTCTGCCATTCAATCATGGCTGATCTATCTCTCCCTCCTAACCCCATTCTCCTGCCTTCTCCTCATAACCTCTGACACCTGTACTAATCAATAATCTATTTACAGGTAGACAAAATTGCTGGAGAAACTCAGCGGGTGCAGCAGCATCTATGGAGCGAAGGAAATAGGCAACGTTTCCCATTTCCTTCGCTCCATGCAAAGAGTTGAACAATCTCCACTAGAGGAAATAGGCAACGTCTCGGGCCGAAACCCGGAAGGGTTTCGTCCCGAAACGTCGCCTATTTCCTTCGCTCCATAGATGCTGCTGCACCCGCTGAGTTTCTCCAGCAATTTTGTCTACCTTCGATCTTCCAGCATCTGCAGTTCCTTCTTGAACACAATAATCTATCTATCTCTGCCTTAAAAATATCCACTAACTTGGCCCCCACAGCCGTCTGCGCCAAAGAATTCCGCAGATGGATAGTTTAAGAAAGAACTGCAGATGCTGGAAAAATCGAAGGTAGACAAAAATGCTGGAGGAACTCAGCGGGTGAGGCAGCATCTATGGAGAGAAGGAATAGGCGACGTTTCGGGTCGAGACCCTTCTTCAGACTAATGAAGAAGATTCCCTCAGTCTGAAGAAGGGACTCGGCCCGAAACGTCGCCTATTCCTTCTCTCCATAGATGCTGCCTCACCCGCTGAGTTCCTCCAGCATCTTGGTCCACCACAGATGCATAGAATAGGTTGAGAGGGACATGGGCCAAACACAGGCAGGTGGGTCTAGTGCAGATGGTACACGTTGGTCGGTGTGGGCTAGTTTGGCCGAAGGGCCTGTTTCCATGCTGTATGGAGGCCGATTGGGGGAGATTCAGCGAGACCTGGGTGTCATGGTACACCAGTCATTGAAAGTAGGCATGCAGGTGCAGCAGGCCGTAAAGAAAGCGAATGGTATGTTGGCTTTCATAGCAAGAGGATTTGAGTATAGGAGCAGGGAGGTTCTACTGCAGTTGTACAGGGTCTTGGTGAGACCACACCTGGAGTATTGCGTGCAGTTTTGGTCTCCAAATCTGAGGAAGGACATTATTGCCATAGAGGGAGTGCAGAGAAGGTTCACCAGACTGATTCCTGGGATGTCAGGACTGTCTTATGAAGAAAGACTGGATTCTAGAATTTAGGAGATTGAGAGGGGATCTTATAGAAACTTACAAAATTCTTAAGGGGTTGGACAGGCTAGATGCAGGAAGATTGTTCCCGATGTTGGGGAAGTCCAGGACAAGGGGTCACAGCTTAAGGATAAGGGGGAAATCCTTTAAAACCGAGATGAGGAGAACTTTTTTCACACAGAGAGTGGTGAATCTCTGGAACTCTCTGCCACAGAGGGTAGTTGAGGCCAGTTCATTGGCTATATTTAAGAGGGAGTTAGATGTGGCCCTTGTGGCCAAGGGGATCAGAGGGTATGGAGAGAAGGCAGGTACGGGATACTGAGTTGGATGATCAGCCATGATCATATTGAATGGCGGTGCAGGCTCGAAGGGCCGAATGGCCTACTCCTGCACCTAATTTCTATGTTTCTATGTTTATGTTTCTATGGCTCTCTATGACAAACAAGTCAATGCCGTGGTAAAAGCTAGCTTCTTTCAGCTTCGGACGATAGCTAAAATAAAACAATTCCTCCACTTTGATGACCTTGAAAAGACCATCCACACATTTATCTCCTCCCGCCTAGATTACTGCAACTCCCTCTACACTGGCATCAGCCAATCTTCCCTGTCCCGCCTGCAACTGGTCCAAAACGCCGCAGTGAGACTCCTGACGGGCACCCGAAACAGGGGCCACATCACCCCGATCCTGGCAAAACTCTCTCCACTGGCTCCCTGTGCGGTTCCGTATACATTTCAAGACCCTCCTCTATGTCTACAAAGCCCTCAATGGGCTTGCCCCCTCCTACATTAAAAGTCTTCCCACCCACCACTTCACCTCCAGGCCCCTCAGATCGGCCGACTTGGGGCTGCTGAACATCCCGCGGTCTAGGCATAAGCTCAGGGGCGACCGTGCCTTTGCGGTTGCAGCTCCTAGACTGTGGAACAGCATCCCCCTTCCCATCAGAACAAACTGCCCCCTCCATCGACTCCTTTAAGCCAAGACTAAAATCTTATCTATACTCCCAAGCCTTTCCTGACGTCCACTGAGCGAGGGCTACATGTTTGTTTGTAGTCTGTTTGTTTATACTATTCTTATAACAAATATAAAGCACTTTGGCCAACGAGAGCTGTTTTTTTAAATGTGCTATATAAATAAACGCGAGTTGACGTCTCTAACTGCAGGTGCTGGTTTACAAAAAAAGGACATCAAGTCCTGGAACACAGTCCATGTTTTCCAGAGATGCTGCCTGACCCACTGAGTTAATCGAGGGCTTTGTGTCCAATTTATTAGGTTAGATTGACTGATTGGCTGGTATTTTGCAGTCAACGTGCCTGACAGCTTAACCCTTGTTTATTCAACCCTTCCCGCTCCACCACCAGCGCTCTCCAGGGTTGTCAGTGTCCTCCATTCATCATTTTTATATCATTTGTATTTTTTTCCCCAACAAAGCTGGCCAAAGCCGAGTTCAGCTGATGCAAGAACCTGCCAGTGTGTGTTTAAAGCATTCTACTCTTCTCAGCTGTGGCAAGCAGGCCCACTAAGCCCAGCACGTGATTCCCCAATGCTCTCGAGTAGTCGCTGACAATAGAAAGATGTTTTTAAGGCGGAAATTGACAGATTCTTGATCAGCAAAAGGGACCGGCAACTCAGCCGAAGACTCGTCAGTTGTTGTAACCGGGAGAGAACTGGACACATCGGACCCGAGCAACAAGGGGCCGGTCGGAGGGTGAACCGGGGCAATGCCACCGGCTGCAGGTTTCAAGGTCGGCTGTAGGAGGCGCCACTGGGACACTATGATGGCCGGGCGAGGAGAGGAGAGGAGAGGAGAGGAGAGGAGTGGGGTGGAAAGGAGAGGGGAGGGGAGGGGAGAGGAGTGGAGAGGAGAGGAGAGGAGAGGAGAGGAGAGGAGAGGAGAGGAGAGGGAGAGGGGTGGAGTGGAGAGAGGACAGGAGAGGAGAGGAGTGGAGTGGAGTGGAGAGGAGTGGAGTGTGGAGGAGTGGAGAGGAGAGGGAGAGGAGAGGAGAGGAGAGGAGAGGAGAGGAGGGAGAGGAGAGGAGAGGAGAGGAGAGGAGAGGAGAGGAGAGGAGAGGAGAGGAGAGGAGAGGAGAGGAGTGGGGTGGAGAGGAGAGGAGAGGAGAGGAGAGGAGGAGAGAGGAGGAGTGGAGTGGAGAGGACAGGAGAGGAGAGGAGAGGAGAGGAGTGGATAGGAGAGGAGAGTGGAGAGGAGAGGAGTGGAGAGGAGAGGAGAGGGATGTAGGTTCACGAGAACTGCTCCAGTACATCGAGCAGGCGGGCCGAAAGGTCTTAGGACTTTGAATAGGCGCCAAATTGGCAGTGCCTGCATGGGTAATATATGTAAAATGAATCTCACTGTGCAGCTGCCTAGATGACAAATAAAGCACTATTAACTATTGACAGGGGGTTATTAGGAGCAGGCAGGAGAATGGTGTTGACAGGAAAAGATAGAACAGAGATGATTAAAACGTGGAGTAGACATAGTGGGCCGAATGGCCTCATTCTCCTCCTACCACTTATGAATTTATGAAGATGAGTATGTTGGATCAACGTTGGAAAGCAAAATAGCAGACTCTGTTCCCCTCTCCGTGTAATTCCTGTCCCTGTCCCTGCCCTCCTTGCTAATTAATTGCTGTTGGATAGTGTTTGGTTAGTGGGCTATCTTTATACAATGCCCCGAATACAGAAAGATATTTACACGTGTGTCCTGACAGAGATGACTTTACTGGTACAGCACGAGTCTGACATCCGAGACCACTTGGGGCGTTGGTTATACTAGACCGACAGGTTTTCTAGAGTATATACAGTGTAGAACAGTGTAAGGACAGGTCCTTTGGCTGACAATGTCTGTACCGAACATAATGCCATGTTACACAAAAAAGCTGGAGAAACTCAGCGGGTGCAGCAGCATCTACGGAGCGAAGGAAATAGGCAACGTTTCCCATTTCCTTCGCTCCATGCAAAGAGTTGAACAATCTCCACTAGAGGAAATAGGCAACGTTTCGGGCCGAAACCCTTCCGGGTTTCGGCCCGAAACGTTGCCTATTTCCTTCGCTCCATAGATGCTGCTGCACCCGCTGAGTTTCTCCAGCAATTTTGTGTACCTTCGATCTTCCAGCATCTGCAGTTCCTTCTTGAACACAATAATCTATCTATCTCTGTCTTAGATAGATAGAAGGAAATAGGCAACCTTCGGAAATAGGCAATGTTTTGGGCCGAAACCTTCGGAAATAGGCAATGTTTCCTATTTCCTTCGCTCCATAGATGCTGCTGCACCCGCTGAGTTTCTCCAGCTTTTTTGTGTACCTTCGATTCTCCAGCATCTGCAGTTCCTTCTTAAACATAATGCCATGTTAAACTGATCTTGGCATGTACATGATCCATGATCCACCTCCAGGCTGCAGGTCTGCGCCGACTCTAACATCGGGAGCCTGGGAGCTCCAAACCGGCGCGGCCTTGTCGGCTTCGGGAAACCGCGGTCCCCAGTCGCGAAGCGGCCGCTCCAGGTGGCCCAGCCGCTGGGAGGACTCTCCCGACTCCGGGGCAACACCACCCGGCCAGAACGGCCAGGAACATCGGGCCTCCGTAGAGGCAACAGCGGTGGCCTCAATAGGCCTGACTTTGGGAGAACTGGAGATGGGGACTGGACATTGTGCCTTCCTCCACAGTGGTAACCATTGTGGGGGGATGATTTTCCTGTGTGTAAGTTACTATGTTAGTTTGTGTCCAAGATGGCTGTCGGAAGGGAGAGTGTACACTGGCTCGCTTTAGCTGCTGCTGCTCTCTCTTCACATTGTGTTTTTTGATTTTTTTGTCTTTGGAGCGATTTCTGTCCTTAATTTGTGTATTGGTGATGTCCTTATTATTTATTTCACTCCGGCTATATGTTTTTTTCTCTCTTGTTAATCTCTGTAAGGTGTCCTTGAGACTTTGAAAGGTGCCCGCAAATAAAATTTATTATTATTATTATATACATATACCTATCTAAAAGCCTCTTAAAACTATATAAAAGCCGCTGCCTTTATTCACGCAGAGAGTGGTGAATCTCTGGAACTCTCTGCCACAGAGGGTAGTTGAGGCCAGTTCATTGGCTATATTTAAGAGGGAGTTAGATGTGGCCCTTGTGGCTAAGGGGATCAGGGGGTATTGAGAGAAGGCAGGTACGGGATACTGAGTTGGATGATCAGCCATGATCATATTGAATGGCGGTGCAGGCTCGAAGGGCCGAATGGCCTACTCCTGCACCTAATTTCTATGTTTCTCTGTAAGATATACAATACAATACAATACAACAATACAAATAGCATTATCATATCTGCCTTCATCATTGGGTATTTTTAAGGCGGAGATTGATAAGTTCTTGATTAGTACGGGTGTCGGAGTTTATGGGGAGAAGGCAGGAGAGAATGGCAACGAGAGGGAAAGATAGATTGAATGTAGTGGGACATGTTGGTCAGTGTTGGGCAAGTTGGGCTGAAGACCCACGCTGTCCGACTCAAGGATACTCTGACTCTATGACAATGTGAACAAGTTAAGCACTGACCACCACGTTGGTCCCATTGTCCGGCAGGGTGTCGATGGCCAGACTGGCCCCCACTAGATCCTGACTCAGACGGTCCCCTTCAGCTTCCAATGTTTTGACGGAGTCGATATTGATGTGCGCACTGCGTCTCCATCGCTGGCCCTTCAGATTCACGGCGTCGGCACTTGTGTACGGGGGCTGATAAGGGAAATCTATTAAATGACACAGAATAAAGACAAGGAGTTAGCACTTGGTGTCTGGGTAGGGTTTGTTATTAAGATGCTGCATGGAAACATGCCCTTCGGCCTTCCGAGTTCACCACAACCACCCATCACCCATTCACACTCATTTGGTTTCCTAGTACCCCTGTAAGTAAACATAGAAACATAGAAAATAGGAGCAGGAGGAGGCCATTCGGCCCTTCGAGCCTGCACCGCCATTCAATATGATCATGGCTGATCATCCAACTCAGTATCCCGTACCTGCCTTCTCTCCATACCCTCTGATCCCCTTGGCCACAAGGGCCACATCTAACTCCCTCTTAAATATAGCCAATGAACTGGCCTCAACTACCCTATGTGGCAGAGAATTCCAGAGATTCACCACTCTCTGTGTGAAAAACGTTCCTCATCTCGGTTTTAAAGGATTTCCCCCTTATCCTTAAGCTGTGACCCCTTGTCCTGGACTTCCCTAACATCGGGAACAATCTTCCTGCATCTAGCCTGTCCAACCCCTTAAGAATTTTGTAAGTTTCTATAAGATCCCCTCTCAATCTCCTAAATTCTAGAGAGTATAAACCAAGTCTATCCAGTCTTTCTTCATAAGACAGTCCTGACATCCCAGGAATCAGTCTGGTGAACCGTCTCTGCACTCCCTCTATGGCAATAATGTCCTTCCTCAGATTTGGAGACCAAAACTGTACGCAATACTCCAGGTGTGGTCTCACCAAGACCCTATACAACTGCAGTAGAACCTCCCTGCTCCTATACTCAAATCCTTTTGCAATGAAAGCTGACATACCATTCGCTTTCTTTACTGCCTGCTGCACCTGCATGCCTACCTTCAATGACTGGTGTACCATGACACCCAGGTCTCGCTGCATCTCCCCCTTTCCCAATCGGCCACCATTTAGATAATAGTCTGCTTTCCCGTTTTTGCCACCAAAATGGATAACCTCACATTTATCCACATTATACAACATCTGCCAAACATTTGCCCACTCACCCAGCCTATCCAAGTCACCTTGCAGTCTCCTAGCATCCTCCTCACAGCTAACACTGCCCCCCAGCTTAGTGTCATCCGCAAACTTGGAGATATTGCCTTCAATTCCCTCATCCAGATCATTAATATATATTGTAAATAGCTGGGGTCCCAGCACTGAGCCTTGCGGTACCCCACTAGTCACTGCCTGCCATTGTGAAAAGGACCCGTTTACTCCTACTCTTTGCTTCCTGTTTGCCAGCCAGTTCTCTATCCACATCAATACTGAACCCCCAATGCCGTGTGCTTTAAGTTTGTATACTAATCTCTTATGTGGGACCTTGTCGAAAGCGTTCTGGAAGTCCAGATACACCGCATCCACTGGTTCTCCCCTATCCACTCTACTAGTTACATCCTCGAAAAATTCTATAAGATTCGTCAGACATGATTTACCTTTTGTAAATCCATGCTGACTTTGTCCAATGATTTCACCACTTTCCAAATGTGCTGCTATCCCATCTTTAGACTCTAGCAGTTTCCCCACTACCGATGTTAGACTAACTGGTCTGTAATTCCCCCTTTTCTCTCTCCCTCCCTTCTTAAAAAGTGGGGTTACGTTTGCTACCCGCCAATCCTCTGGAACTACTCCAGAATCTAAAGAGTTTTGAAAGATTATTACTAATGCGTAAGTAAGTAAGTAAGTAAGTAATATTTATTTATATAGCACTTTTAAACAAAATCACTTTGATCCAAAGTGCTTTACAGAGATTGATTAAATTAATTGAATAGATTAAATGTCAATAAATCCATATAAAATAAAAAAGAAAAAAAGAAAAAAGACACAGAACAGCACACTATAGAAATCAACATGAAACGTCCCCCCCACAGCAGAATTCACCGTGAGGGAAGGCGCTAACAATATCCAGTTCTCCTCCTCATAGTCCACCCAAGGTCGGGGTCTATATGTGGCCTCCTCAGCCAACCCAGTGTATAGTTCATTGTCACAGGTACAGTGAAAGGCTATTGCTGCATGCTAACCAGTCAGCAGAAAGACAATACACGATTACAATCCACATATAGAAACATAGAAAATAGGTGCAGGAGTAGGCCATTCGGCCCTTCGAGCCTGCACCGCCATTCAAT
>JAWMAR010000220.1:1902353-1907353 GCA_036785375.1 Leucoraja ocellata | reverse complement strand
AGTTCCTTCTTAAAACATTTCGTCTGCTTCAGTTCCTTCTTAAACATTTAGCACAAAGCTATCTGTTTTTAATCTCTTGCAAGCAATGGAACTGCAACTTTCCTCTTCAAAACCTTATTGCTAAGTAAGAACTTTGAATGAGAGTGAGCGCGTTGCTTTAGACACACCACTAGAGCTGCTGCCTCATAGCGCCAAACATCCCGGGCCTCTGGCGCTGCGAGGCAGCCCTCTAGCCCGCTACCATGCTGGAAAACAAGTTTTATCATTTAAATCGTCCCATCAAACGATAGATGGGGACAAGGAACTGCAGATGCTGGTTTACACAGACAGCATCTCTGGCGAACATAACTAGGTGACATTTCAGGTCAAGACCCTTCTTCAGATTCAGATAAATGGAGCTGGATTCACGGTTGAATTGTAAAACAAATGACAGCCTATTTCACACCTCTATTCATTATTATCTTGATTGATATTTGGTTTAAGTTTCCCCGAGGCCACTGACTTATTTTGGGTTCTATTCCAATAGATTTATATCTAAAAAGCCTGAAGGAAATTAATTCTTGTATTTCCGCAGTTGCTTTTAACTGAAGGCAGACACAAAGAGCTGGAATAACTCAGCGGGACAGGCAGCATCTCCGGAGAGATGAAATGAGTGACGTTTCGGGTCGAGACCCTTCTTCAGGCCTTCATCAGTAAGGGCATTGAAGTTGGGGTGTCAAGTTGCACTTGGAACATTGCATTCAGTGTCGGTCACCTTACTATAGGAAATATGCCATTACGCTGGAAAGAGTGCAGAGAGAAGATTTACGAGCTATTGGGGGAGGTTGGGCAGGCTGGGACTTTAGTTCTTGGAGCATGGGAGAATAAATGGTGCTCTCAGTCTTTGTCCCAGGGGCAGGGAATCAAGAACTAGGGAGCAAAGGTTCAAGTTGAGAGGGAAAATATTTTAAAGGAATTTTCGCACAGTGGATGATGGAATGAGCAGCCAGACAAAGTGATTGACGTAAATACTATAACAATATTTTTAAGATACATTTGGGTATATATAACCATATAACAATTACAGCACGGAAACAGGCCATCTCGGCCCTACAAGTCCGTGCCGAACAACTTTTTTCCGTCAGCCCCACCTGCCTGCACTCATACCATAACCCTCCATTCCCTTCTCATCCATATGCCTATCCAATTTATTTTTAAATGATACCAACGAACCTGCCTCCACCACTTCCACTGGAAGCTCATTCCACACCGCTACCACTCTCTGAGTAAAGAAGTTCCCCCTCATGTTACCCCTAAAATTCTGTCCCTTAATTCTGAAGTCATGTCCTCTTGTTTGAATCTTCCCTATTCTCAAAGGGAAAAGCTTGTCCACATCAACTCTGTCTATCCCTCTCATCATTTTAAAGACCTCTATCAAGTCCCCCCTTAACCTTCTGCGCTTCAGAGAATAAAGACCTAACTTACATGGATAGGATAGGTTTGGAGGGATATGGGCCAAAAGCAGGCAGATGGGATGAACTGTTATAAAGGCAGCTAAACCATCCTACCAACAGCTAGACAGCAGTCCTAAGCCTCTATCTACCTCACCAGAGGCCCTAGAACTATCTTTAATCAGACTTTACTAGATTTTATCTTGCACTAAACATTATTGCCTTTATGTGGATAGCTCAATTGTAAGCATGGATTGTCTTTCCGCTGACTGGTTAGCACAAAAGCAACAAAAGCTTTTCACTGTACCTCGGTACACGTGACAATAAACAAAACCAAACTCAACTTGTAGTGGCATCTTGATCAAAATGGATGAGTTGGGGCAAAGGACCTGTTCAATGCTACAGGAATCTGTGACCCAATGAGAGGATAAGAATCTGGAACTGATAGAGTCAAAGAGTGACACAGTGTGTAAACAGGTCAACTTTCCCCCACCAGCCAACATGTCCCAGCTACACTAGTTCCTACCAGCCTGAGTTTGGTCCATATCCCTCCAAACCTGCCCTATCCATGTACCTGTCCAACTGTTTCTTAAACATTGGGATAGTCCCAGCTTCACCTACCTCCTCAGGCAGCTGGTTCCATGCACCCACCACCCTCTGTGTGAAACAGGTCAGTCCTCAGCCTCTTAGGACGAGGAAACACTTTTTCTCACAGAGAATGGTGACTCTGTGGAATTCTCTGCCTCAGAAGGCGGTGGTGGCAGGTTCTCTGGATGCTTTCAAGAGAGAGTTAGATAGGGCTCTTAAAGATAGCGGAGTCAGGGGATATGGGGAGAAGGCAGGAATGAAGTACTAGAAACATAGAAACATAGAAATTAGGTGCAGGAGTAGGCCATTCGGCCCTTCGAGCCTGCACCGCCATTCAATATGATCATGGCTGATCATCCAACTCAGTATCCCGTACCTGCCTTCTCTCCATACCCCCTGATCCCCTTAGCCACAAGGGCCACATCTAACTCCCTCTTAAATATAGCCAATGAACTGGCCTCAACTACCCTCTGTGGCAGAGAGTTCCAGAGATTCTCCACTCTCTGTGTGAAAATTGGGGATGATCAGCCATGATCACATTGAATGGCGGTGCTGGCTAGAAGGGCCGAATGGCCTCTTCCTGCACCTATTGTCTATTGTCTTTAGGCTGTTCTACCGTTATACAAGATCATGCCTGGCGCCTGCCCTCCTCATAATCTTTTCTCATTAATAATGACCAAATCTAAAATAGCTTAATCATACCGTTCTCAGAAACAAACCTCGACACGTTCCACAAGTTAATCTAGTTCAATACGCTTACGGGTTTTGTTTCCGCAATTAATATGCAGATTAACATCACTCACAACAATTGCAGTTCCTTTCAAACATGCCCTAGATAAATCACGGAACGTAAACCAGTACAGCACAGAACAGGTGGTCACGGTGGCGCAGCGGTAGAGTTGCTGACTTTCAGCGCTTGCAACGCCGGAGACCCGGGTTCAATCCCGACTACGGGTTCTGTCTGTATGGAGTTTGCACGTTCTCCCCGTGACCTGCGTGGGTTTTCTCCGAGATCTTCGCTTTCCTCTCACACTCCAAAGACCTCCGTAACTCCCTTGTCAATTCCTCCCTTCCCACCCGTACCACCCCCTCCCCGGGCACTTTCCCTTGCAACCGCAAGAGATGCAACACCTGTCCCTTTACCTCCCCCCTCGACTCCATTCAAGGACCCAAGCAGTAGTTCCAGGTGCGACAGAGGTTCACCTGTATCTCCTCCAACCTCATCTACTGCATCCGCTGCTCTAGATGTCAGCTGATCTACATCGGTGAGGCCAAGCATAGGCTTGCCGATCGTTTCGCCGAACACCTCCGCTCGGTCCGCAGTAACCAAGCTGACCTCCCGGTGGCTCAGCACTTCAACTCCCCCTCCCATTCCCAATCCGACCTCTCTGTCCTGGGTCTCCTCCATTGCCAGAGTGAGCAACACTGGAAATTGGAGGAACAGCACCTCATATTCCGCCTGGGGAGTCTGCATCCCGCGGGCATGAACATTGAATTCTCCCAATTTTGTTAGCCCTTGCTGTCTCCTCCCCTTCCTTAGCCCTCGAGCTGTCTCCTCCCATCCCCCAGCCCTCAGGCTCCTCCTCCTCCTCCTCCTTTTTCCTTTCTTCTCCCCGCCCCACCCCCCCATCAGTCTGAAGAAGGGTTTCAGCCCGAAACGTTGCCTATTTCCTTCGCTCCATAGATGCTGCTGCACCCACTGAGTTTCTCCAGCATTTTTGTCCACCTTCGATTTTCCAGCATCTGCAGTTCAATCTCCACTATAGGAAATAGGCAACGTTTCGGGCCGAAACCCTACGGGTTTCAGCCCGAAACGTTGCCTATTTCCTTCGCTCCATAGATGCTGCTGCACCCGCTGAGTTTCTCCAGCATTTTTGTGTTCCTTCGATTTTCCAGCATCTGCAGTTCCTTCTTAAACAGTTTATTGGCTTGGTGTAAATGTAAGTATTGTCCCTAGTGGGTGTAGGATGGTTATAATGTGCAGGGATCGCTGGTCGGCGCGGACCCGGAGATTTCCGCACTGTATCTCTAAACTCAACTTGGCCCAATGTCCATGCCGTTACAGAAGGTCAAACAGAACAAGTTGTCTTACAAGTGTAGGCTGTGCTCGCCCTACGCAAGAAGAAGTAGTGAAAACCAGCTATCTGGCCCTCCCACCATTCGGATGCATGGACTGAATGGGCCATTCACCTTGTCCCTGCTTGGCACCGAGCTCACATCACTTCCCTTTATTGCTTGTCGGGTTGGCAACTGTCCATATAATTTTTCAATATCCCAGCCAGGCACGTCTTCATTGCAGCCAGGTTTACCCTGATCTATAACCATATAACAATTACAGCACGGAAACAGGCCATCTCGGCCCTACAAGTCCGTGCCGAACAACTTTTTTCCCTTAGTCCCACCTGCCTGCACTCATACCATAACCCTCCATTCCCTTCTCATCCATATGCCTATCCAATTTATTTTTAAATGATACCAACGAACCTGCCTCCACCACTTCCACTGGGAGCTCATTCCACACCGCTACCACTCTCTGAGTAAAGAAGTTCCCCCTCATGTTACCCTTAAACTTCTGTCCCTTAATTCTGAAGTCATGTCCTCTTGTTTGAATCTTCCCTATTCTCAAAGGGAAAAGCTTGTCCACATCAACTCTGTCTATCCCTCTCATCATTTTAAAGACCTCTATCAAGTCCCCCCTTAACCTTCTGCGCTCCAGAGAATAAAGACCTAACTTATTCAACCTTTCTCTGTAACTTAGTTGTTGAAACCCAGGCAACATTCTAGTAAATCTCCTCTGTACTCTCTCTATTTTGTTGACATCCTTCCTATAATTGGGCGACCAAAATTGTACACCATCTATCTGCAGTGTACGTGCACGTGGTCGCTCACTCCGACGTGCGTGGAGCGTCGCCACTCTGTCCCAAGGGCAGGCGCTGCAGCCAAACCGGTCTGCGAGACGGACTTGGAGAAGTAGTCGACGCA
>JAWMAR010000220.1:1892353-1897353 GCA_036785375.1 Leucoraja ocellata | reverse complement strand
TGGTGGTGCTACATAGAAACATAGAAACATAGAAATTAGGTGCAGGAGTAGGCCATTCGGCCCTTCGAGCCTGCACCGCCATTCAATATGATCATGGCTGATCATCCAACTCAGTATCCCGTACCTGCCTTCTCTCCATACCCCCTGATCCCCTTAGCCACAAGGGCCACATCTAACTCCCTCTTAAATATAGCCAATAAACTGTGGCCTCAACTACCCTCTGTGGTAGAGAGTTCCAGAGATTCACCACTCTCCGTGTGAAAAAAGTTCTTCTCATCTCGGTTTTAAAGGATTTCCCCCTTATCCTTAAGATGCTGAGATTTTACTTCGGAGTCACGCGAGTGACTACGTGAAGAACCCCGTCCAGCCGCACGTGCGCCATTACGCCAGGCGCATTGGTGCAGCAGAGTTCCTCCAAGCTGGTAAGTTTAAAACTCACGGTAAGTGGGAAAACTTATTCTTGAGGCCGCTTTCTGTGTCGGAGGTTGTGCTCCAGGAACGATGCAGAAAGCAAGCAAGGTGAAGGCGAGGCAACGCCTGGCAAACCGGGAGAGTACGGACAGTGGGAGCCCGTCTAGTTCACCCCCCGAGTCCACCATCGATCACCCGTTCATTCCACTTTCTCACCCACTCCTTACATTCTAGGGGCAACTTACAGACTCAAGGACAATTAACCTACAAACCTGCACGTCTTTGCGATGTGGGAGAGAGCCACTGCACCCGGGGCTGTTATAGAGATGTGGCTTTAGGTTGACTAGGACTGGATGCTCAATATTTCACGTTGTAGGTTCTTCCAAAACAACAGGTCAATGCAGACAGTAGGTTGGGTGGTGCTATTAATGAAGGAGGGGAGCAGAGTGGATTAGAGTTTAGAGTTACAGCGTGGAAACAGAACCTTCAACCCAACGACTCCATGCCTACCATTGATCACCGCACACACGTCCCACGTTCTCTCACTTTTGCATCCTACGCACTAGGGGCAATTTACAGAGGCCAATTAACCTACAAACCTGCACGTCTTATAGAAACTTACAAAATTCGTAGGGGGTTGGACAGGCTAGATGCAGGAAGATTGTTCCCGATGTTGGGGAAGTCCAGGACAAAGGGTCACAGTTTAAGGATAAGGGGGAAATCCTTTAAAACCGAGATGAGAAAACCATTTTTCACACAGAGAGTGGTGAATCTGTGGAATTCTCTGCCACAGAAGGTAGTTGAGGCCACAGTTCATTGGCTATATTTAAGAGGGAGTTAGATGTGGCCCTTGTGGCTAAAGGGATCAGGGGGTATGGAGAGAAGGCAGGTACAGGATACCGAGTTGGATGATCAGACATGATCATATTGAATGGCGGTGCAGGCTCGAAGGGCCGAATGGCCTACTCCTGTACCTATTGTCTATGTTTCTATGTTTCTATGTCTTTTGGAGGAAACCAGTGCACCAGGTGCTAACCCACACAGTCCCAGGGAGAACGTGCGATCTCCACGCAGACAGCGCCCGAGGTCAGGATGGAACCCGGGTCTACCCGCTGCACCACTGGTCGATTCACGTGTCCACATTAAGCAGAGAAATCACTCACTGTTAAGCCAGCGATGCTGACATGGCAAACAGTGGGTTTAATTTGAAACGGAAATACAGTCAATATTGACATTCTGATCATCAAATGTGATCGCCAATCTTAACTATCAGTGGGAGTTCAGGATTCAATCTTCCTCTCTAAGCTCCCTGTGCTAAGTAGTATCACCTCTGATAGCAAAGTCTCACATCCTCAAAGTACACGAGCCTGGTTCAGTTTAGAGATACAGCACAGAAACAGGCCCTTCAGCCCACCGAGTCCAGGCCAACCAGCGATCCCCGCACACTTACACCATCCTACACACACGAGGGACAATTTTCCAATTTTTACCAAAGCCAACTAGCCAACAAACCTGTACGCCTTTGGGGTGTGGGAGGAAACCGGAGCTCCTGGAGAAAACCCACGCAGGTCACGGGGAGACGTACAAACTCCGTACATGCAGCACCCATATTTGATGGAACCCGGGTCTCTGGCGCTGTGAGGCAGCAACTACCGCTGCACCACCCTTTGTTCTCCACTTCCTCCTTCTTCTCTGCGGCTTAAAACTTAGTACAGTGGAGAAACAGGCCCTTCAGCCCAACTCATCTGTGGCAACCAGGATGCCCATCTAAGCCAGTCCCATTGCTGGCATTATGCCCATATTCCTCCAATTTCTTCTTATCCATGGACCTGTCCCATGCCAAGGACACAAGGTACTGGAGGAACTCAGCGGGTCGGACAGCAACTCTACCGCTGAGCCACCGCTGTCACCCTTGCATGAAGCTTAAGGATAAGGGGGAAATCCTTTAAAACCGAGATGAGAAGAACTTTTTTCACACAGAGAGTGGTGAATCTCTGGAACTCTCTGCCGCAGAGGGTAGTCGAGGCCACAGTTCATTGGCTACATTTAAGAGGGAGTTAGATGTGGCCCTTGTGGCTAAAGGGATCAGAGGGTATGGAGAGAAGGCAGGTACGGGATACTGAGTTGGATGATCAGCCATGATCATATTGAATGGCGGTGCAGGCTCGAAGGGTCGAATGGCCTCTACTCCTGCACCTATGTTTCTATGTTTCTATGTATCTATGTTTCGGCAAGTTGAACAATCTCCACTAGAGGAAATAGGCAACGTTTCGGGCCGAAACCCTTCCGGGTTTCGGCCCGAAACGTCGCCTATTTCCTTCGCTCCATAGATGCTGCTGCACCCGCTGAGTTTCTCCAGCATTTTTGAGCACCTTCAGTTTCTTTATTTGCTTCTTCAAACATTTTACAAGGGGACAATTAGCAAATAGAACAAACAGTTCACAACCAGATGTGGCAATTCAGATTCCGAGTGTTTCTTTAGGAGGACACTTGATTTGCTACATTGAATGAAAAGTATTAGGTTTGATCAATTTTATAAGAGCTGATCAAATTATGTTTGGGAACAGTGCTGTGGGCATTCGATGACTCGGTGGATATTTTATTCTGCTGCATACAATTTCCAAGTGTCTGAATACAGATCACAAGCTGTTACAGGAATTGAATTTCTATGTATCTTGGGCCCAAGTTATAAAAATGTAACATAAAAAATTGCCATTGGCACTGAAAACACGAGGCTTCTCTGGAGAAAAGGAATGGGTGACGTTTCGGGTCAAGACCCTTCTTCAGGCTGGTTGGCCTGTCCCACTTGGGCGATTTTTTCGGTGACTGCCGGTGACTGCCATAGTCGTATCAGGTCGGCGAAAAGCCAGAGACTGGACCCACACCTACGACAATGTCTACAACAGCCTACGTCAAGCTATGGCAAGTACCGACAAGCTGCGACCCATTAGGACGTCCACCTACTTGAGTATAGGATTTGAGTATAAGAGCAGGGAGGTTCTACTGCAGTTGTACAGGGTCTTGGTGAGACCACACCTGGAGTATTGCGTACAGTTTTGGTCTCCTAATCTGAGGAAAGACATTCTTGCCATAGAGGGAGTACAGAGAAGGTTCACCAGACTGATTCCTGGGATGGCAGGACTTTCATACGAAGAAAGACTGGATAGACTCGGCTTGTACTCGCTAGAATTTAGAAGATTGAGGGGGGGATCTTATAGAAACTTACAAAATTCTTAAGGGGTTGGACAGGCTAGATGCAGGAAGATTGTTCCCGATGTTGGGGAAGTCCAGAACAAGGTTCTCACAGTTTAAGGATAAGGGGGAAATCCTTTAGGACCGAGATGAGGAAAACATTTTTCATACATTGAGTGGTGAATCTGTGGAATTCTTTGCCACAGAAGGTAGTTGAGGCCACAGTTCATTGGCTATATTTAAGAGGGAGTTAGATGTGGCCCTTGTGGCTAAAGGGATCAGGGGGTATGGAGAGAAGGCAGGTACGGGATACTGAGTTGGATGATCAGCCATGATCATATTGAATGGCGAATGGTGCAGGCTCGAAGGGTCGAATGGCCTCTACTCCTGCACCTATGTTTCTATGTATCTATGTTTCGGCAAGTTGAACAATCTCCACTAGAGGAAATAGGCAACGTTTCGGGCCGAAACCCGGAAGGGTTTCGGCCCGAAACGTCGCCTATTTCCTTCGCTCCAAAGGTTAGACAATTTAGTCGCCGGTACATGTCGCCGGTTGGCGTAGGTAGTTGCCAATGGAATTCAACGATCAGCACCTGGTGGCAACCTTACACACCTGGAGACAACCTACCACAGCACCTACGTCAGGAGAAGACGAGCTTCATTGGCGTCAAGACAACTGTCGCCGAAAAGTTTCCTACATTTCAAAATCCAGCGGTGACCAGAAAAACGCTACGACTCTTTGGGCGACTTGAGGAGACGACTCACGACCGTACAGGTGTCGCCCCGTGACCACGTGTCGACAGTCTAGTCGCCTAAAAAGTGGGACGGGGGCGTGAGAGCGATGGGAGAGGGAAACCAGAGATACCAAAGCTACATAGAACAAGTAAATGAAAGTAAACGATAATCAAAGAAATGTGAAGCCCACAATGGTCCATTGTTGGCAACGGGGGCGGGGATAACGAGTTACACAGACAGCGGAAACCTAACGGAACGACAGCGAAACTAGCGCGATGAATGCCTAAAAACAGAATCACCATTTTCTTTGAGATGCCATTTTAAATCACTCGCAGCCTCACACTATTCCTGTCATCATGAATTCAAACTACAGGAACTATTGCCTTGTATTAAGGCGGAAATAATTCTGCATTTACAAAAGGGGATTTCATATTAATTTCTGTTTTTCAGCTGTGTCGGATGGGATTTGGTGGATTGAAGCTGATATTAATATACTCGGATTAAAAAAGATGATTTACTGTTGGGAAGTAAAGCTGCTGGCAGGGAACAAGGAACTGCAGATGTTGGTTTAAACCGAAGATAGGCACAAACAGCTGGAGTAACTCAGCGGGACAGGCAGTATCTCCGGAGAGAAGGAATGGGTGACATTTCGGGTCGAGACC
>JAWMAR010000220.1:1814991-1892153 GCA_036785375.1 Leucoraja ocellata | reverse complement strand
AAGGTTTCAGCGTCTGCAGTTCCTAGTGTCTTCTGCATGCTGGTTGGGGTCCCTGCCTACTTACCTGTTCAAGTCAAGTCAAGTTTATTTGTCACATACACATACGAGATGTGCAGTGAAATGAAAGTGGCAATGCTCGCGGACTTTTGTGCAAAAGACAAACAACAAAACAACCAAACAAACTATAAACACAATCATAACACACATATTCTTTTACATCATAAATAGTGGAAGGAAAAACGTTCAGTAGAGTTAGTCCCTGGTGAGATAGGCGTTTACAGTCCGAATTGCCCTGGGAAGAAACTCCTTCTCAACCTCTCCGTTTTCACCGCATGGCAACGGAGGCGTTTGCCTGACCGTAGCAGCTGGAACAGTCCGTTGCAGGGGTGGAAGGGGTCTCCCATGATTTTATTTGCTCTGGTGTTCCCAGTGTGGTTACAGCTATGAACTCATCATGGGGCCCCAGACAAATATTAAGCATGAACATGATGGGCCAAAGGGCCGGTCTCTGTGTTGTAGGTGCTGTCTCCATGAATTTAATCTCTTAGACTTTAGAGATTCAACACGTCAGCCCACCGAGTCCACGCCAACTATCGATCACCCTGTACAGTAGCATGATCCTACACACTGGAGACGATTTACAAGGTAGACAAAAGTGCTGGAGAAACTTAGCAGGTGAGTATAGAAGCTGGGATGTAATGTTAAAATTGTACAAGGCATTGGTGAGACCAAATCTGGAGTATGGTGTACAATTTTGGTCGCCCAATTATAGGAAGGATGTCAACAAAATAGAGAGAGTACAGAGGAGATTTACTAGAATGTTGCCTGGGTTTCAACAACTAAGTTACAGAGATAGGTTGAATAAGTTAGGTCTTTATTCTCTGGAGCGCAGAAGGTTAAGGGGGGACCTGATAGAGGTCTTTAAAATGATGAGAGGGATAGACAGAGTTGATGTGGACAAGCTTTTCCCTTTGAGAATAGGGAAGATTCAAACAAGAGGACATGACTTCAGAATTAAGGGACAGAAGTTTAGGGGTAATATGAGGGGGAACGTCTTTACTCAGCGAGTGGTAGCGGTGTGGAATGAGCTTCCAGTGGAAGTGGTGGAGGCAGGTTCATTGGTATCATTTAAAAATAAATTGGATAGGCATATGGATGAGAAGGGAATGGAGGGTTATGGTATGAGTGCAGGCAGGTGGGACTAAGGGAAAAAAGTTGTTCGGCACGGACTTGTAGGGCCGAGATGGCCTGTTTCCGTGCTGTAATTGTTATATGATTATATGGTTATATGGAGGCAGCACCTATAGAGGGAAGGAAATAGGCAACGTTGCCTATTTCCTCCGCTCCATGCAAAGAGTTGAACAATCTCCACTATAGGAAATAGGCAACGTTTCGGGCCGAAACCCTTCGGGTTTCGTCCCGAAACGTCGCCTATTTCCTTTGCTCCATAGATGCTGCTGCACCCGCTGAGTTTCTCCAGCATTTTTGTGTCTACCTTCGATTCCTTCCCCCTACCTTCTTCAGACTATGTGGGGGGGGAGGGGGGGGAGAAGAAAGGAGAAAGGAAGAGGCAGAGCCAGAGGGCGGAGGGAGAGCTGAGAAGGGGAGGAGACAGCAAGGGCTACCGGAAATTGGAGAAGTCAATGTTCATGCTGCTGGGGTGCAATGTTAGCGGAGCTAATGGACCTACAAAGCTGCACGTCTTTGGAGTGCGAGAGGAAACTGGAACACCCGGAGAAAACCCCACGCGGTCACGGGGAGAATGTACAAACTCCATACAGACAACACCCTTAGTCAGGATCGAACCCGGGTCTATGGCGCTGTGATCTAGCAACTCTACCGCTGGACCACCACGCTGCCCCCCCCGACTCTCAGTGCCTGGGTCAGATCCAGCTCGGACGTTATACCCAAGCAGAGCTCTAAAGGCAAGGAGTCGATAGCTTTATAGCGGCAAAAACAGGAAAGCAGACTATTATCTCAATGTTGGCCGACTAGGAAAAGGGGCGATGCAGCGAGACCTGGGTGTCATGGTACACCAGTCATTGAAAGTAGGCATGCAGGTGCAGCAGGCAGTGAAGAAAGCGAATGGTATGTTAGCATTCATAGCAAAAGGATTTGAGTATAGGAGCAGGGAGGTTCTACTGCAGTTGTACAGGGTCTTGGTGAGACCACACCTGGAGTATTGCGTACAGTTTTGGTCTCCAAATCTGAGGAAGGACATTATTGCCATAGAGGGAGTGCAGAGAAGGTTCACCAGATTGATTCCTGGGATGTCAGGACTGTCTTATGAAGAAAGACTGGATAGACTTGGTTTATACTCTCCAGAATTTAGGAGATTGAGAGGGGATCTTATAGAAACTTACAAAATTCTTAAGGGGTTGGACAGGCTAGATGCAGGAAGATTGCTCCCGATGTTGGGGAAGTCTAGGACAAGGGTCACAGCTTAAGGATAAGGGGGAAATCCTTTAAAACCGAGATGAGAAGAACTTTTTTCACACAGAGAGTGGTGAATCTCCGGAACTCTCTGCCACAGAGGGTAGTTGAGGCTAGTTCATTGCTATATTTAAGAGGGAGTTAGATGTGGCCCTTGTGGCTAAGGGGATCAGAGGGTATGGAGAGAAGGCAGGTAAGAGATACTGAGTTGGATGATCAGCCATGATCATATTGAATGGCGGTGCAGGCTCGAAGGCCCGAATGGCCTACTCCTGCACCTAATTTCTATGTTTCTATGATAGCTTTCCATAATTAGTCCAGTTGATGTGTGTGTGTGTGTGTGTGTGTGTGTGTGTGTGTGTGTGTGTGTGTGTGTGTGTGTGTGTGTGGCGTTAGGAATGGGTTTGCAGACACTGCAAGAAGAGCAGCCACTGGTGTCTAACGAGGACATTGTGTCACAGAGGTCCAGGATGCGACATGATTTACAGCAGGACTCACAGCCAACCTGCGTTTTACTGTCAAGTCCGTTTACCCAGCAGAATTCTTTTTAAAAAAGAACACTTTCAGTCTCCAAAGTCCAAGAGCTAGATGTGACCCTTGTGGCTAAAGGGATCAGGGGGTATGGAGAGAAGGCAGGTACAGGATACTGAGTTGGATGATCAGCCATGATCATATTGAATGGCGGTGCAGGCTCGAAGGGCCGAATGGCCTACTCCCTGCACCTATTGTCTATGTTTCTATGTTTTATCAAAAGTCTGCAAAATGCAACAGATATATACAGAATCAGATCATCCGAGTCTGAAGAAGGGTCTCGACCTGTAATGTCACCTATTCCTTTTCTCCAGAGATGCTACCTGAGCCGCTGAGTTTCTCCAGCATTTCGTGTCTCTCTTCAGTTTAAACCAGCATCTGCAGTTCCTTCCAACAGAGAGCCAAGGAGGAGAGGCGTAGGAGAAACAAAATGCAATCCCTGTCACTAATGGCATTGAAATTCCTGGAAACCTGTGACAGAGTGTTAGAGTGATACAGCGTGGAAACAGGGCCCCCTCGGCCCAACTTGTCACCCACTGACCAACATGTCCCATCTGCACAAGTCCCACCTGCCTGCATTTGGCCCACATCCCTCTAAACCTTACAATAGAGGAGGCCCAGGGCAGAAAGGTCACCATTGGGATGGGAAGGAGAGTTCAAATGGTGAGCAACCAACCAGGAGATCCAGTCGGCCTTTTTCTGGGCCTCCTACATTCCCTGGTGGAATTCCCTGCCTCAGAGGGCGGTGGAGGCAGGTTCTCTGGATGCTTTCAAGAGAGAGCTAGATCGACCCAAAATGTCATCTATTCCTTCACTCTATAGAGAGTTAAATAGCGGAGTCTGGGGAAATGGGGAGAAGGCAGGAACGGGGTACTGATTGGGGATGATCAGCCATGATTGCATTGAATGGTGGTACTGGCTCGAAGGGCCGAATGGCCTCTACTCCTGCACCCATTGTCTATTCCATCATCTGGTTTCATAACTCTTCCGTTACCGTCTGTCTCCCACCTTCTGCTCATATCTCTGGCATTTGTTCCTACCATCTGCCTATTAAATAAAAAACCTCTCGCCTGTGTCTACCGCTACCTGCCATGCTTTGTCCTGCCTCTCCTCTCCCCCAGCTTTCATCCTCACCCCCTCTGCACAGTCTGAAGAAGGGTCCAAATCCGACAAGTGTCACACATTCTCCAGAGATGTCCTCCAGAGATGTTGCCTTATCCGTGGAGTTACTCTAGCACCTTATGTAAACCAGCATCTGAGATTTCTTGTTTCTACCTGTGATAGGTGGATACTGTTGATCAGGACTGCGTGTATCAGTTCATTGCCACCGCTTTTCCAATTGGTCTTCCCTGTCTAACAATCTCCTCACTCGCCTGCCTTAGACTGAACCTTCCAGAGTCCACACTCAGGTTTCCATCCTTTCATTTATCCGGCAACTGAACCATCCCTGCCCCAACTAGAGATTGGGCCTGGCCTACCATCTACCTCTTTGGAGACCCTCGAATAATCTTTAATCAGCCTGAAGAAGGGTTTCGGCCCGGAACGTCGCCTATTTCCTTCGCTCCATAGATGCTCAATAGTCAATAGTCTATTTAATTGTCATTTGGACCCTGGAGGTCCAAATGAAATGCCGTTTCTGCAGCCATACATTACACACAAATAGACCCAGACACAACATAATTACATTTTACATAAACATCCATCACATTGCTGTGATGGAAGGCCAAAAAACTTCTCTCCACTGCACTTTCCCCCCCCCCCGATGTCAGAGTCAAAGTCAAAGCCCCCGGCTGGCGATGGCAATTGTCCCGCGGCCATTAAAGCCACGCCGGGTGGTGCGAGGTCGCACACCGGGTCTTGGTGTTGGAGTCCCCGGCGTGCGCTCGCTCACAGAGTCCCGCGGCCATTCCAGCCGCGCGGGGCAGTGGTGTTAGGCCCCGCTCCAGGAGCTCTTCAACCCCGCAACTCGGGCGGGAGAAGTCGCCGTTGCAGGAGCCCCGTAAAGCGGTCTCCCTCCAGGGATCCGCGGGCTCCTGGTGCCGCCGTCCGCAGACCCGCAGTAGCAGCCTTCGCATCAGCAGCAGCAGCGGCAGCGGCAGCGCTCCTCCACCGCTCCACCCGCTCCGGTCTCGGCCAGCTCCGCGACGGCGAGTCGGCACCAGAGTCCCCGGCTTCTTCCCGTTGGAGGCCGCTCCTCGTTGTGGCCCCAACGACAACTGAGACCCGACGAGAAAAGGTCGGGTCTCCAGTGCAGGGAGAGGTTTCAAAAGTTTCCCCCCCCCCCCCCACCCCACCCCCACCCCCCCACACACACACCCCAACATAAAATAACAAAAACTACATAAAAACACAGACAAAAAATAATAAAAACGCGGACAGGCTGCAGAGGCCGCTGCTGCACCCGCTGAGTTTCTCCAGCACTATTGTCTACCTTCAATCTTTAATTAGAGTTTACATTGCACTAAACAAAATACTCAAAAAAGAAATGGTGTCAAGTTCTTGTAAGGGGGGGGGGGATGAAAAATATGAAGTTGGTATATCCCTTTTTGCGCAGTATTTATAATAGAGCTCGTGTTTTTTTTTCTTCCATTTTTTCGTTTCTATGGCCTATTTCTTAACTTTCTTCTCTAATTCTTTGTTTGATGGGTTTTTCTTTTCGATCACTCTTTCACACTAACACGATGCTATCTCTCTTTCTTTAGACAATAGACAATAGGTGCAGGAGTAGGCCATTCGGCCCTTCGAGCCAGCACTGCCATTCAATGTGATCATGGCTGATCATCCCCAATCAGTACCCCGTTCCTGCCTTCTCCCCATATCCCCTGACTCCACTTTATTTTTTTTTAGAGCCCTATCTAGCTCTCTCTTGAAAGCATCCAGAGAACTTTGCTATGATGCTTCACTCTGTTTTTGTGTTCAATTTCCAACATCTGCAAGTTTGAGAGTGCAAGTGCTACACTGGGTCACCCTTTTGTTGAATATTTAACTATTCCTGAATTTTTAGTGATTTTAAATGAGTAAATTTGATTTCCAATCGCTCAATGCAAGAGATGCTTTAAAAACTTTTTTTTTCATATTTGTCAAAATAATTTCTAACTTTGCTTCCTGTCTAAGCTCAGTGGATGCCAATGGCAAGGCCTATATAGAAACATAGAAAACAAGTGCAGGAATAGTTACTTTCTAGTTACTTTCCTTATTTCTCTCTGTCCTTAAAGCTCAAAAAATGAAGGGGTCCAACAAATGTAATAAGATATATGTGGCTTGTACTACAGTAACGTGCTGTACTTCTAATAAATAAAAATATTAAAAAATAAAAAAAATACTCTTTACCTTGTACATCAGATCATAATCAGAAGAGTACGTTATTCGCCAAGTATGTTTTGCAATATACGAGGAATTTGATTTGACATACAGCCATACCAATAAAGGACAACAAGACAAAAGATTAGTCTGAAGAAGTGTCTCGAACGTCCAAAACGTTGCCTATTCCTTCACTCCATAGATGCTGCCTCACCCGCTGAGTTGCTCCAGCTTTTTTTTCCACCTTCGATTGTTCCAGCATCTGCAGTTCCTTCTTAAACATCTGTTCATTGCGGACGGCTTGATTCTAATCATGCGTACTTCATAAGTTATAGGAGCAGAATTAGGCCATTCGACCCATCAAGTCTACTCCACCATTCCATCATGGCTGATCTATCATCCCCTCTCAACTCCATTCTCCTGCCTTCTCCCCATAACCCCTGACACCCGTACTAATCAAGTACTGTCTTTCTGCTGACTGGGCAGCACGCATCAACAAAAAGCTTTGCACTCTACCTCAGTGACAATAAACTAAGCGTTTAGTACATTGGCAGTAAAGCTTTCACTCCATCAAAGTAGATGCACAAATCCAGCATCCAAACAGGCAAAGTTGCCAATTTTTGTAGGTTCTATCTGCAAAAGCGGTGCACTTCTGATTGCCAAAATCTTTGATTATTATGTGGCATATCTTTGAAAATCATTGACAGAGATTGGTTGTGTGTGATATTCGAATCTCCTGGAGGGAGGCCAGTTTGCTTGAATGGACACAGTTCCAGCAAAACTAAATCTCAATACCTTCCAGAAGAAAGATATAAATATTCAGCAGCCCCACACTCTGCAGCAAGTACCTTCCAAATGGAGCACTTCAATAAATGCCCTTGGCATCTTCAGCAGCACCTCATAAACCCCATCATCTCTGCTGGCTAAAAGGACATGCAAGTCTGAGATACAGGGAACATAGAGCAGTACAGCACAGGTACAGGCCCTTCGGCCCAACATGATGCCAAGTTAAACTCACCCCCTTTGCCCGCACGTGATCCATATCCCTCCTGATGGGAGGATATGCCCACGTGCCCATGGTGTGTGCCAGTGGACAGTCGGGTACAAGCCACAAAGAGAACAGAGGGACCCCACGTGGAGGGGCAGAGGCACCTGGAACAAAGTGGAGCCATTGGGGACCACAGTGAACACTTTTGTAACTTTGTCGATGCCCTTTCCGTGGCCCCTCTTTGCATACCTTGTGCATGGTGTTCCTACACCTGCATGAGGCTTCAACTACATTTTTAACCAAACCAATTCTTGCTGACAACAGCTCTGCTGAGATCCTAAGGGTTTGTTCAATTTGATTGCACTCTTTGCTGTAACTAGGTCACTATGTCTCTTGCAAAGTACATTTATCTTCGGGACAGTGGCAACTCAATATTTCACGCTGTGGAATGTATTTTGTCCCATAAAACTGGGCTACATTTGTTGGTTAATCCCGTGTCAATGATTGGGAAATTGTGGGGTTCAAAATAGACCTCAGAACGAGGTCAGCATGGTGGTGCAGCGGTAGAGTTGCTGCCTCGCAGCGCTGGAGACCCGGGTTCGATCCTGACTACGGGTGCTGTCTGTACGGAGTTTGTACGCTTGTTCTCCCTGTGACCGCGTGGGTTTTCGCCAGGTGCTCCGGTTTCCTCCCACATTGCTTAATTGGCTTTGGTAAAATTGTAAATCATCCCTAGTGCGTGTAGGATAGTGTTAATAAGCGGGGATTGCTGGTCGGCAAAGACTCTGAGGGCCAAAGGGCCTTGTTTCAACACTGTATCTCGAAACAAAACTATAAGATACAAATTGCATGTCCATTATAAACATATAATGAATTATATAAAAGTAGACTAAGAGATACAGCAGGGAAACAGGCCCTTCGACCCATTGAGTCCACATCTACTAGCAACCACCCTGGACACTATCCTATACACTAGGGACAGATTTACAATTTAACCAAGCAAATTAACCCTACAAACCTGCATGTCTCTGTAGTGTGGGAGGAAACCGGAGCACCCGGAGAAAACACACGCAGTGGCAGGGAGAACGTGTAAACACAGCAACCGTAGTCAGGATCGAACCTGGGTCTCTGGCGCTGTAAGGCAGCAACTCACCGTGGTTAAAATTGCCGTAAAATGCCCCAGTTAAAACTGAATCATGGTTCTCCCCCGAACACTTCACCACTTGAAAGGTTTCTCTGCCTGTGAACAGGGACATTGCATCAAACAGACGCGTGGACAGGGCAGTACCAGAGGAAACAGCTGTAGGCTTTGCAGCTTACCAAAGTAAACATTTGGAGGAGAATTTAATGTTGCCATGGGAATGGAGGAATTTAATCCAAAAATTAAAGGATTTTTCATATTAAAAAAAAAACAAAAAAAAAAAAACATTTGAATGATATGTCGAATGAAAAACAGGAAGGGCTGGGAATAGTCAGCAGGTCAGGCAGCATCTGTGGGAGGAGAATCAGGGTATTTGGGGTGGCACAGCGGTAGAGTTGCTGCCTCACAGCGGCGGAGACCCGGGTTCGATCCTGACTACTGGTGCTGTCTGTACGGAGTTTGTACGTTCTCCCTGTGAGTTTTCTCCGGGCGCTCCGGTTTCCTCCCACACTCCGAAGGCGTGCAGGTTTGTAGGTTAATTGGCTTGGGTAAAAATTGTAAATTGTCCCCCAGTGTGTGTCGGATAGTGCTCGTGTACGGGGTGATAGAAACATAGAAATTAGGTGCAGGAGTAGGCCATTCGGCCCTTCGAGCCTGCACCGCCATTCAATATGATCATGGCTGATCAACCAACTCAGTATCCCGTACCTGCCTTCTCTCCATACCCCCCGATCCCCTTAGCCACAAGGGCCACATCTAACTCCCTCTTAAATATAGCCAATGAACTGGCCTCAACTACCCTCTGTGGCAGAGAGTTCCAGAGATTCACCACTTTCTGTGTGAAAAAAGTTCTTCTCATCTCGGTTTTAAAGGATTCCCCCCTTATCCTTAAGCTGTGACCCTTTGTCCTGGATCACTGGTCAGTGGGGCCTGTATCTACATCTCTATAGATGAGACTTTAAACTGAAAACCCCCTGTACTCCTCGGCTGCAGCTGGACGATGCCACGGTGCCAAGTTGATGAGAGGCAAGAGGCTTCCGATGGATGCCACTTATCCTTGATTGTCGATCCACAAACCAGGGGTATCATCATCTCGCTGTTTGTGGGCCCATTTATCCACATAGTTTCCAACCCTCAGAGTCATTTAATTGACCACAAAGTATCTTAAAAAAACCTAAGATCCGGACTTCTCCGAGCTCAGCCCTGAGCCGCTGGCGTTGATGGGACCCGCTCCAACCAGAACCAGGAGGGGCCCCATGGCGATCGAGATCAAGGGGGGGCTATTGGAGAGGGAGAGGAGTCAAGAGTGAGGAAGGGGGGGCCATCAGGGAGCTACTTGGGGGGGGGGGGGGGGGGGTCCAGTGAGAGCGGACCCAGTGGGTGGGGGCCACTGGGAACAAAGGTGGTTCCCAGTGAGAGGGGACGCTAATACCCGTCATTGAGGGGAGCCTGATATCACGTGCGGCAGCAGGCAGTATCATTAGTACAGATCTCATTAGTACAGGTATCAGGGGTTATGTGGAGAAGGCAAGAGAATGGGGTTAGGAGAGAGAGACAGATCAGCCATGATTGAATGGCGGACTAGACTTGATGGGCCGAATGGCCTAATTCTATTTCTATTCCTTATGACCTTATGTTCGGTGAACTTTTGTAACTTTCTAAGCACCAAAACGTGACGATGCTTGCGTACCGCCTAGTTGAATGGTTTTGCCAGGTTGAATGCACAACAAAGCATTTCACCGCACCTTGGTACACCTGACATTAAAGTCTCATTGAATCATTGGTCATAGAGGGTACCACAAAGCTGAGAGATCTGCTCAGGCACCAAATTAAAACTTGACTGGACCCGACTTACCGCTGGGCCCAACCCCAACTTGGCCGAAGGAAACTTAATCTACCCAAGGGTGATCAACATCTGACCTACCACATGCATTCTGAAGACACTCAACCAAGGCCAAACTGAGCCAACTCGGCCACGGTCAATTGGAATCCAACCAAGTCGAGACCAATTGGAGGCTGACCAGTCCAGAGCCAGTCCAAACATAACCCACCCTAGGCCATGTGCCATGCCAATCTCAACCACCCAATCATGGCCAATCTGAAGCCAACCCAACCGTGACCAATCTGAACTCGATCCAACCACATCCAATCCAATCACAACACAACCCTGGCCAATCCAGCCCCAAACCACCCAGGACCTATCTGAACTCAATCCAACCACGTCCAAGCCAAGGCCAACCCAATCAAAGCCAACCTGACTCCTAACCCGACCGCAGACATTCCCAACCCAACTCAAGCCTTGTAGTTAAGTTTATCTTTCGTTTTGATTAGTTGAGAGATACAGCGCGGAAACAGGCCCTTCGGCCCACCGAGTCTGCTCCGACAAGCAACTCCTGCACGTTAACACTATCCTACACGCACCATTTTCATTTCTACCAAGTCAATCAACCTACAAACCTGTACGTCTTTGGAGTATGGGAGAAAACCAAAGATCTCGGAGAAAACCCACGCAGGTCACGGGGAGACTGGGGAGATGTTAGATCTTATTAGATCAGGAACAGCTACTTCCCCACAGCAATCAGGCTATTAAACTCGGCTCAGACAAAACTCTGAACATTAATAGCCAATAATCTGTTTATTTGCACTTTATCAGTTTAATTATTCATGTGTATATGTCTATGTCTATGTCTATGTATATATACACATACATATATACACACACACACACAATGGTATATGGACACACTGATCTGTTCTGTATTCATGCCTACCATGCTCTGGTGTGGTGAAGCAAAGCAAGAATTTCATTGTCCTATCAGGGACACATACATAGAAAATAGGTGCCGGAGTAGGCCATTCGGCCCTTCGAGCCTGCACCGCCATTCAATACGATCATGGCTGATCAATATGATCATCCAACTCAGTATCCTGTACCTGCCTTCTCTCCATACCCCCTGATCCCTTTAGCCACAAGGGCCACATCTAACTCCCTCTTAAATATAGCCAATGAACTGTGGCCTCAACTACCTTCTGTGGCAGAGAGTTCCAGAGATTCACCACTCTCTGTGTGAAAAATGTTTTCCTCATCTCGGTCCTAAAAGATTTCCCCTTTATCCTTAAACTGTGTGACCCCTTGTTCTGGACTTCCCCAACATCGGGAACAATCTTCCTGCATCTAGCCTGTCCAACCCTTTAAGAATTTTGTAAGTTTCTATAAGATCCCCCCTCAATCTTCTAAATTCTAGCAACTACAAGCCGACACATGACACTAAAACTCTCTTGAACCCTTATTCCATACTAGACCGGACCATCACCAGAATTATAACAGTCTGAAATATGTTATTGATCCAATTGAGAAAGCACGAACTATTGATCGATAACAAAAGAACGTGTAATAGCAACAGAAAACATTGTGTTGGCTGGGGTGTGGGACGGAGCCAGGTTTCCTGGCCCAACATGACCCATAGCGTTTAATCACAGTAAAGTCTGGCATGCTGCGTTCAAATTGGCTGCAGTCTTTCCAGATACAGTCATGGCATCCCAAATGTTTCATTAGCCTAAACCTCCATTGGAACAGGCTGGAGAGGTTCACCTCTGGAGGTGGAATTAAAGCTTATAGGATGAATGTTAAAAAATAAAATCACTTCCCACCAAGGACACTAGGTAAATTTTACAGCCCAACCTCTCCCCCCCCATCCCAGGTAATTTCCCCTGCAACTACAGGAGATGCAACACCTGTCCTGACACCCCCCTCTCTCACGTCCATCTGGGGCGTACCTTTTGAATGGCGATGGGGAGGATTTTTCCACCAGTGGGAGTGACTAGGGCCAGAGGTCACAGCCTCAGAATAAAAGGACGTCCCTTTTCATAGAAACATAGAAAATAGGTGCAGGAGTAGAGGCCATTCGGCCCGTCGAGCCTGCACCGCCATTCAATATGATCATGGCTGATCATCCAACTCAGTATCCCGTACCTGCCTTCTTTCCATACCCCCTGACACCTTTAGCCACAAGGGCCACATCTAACTCCCTCTTAAATATAGCCAATGAACTGTGGCCTCAACTACCTTCTGTGGCAGAGAGTTCCACAGATTCACCACTCTCTGTGTGAAAAATGTTTTTCTCATCTCGGTCCTAAAAGATTTCCCTCTTATCCTTAAACTGTGACCCCTAGTTCTGGACTTTCCCAACATTTTCCAAAGGAGATGAGGAGGAATTTCTTTGGTCTGAGGGTGGTGAATCTGTGGAATTCATCGCCACATACAGCAGTGAAGACCAAGTCATTTGGTATTTGTAAGGTGAAGATTGACAAGGTCTTGATTAGTACAAGGGTGTCAAAAGATACGGGGAGAAGGCAGGAGAATGGGGTCGAGGGATAAAAGTAGACACTTGATGGGCCGAATGGCCTAATACTGCTCCTATGAGTTATGGACACGGATTCCAGCACCCCTTTCAATCCAAGACATCCCCTGTCCAATTCTTCGAAGATAGACACAAAATTAACCATATAACCATATAACAATTACAGCACGGAAACAGGCCATCTCGGCCCTACAAGTCCATGCCGAACAAATTTTTTCCCCTTAGTCCCACCTGCCTGCATTCGTACCATAACCCTCCATTCCCTTCTCATCCATATGCCTATCCAATTTATTTTTAAATGATACTAATGAACCTGCCTCCACCACTTCCACTGGGAGCTCATTCCACACCGCCACCACTCTCTGCGTAAAGAAGTTCCCCCTCATATTACCCCTAAACTTCTGTCCCTTAATTCTGAAGTCATGTCCTCTTGTTTGAATCTTCCCTATTCTCAAAGGGAAAAGCTTGTCCACATCAACTCTGTCTATCCCTCTCATCATTTTAAAGACCTCTATCAGGTCCCCCCTTAACCTTCTGCGCTCCAGAGAATAAAGACCTAACTTATTCAACCTATCTCTGTAACTTAGTTGTTGAAGAGATTCTGGGCTAACTGAGCAGGTCAGGCAGCATCTCTGGAGAAATGGAATAGGCAACGTTTCAGATCAAGATCCTTCATCAGACTATCAATCTCCTCCACAGATACTGCCTGACCGCTGAGTTATTCCGGTACTTTGTTATTTTTTCCCCTCAAGGTTCTAGCGGTTCCTCTTAACTCCAGCTTAAAAAAAAACGCAACCACTCTTAGTTCTCAGTTCAAAACACAAAGTGCTGGAAGAACTCAGTGGGTCAGGCAGCATCTGTGGAGGGAATGGACGGACGATGTCTCATGTCGGGAGAATGTCTATGAAAGGAATAGCAGATGCTGGTTTACACCGAAAGTAGACACAAAATTCTGGAGTAACTCAGTGGGACAGGCAGCATCTCTGGGGGAAAAGGATGGGTTTTGGATCGGAACCCTTCTTCAGACAGGTCCAGTCCAGTTGTCTGAAGAAGGGTCCCAACCCAGAACGTCACCTATGTTTTTTCTCGATAGAGAGATGCTGCCTGACCCCAGCACATTATGTCCATCTCAGCCCCACCCCCTCACTGTCTTCATTAGTCTGGGTGTCAGAGGTTATGGGGAGAAGGCAGGAGAATGGGGTTAGGAGGGAGAGATAGATCAGCCATGATTGTAGTAGCCAGAGTAGACTCGATGGGCTGAATGGCCTAATTCTGTTATTTCTTCTGACCGCTATCAAACGATCAGTTGCCAGGCTGATCCCATCTCCACTTCATTTTCCCAGTTTCCCTCACCCTGACTAGAATCAAACGGAAGGGCCTGACCCAAAACATTGCCTCTCCACGTCCTCCAGAGATGCTGCCTTTCCCGTTGAGTTATTCCAGTTAGAAACATAGAAACATAGACAATAGGTGCAGGAGTAGAGGCCATTCGGCCCTTCGAGCCTGCACCGCCATTCAATATGATCATGGCTGATCATCCAACTCGGTATCCTGTACCTGCCTTCTCTCCATACCCCCTGATCCATTTAGCCACAAGGGCCACATCTAACTCCCTCTTACATATAGCCAATGAACTGGTCTCAACTACTTTCTGTGGCAGAGAATTCCACAGATTCACCATTCTCTGTGTGAAAAAACCCCAACTCATCTTGGTCCTAAAGGACTTCCCCCTTATCTTTAAACTGTGACCCCTTGTTCTGGACTTCCCCAACATCGGGAACAATCTCCCTGCATCTAGCCTGTCCAACCCCTTGAGAATTGTGTACGTTTCTATAAGATCCCCCCTCAATCTTCTAAATTCCAGCGTGTACAAGCCGAGTCTATCCAGTCTTTCTTCATATGAAAGTCCTGCCATCCCAGGAATCAGTCTGGTGAACCTTCTCTGTGCTCCCTCTACGGCAAGAACGTCTTTCCTCAGATTAGGAGACCAAAACCGTACGCAATACTCCAGGTGTGGTCTCACCAAGCAAGGTCCCAGCATCTAGTTCTGTTTATCACCTCTCAGCCCGAAACTTTTTTGTGTTGAAGTACTTTCCCGTGAGCATGTCCCCGGGGGCAATCTTCACCAATCAACGATTAAAAGTTGATTATCAGATCATTATCAAATGAATGTTTGCAGGTGCGTCCAAACCGGCCCCATCACAACAGCGCCAACACTATAAAAGTATATTGAATGCACCTGGAAGGTGCAGCAGAAATGTAAGCTGCAAGCTCGTGGAAGGCAGAAGGATTTTGCTGTCGTTCACCTGTTCTCCAGAGCTGTTGAGTTACTCCAGCTTTTTGTGCGTCTCTCTCTCAAAATCCTGAGTTTAGAGACACACACACACACACACACTAATTTACATTTAATACCAAGCCAATTAACCTACAAACCCGAAGGTACACAAAATTGCTGGAGAAACTCAGCGGGTGCAGCAGCATCTATGGAGCGAAGGAAATAGGCAACGTTTCGGGCCGAAACCCTTCCGGGTTTCGGCCCGAAACGTTGCCTATTTCCTATAGTGGAGATTGTTCAACTCTTTGCATGGAGCGGAGGAAATAGGCAACGTTTCGGGCCGAAACCCTTCTTCAGACCACAACCTACGAACCCGAGATGGACACAAAATGCTGGAGTAACTCAGCGGGACAGGCAGCGTCTCTGGAGAGAAGGAATGGATGACGTTTCGGGTCGAGACCCTTCTTCAGACTGGGCTCAGGGGAGAGTGAAACTGGAATGCAAGTTACCCAAGCAGACCTAAATAGTACACACAGAGAGCCACACAGATACACACACACAGATACATACACACACAGATACACACACACAGAGATACACACATACACACAGAGATACACACACACACGCACAGAGATACACAGATACACACACAGACAGAGATACACACACACAGATACACACACACACAGATACACACACACACACACACACACACAGATACACACACGCACACACACACACACACACAGATACACATACAGATACGCACACACACACACACACGAAATTGTTCTTAAGCAGTGCGGCACGGTGGCGCAGCGGTAGAGTTGCAGCCTCACAGCGCCGGAGACCCGGGTTCGATCCTGACTACGGGTGCTGTCTGTACCGAGTTTGCACGTTCTCCCCGTGACCTGCGTGGGGTTTCTCCGAGATCTTCGGTCCCACAGTCATTGGTTTGGTAAATGTATCTCTAAACTAAACTAAAACAAACAATAGACTAATTTCACCCAGAAACTGCCCTCTGTAGCTGACCCATCTAACACCCCCAGTATGTCATGAACATACCCCCAGCAGCGGTATGAACTGTTCCTCCTTCCCAGCTCTCCCACACGCCTACTGTCTCCGCCTCTTCCTTTCTCCCCCATCCAAGCAAAGCAAAGATCACAGAGCGGATCTATGATATTTGGTCTGAAGAAGGGTCTCGACCAGAAACGCCGCCTATCCCTTCTCTCCGCTGTCCCGCTGAGTTTTGTCCAGCATTTTGTGTCTATCCTCGATTTAAAACCATCAGCTGCAGTTCCTTCCCACACTAACAACAGCAGATTCTGGTTACTACCGAAGGCGGACACAAAATGCTGGAGTAACTCAGCGGGACAGGCAGCATCTGTGGAGAGAAGGGATGGGTGACGTTTCGGGTCGAGACCCTTCTTCCAGTAAAGTTGGGACCGAGAATATCACACCAGAATAACCCCCCCTATCCTCAAACATCTCCCCGCCAAACCAAACCAAACCAAACCTCGGCTGCTGTCCATGTGGAGTTTGCACGTTCTCCCTGCAACCCTGCGCGTTCCTCCCACATCCCAATTACATGCGGGTTTGTAGGTCTTTCTTAAACATCTAACACCAACAGTAGGTAGACACAAAAATGCTGGAGAAACTCAGCGGGTGTAGGCAGCAGCTTCTATGGAGCGAATGAAATAGGCAACGTTCGGAAATAGGCAACGTTTTGGGCCGAAACCTTCGGAAATAGGCAACGTTTCGGGCCGAAACCCAAGGGTTTCGGCCCGAAACGTTGCCTATTTCCTTCGCTCCATAGATGCTGCTGCACCCGCTGAGTTTCTCCAGCATTTTTGTGTCTACCTTCGATTTTCCAGCATCTGCAGTTCCTTTATAGAAACATAGAAATTAGGTGCAGGAGTAGGCCATTCGGCCCTTCGAGCCTGCACCGCCATTCAATATGATCATGGCTGATCATCCAACTCAGTATCCTGTACCTGCCTTCACTCCATACCCCCTGATCCCTTTAGCCACAAGGGCCACATCTAACTCCCTCTTAAATATAGCCAATGAACTGTGGCCTCAACTACCCTCTGCGGCAGAGAGTTCCAGAGATTCACCACTCTCTGTGTGAAAAAAGGTCTTCTCATCTCGGTTTTAAAGGATTTCCCCCTTATCTTTAAGCTGTGACCCCTTGTCCTGGACTTCCCCAACATCGGGAACAATCTTCCTGCATCTAGCCTGTCCAACCCCTTAAGAATTTTGTAACACCAGCAGTAACTTTTTTCCCCGCAGATATACACAACATGTTGGGGTAACTCAGTAATGCTGGGCACCCGACTTCAGACTGGAAGATTTTGCCAAGCTGGAAAGCACAGGAGGTTGAAGAAGGGTCTCGTCTCGCCCTCGCCCACCGACACCTCAGCTGTGTCTATCTTCGCTTTGAACCAGGTTCCGAGCCGTGTTGAGGTCCGCGGTGCAGTAATGCCCCTGTCCCACTTGGGAAACCTGAACGGAAACCTCTGGAGACTTTGCGCCCCACCCAAGGTTTCCGTGCGGTTCCCGGAGGTTTTCGTCAGTCTCCCTACCTGCTTCCACTACCTGCAACCTCCGGCAACCACCTGCAACCTCCGGCAACCACCTGCAACCTCCGGCAACCACCTGCAACCTCCGGGGAACCGCACCGAAACCTTGGGTGGGGCGTAAAGTCCCCAGAGGTTTCCACAGGGGAACTGCAGGTGCCGGGATTACTAGAGAGGAACACACAACGTGCTGGAGGAAGTCAGCGGGGTCAGGCAGCGTCTGTCGCGGGGTCGCGAACCTTCTTCGGGCCGGCGAGTACAAGTTGGGAGGAGGCGATTGCCTCCTGAGACGAGACGCGGGAGGGGAGGGGAGGGGGGGGGGGGGGGGGATATTCACCCGCGAGGCGAGGTGGTGTGGATGTAAACGAGACCCTTAAAACAGCATCTTTTGCAAAATAAATTAACCCCTTCATTAACCCCTCCTCACAAACCGTGCGGGCGGCACATTCTCTAAACACATCCGTGCTTTGAAAGGCGAGATGCCTCCTCTGTATGTGTGTGTGTGTGTGTGTGTGTGGGTATGTGCATGTGTGTGTGGGGGGTGTGTGTATGTGTGTGTGCGCGCATGTGTGGGTGTGTGTATGTCTGTGTGTATGTCTGTGTGTATGTCTGTGTGTGTGCCTGTGTGTGTGTGCCTGTGTGTGCGCGCATGTGTGGGTGTGTGCCTGTGTGTGCGCGCATGTGTGTGGGTGTGTGTGTGGGTATGCTGCCTGACCCACTGAGTTACTCCAGCATGTGGTGCCAAAACACGGGGTAAACCAGCATCTGTCTGTCTCTACAGATATAGATGTATTTCTATACCTTTCTACACCTTTCTGTGTATATACACACGCATATACAATATATATATATATACATACATATACAACGTGTGTGTGTGTGTATAAATATACAAATATATGTGTATACAAATACGATGTATGTGCGTGTATATATAGACATTCAAGGTGTTTTAAGCATAAATATACACACTTACAATGTGTGTGTGTATATATATATCCCTGCGCGTTCCTCCCACATATACATATACACATACTGTATATATATATACATACAAACACACACACATATATATTTATATACACACATACTGTATATTTATATATTACAAACACACACACATACATACTGTATATATACACACACACATATATATATATATATATATACACACACACATACATATATATATATACACACACACATACATATATATATATACACACACACACACATACACATATATATATATATAAAACACATATTACAATTGGTGAGGACATGCCGTTCAGTACTAGACAGAGTGAATGTCAAGGTGGGTGGGTGGGTGGGTGAGTCCCCGTGTATCTATCTCCTTACCTGTCCGTTCCAGGTGTTGCTCGGCCACAGCAGCGAGCGGCAGCAGGAACAGTGTCCAAAGTCCCATGTTGTCCGCGGCGCGGCGGGGACTGTTTTGACAGCAACCCCCTTGAAGCTGGTGCTGAACAAACTGATCTTCCCTCTAATCCTCCTGCCTTGTAAGATTTCCGCTTACACTCTCATCACAAGCGGATGGCAGGGATTTCTTGCGAGACTTTTGCTTTTGTTTTGGACTGGTGCTGGATGTCTCCCCACTGAGTTGTCCCCGTTCTCCCCCTATCCCTCTCTCCCTCTCCCTCTCTCTCCCTCTCCCTCTCTCCCTCTCCCTCTCCCTCTCTCTCTCTCCCTCTCTCACACTCTCTCTCCCTCTCTCTCCCTCCCCTCCCTCCCCTCCCTCTCTCCCCTCTATTCTCTCTCTCCCCCCTCTCTATCTATCTATCTATCTATCTATCTATCTATCTATCTATCTATCTATCTATCTGTTTGTCTGTCTATGTCTATCTGTCTATCTATCTCTATCTCCCTCTCTTTCCCTCGATCTCTCTCTTCCTCTCTGTCTCTCTCCTCTCCCTCCTCCTCTCTCTCTTTCTCTTCTCTCCCCCCTCTCTCTCTCTCTCCCTCCTCCTCTCTCCCTCTCTTCTCTCCCCCCCTCTCTCTCTCTATCTCTCTCTCTCTATATATATATATATCCCTCTATCTCCCTATATCTCTCTCTATCTCCCTCTCTCCTCTCCTCTCTCGCATCGGTTTCGTTGTTCCCAGAGAGACCGCCACACACACGGTGACACTCACAATACAGCACAAATAGACACGGAAAGCTGGAGAATTCTGCGATAAAGAAGGTCTTCTGTCTTCACCCCCACGAGTTGTTTGATGGGAATCTGCAGGATTTATTCCCGGCAACCACAAAGGAACTGCGATATATTTCAATTCCAAGTCAGGATATTCTGTGGCTTGTGTTGGGGGCAACTGTAGAAGGGTCTCGACCCGAAACATCACCCATTCCTTCTCTCCAGAGAGGCGCTGCCTGTCCCGCTGAGTTACTCCAGCTTTTTGTATCTACCTTCGATTTAAAACCATCAGCTGCAGTTCCTTCCCACACAAACAACAGCAGATTCTGGTTACAACCGAAGGCGAACACAAAATGCTGGAGTAACTCAGCGGGACAGGCAGCGTCTCTGGAGAGAAGGAATGGGTGATGTTTCGGGTCGAGACCCTTCTTCCAGCAAAGTTGGGCCGAGAATATCACACCAGAATAACCCCCACCCCCCTCCCTATCCTCAACCATCTCCCCGCCAAACCAGCCTGACCTCGGCTGCTGTCCATGTGGAGTTTGCACGTTCTCCCTGCAACCCTGCGCTTTCCTCCCACATCCCAAATACATGAGGGTTTGTTGGTCAATTGGCCCTCTGCAAATGTCCCCCCGCGTATGTAGGGAGTGGATGATACAACCATCTATTTTTCCCTCTCAACCCCATGCTCCTGCCTTCTCCCCGTAACCTTTGCTGCCCTTACTAGAAACATAGAAATTAGGTGCAGGAGTAGGCCATTCAGCCCTTCGAGCCTGCACCGTCATTCAATATGATCATGGCTGATCATCCAACTCGGTATCCCGTACCTGCCTTCTCTCCATACCCTCTGATCCCCTTAGCCACAAGGGTCACATCTAACTCCCTCTTAAATATAGCCAATGAACTGTGGCCTCAACTACCCTCTGCGGCAGAGAGTTCCAGAGATTCACCACTCTCTGTGTGAAAAAAGTTCTTCTCATCTCGGTTTTAAAGGATTTCCCCCTTATCCTTAAGCTGTGACCCCTTGTCCTGGACTTCCCCAACATCGGGAACAATCTTCCTACATCTAGCCTGTCCAACCCCTTAAGAATTTTGTAAGTTAATCAACAACCTATCAATCTCCACTGGAAAAAAAAACCCCAATGACATTTTCTCCTCCACCTCAATCCGTGGCCACGAGTTCCACAGATTCACCACCCACTGGCTAAAGAAATCTCCAATCTAGAATCAGGTTGAGATGAAGATCAGATCAGATCAAATCAAATCAACCTTTATTGTCATCTTGCAAAGCAACAGTTGTACAGTGCAAAATGAGAAGACATTTCCCAGGGAATACCGGAGCATCGCACATGAAACTTAAACCATTTCACACATAATAACAGTAAAAACAATCCAGTCCCTGATGAAACTATAAATAGTTAAAAGCAGGTCAAACAGCAACATTAAAATACAGTAAAAACAGTCATTACAATGTCCAGGGCAACTGATTTGAGTGGCCAGTGCCAGAGTTATTAAATTGTCAGTGCAAAGCGGCAGAATCAGGTGACTGTGAGTACAGAGTGACTGTTTAGCAGCCTCACAGCCTGTGGCAGGAAGCTGTTTAGTAGTCTGGTAGTCCGGGCTTTGATGCTGCGATATCTCTTGCCTGATGGCAGGAGATCCAGGTGTGTGTGTGTGGAGGGGGTGCAGTTTGACCTTAGCTATTCTCACAGCTTTTTTTCAGACAGCGGCTCTGGAACAGTTCTTGTACCGAGGGTAGGGAGACGCCAATGATCCCCCTCACTACCCTCTGCAGAGCCTTCCTGTCTGAGCAGTTGCAGTTGGAGTACCACATGTTCATGCAGTATATGAGTACAGACTCCACCGTGCCCCTGTAGAAAGTCCTGAGGATGTTGGTGGGGAGTGAGGCCTGTTTGAGTTTCCTCAGGAAGTGCAGTCGCTGATGGGCTATAGATATAGTCCAGCTGGATAGCACTGGAGGGCCGAATGGCTTTCTCTTTCCATAACAAAATGCCTAGAGAATATGTTATCCCCTCTATCAGCACAGGGGGGTTTAGCTCAGTGGTAGAGCATTTGACTGCAGATCAAGAGGTCCCCAGTTCAAATCTGGGTGCCCCCTCATCAGTATTTTAGGGTTCGATCCTGGCCTCGGGTACTGTTTGTGCAGAGTTTGCACGTTTTCCCTGTGACCACATGGGGTTCCCCCTAAATTGTTAACAGATGTCCGTAAAGTTGCCCCTCGTGTGCCAGGAGTGGGTGCAAGAGTGGGATAACATAGAACTAGTGTGGGTTAGCATGGACTCAGCGGGCCGAAGGGCCAGTTTCCATGCTGTTCCTTTAAACCAATTCACTAATGTGAGCATGAACAAAAAAACTGTATTTGATGAAAATCTGCAATGAAACTGGAAGGTGCAGGAAACACTCAGCAGGTCAGGCTGCATCTGCGGGAAGCCAAACATTTCAAATTATATTTTATGTTCTCACGTTGAAGAGATTATTCCGAACTCACTAATAGATTTGGAGGTAGATAAAAAATGCTGGAGAAACTCAGCGGGTGAGGCAGCATCTATGGAGCGAAGGAATAGGTGACGTTTCAGGTCGAGACCCTTCTTCAGGCTGATGTGGGGGGGGGGGGGGGGTGGGGGTGGGAAGAAGAAAGGAAGAGGTGGAGACAGTGGGCTGTGGGAGAGCTGGGAAGGGGAGGGGAAAGAGGGAGAAAGCAGGGACTACCTGAAATTGGAGGAGTCAATGTTCATACCGCTGGGGTGTAAACTACCCAAGCGAATTATGAGGTGCTGCTCCTCCAATTTACGGTGGGACTCACTCTGGCCATGGAGGAGGCCCAGGACAGAAAGGTTGGATTGGGAATGGGAGGGGGAGTTGAAGTGCTGAGCCACCGGGAGATCAAGGTGGAGGAATCACTTAGAGACATACAGCTTCGGCCCAACTTGCCCACACCAACCAACATGCCCCATCTACACTAGTTCCACCTGCCTGCATATGGCCCATATCCTTCCAAACCCGTCCAAATATCTTTTAAATGCTGTTATACTACCTGCCTCTGGCAAAGATAGACACAGAGTGCTGGAGTAACTCAGCAGGTCAGGCAGCAACTCTGGAGAACATGAATGGGTGACGTTTTGGGTTGGGTGCTGTAAGGCAGCTGAATTACTTTAGTGTTAATTTTGCTTCAGAGCATCTTCAAGAGTCACGTCAAGAGAGTTCATTGCCATGTGTCCCAGATAGGACAATGACATTCTTGCTTGCTGCAGCACAACAGAGTATTGTAAGCATTAATACAGTACAGTTCAGTTCAATATACACATAAATAAACAGATAGAGTGCAATAGGCTGTTACAGTTCAGAGTCTTTGTTGCTGAGTTTACTAGCCTGATGACTGTGGGGAAGCAGCTATTCCTGAACCTGGATGTAACAGATTTCAGGCTCCTGTACCTTCTGCCTGGGCACCAGAGAGATGAGTGTGTGGCCAGGATGGTGTGGGTCCTTGATGATGCCGGCTGCCTTTTTGAGGCAGCGACTGCGATAGATCCCTTCGATGGTGGGGAGGTCAGAGCCGATGATGGACTTGTCATTTTGTCCGGGGGTAAAAATATTTTTCCAAGGGGAAGAAATACAACTTGGTAACGATATAACAAAAAAAAAACACAGACTCGAGATATCTAAAATGAAAAATAGAAAGTGCTGTAAATAGCAGGTCAAGCTGTCACAGTCTACCCTCTCCTCATTCTCATCCACGTCACCTCCCGGTACTTTTCCACCGGTCCCTCCTTCTCCTCACCTGCCTGCCTGCCACTCCCCTCTCATCAGCCCAACTCTCCTCACCTGTTGCACTCAGTCGCCTCTGATCACCAATTAACCCGGTATATAGACTCTCCTCACCATTCACACAGTGCCAGATTGTTCTCAGCATTCATGCAAGACTCTCCAGCGATGTCCCGACTGCCTACACGGATTCGAACCTGCCTGACCATTCCATCCTGTCGTCTTCCCGGATATCACCTCAGCCTTCTGTCCCCGACCACGGCCTTCGTCCCGTACCTCCTGGTTTCTGTCTGCCTCTCTCCTGGGCTGTTTGGTGTATCCCTGCAACGGCTCCTCGACTTCCTGCCTGGCTTCGACTCTCCCTTCGCCTGTCCCTCGCTGGTTTGTTTGCATCGTGTGTTGGATCTCCTGGTTACCGGACCTTCCGCTACCCCGACTACGTCTCCTGCCTGCCCCTCTTCGGAACCCTCGCTCAATCCTGAGCCTCTGTGTGAGTACGGTGTACCCATTCCTGTGTTACTACTCTGTGTTACAGCATCGGAATAAAGTTCATGACCAATTATACCTGCCTGATTCTGTGCTGCTATTGGGTCCAAACTATACACCATTACACAAGCAGCACCTGGGAGAAATAGATTGAAGATCTTTCATCCAATCTTGTAAAATTGAGAGCACATTGTGTTACATATCGCAGAACAGTTCTCTCTCTTGCTTTACTGAATGTACCTGAGTTTAGCTTGATTGTATTTAGGTACAGCATTATCAGATTATACTGGATAGCGTGCAGAACTAAACCTTTCTGTGTACCTTAGTGTACGTGACGAGAATAAACCTCAATCTAAGGTTGGTGGACCAAAGAGTAGAAACCCGGAACTGCAGATGCTGCTTCACCATGAAAAGATACAAAGTGCTGGAGTAACTCGGCGGGTCAGGTAGCACCCCCCCCCCCCCCCCCCCCCCCCCCTCCCCCCCCCCCCCCCCCTGCAAAACATGGATAGGTGACGTTTCATGGGTGCAGGGGTGAAAGGAATGAAAACTACAGGTTCATAAGTCATTGGAGCCGAATTAGGTCATTTGGCCCATTGAGTCTACTCCACCGTTCGAGCCATTGGCTGATCTGTCTCAAGCCCATTCTCCTGCCTTCTCTCCGTAACCCCTGACACCCGTACAAACCAAGAAGCTATCTATCTCCCGCTTTTTAAAACCGAGATGAGAAGAACTTTTTTCATGCAGAGAGTGGTGAATCTCTGGAACTCTTCTGCCACAGAGGGTAGTTGAGGCCAGTTCATTGGCTATATTTAAGAGGGAGTTAGATGTGGCCCCTTGTGGCTAAGGGGATCAGGGGGTATGGAGAGAAGGCAGGTACGGGGATACTGAGTTGGATGATCAGCCATGATCATATTGAATGGCGGTGCTGGCTCGAAGGGCCCGGAGTGGCCTACTCCTGCACCTAATTTCTATGTTTCTATGTTTATAATTGTTTCAATGATTTGGGCAGAGTAGAAGAGACTCACTTACTTCTGTAATTGCCTTGACTTGAGTTGTCCGATGTTGAAAGGAACAGAAAATCTTACGGGTGATATTCCTGGATAGAGAACAGCCTCGTCTCTCGATTGTACCTCACCCCATCTCTCCCTAAATGCTTTCAATGGACACTAGACATTAGGTGCAGGGAGTAGGCCATTTGGCCCTTCGAGCCAGCACCGCCATTCAAAGTGATCAGTCTGATCATCCCCAACCAGTACCCCGTTCCTGCCTTCTCCCCATATCCGCTATTTTTAAGAGCCCTATCTAGATCTCTCTTGAAAGCATCCAGAGAACCTGCCTCCACCGCCCTCTGAGGCAGAGAATTCCACAGGCTTTCATGTAACTTCAATTCGATGGACCTGCATGGGTTTTCTCCAGGTGCCCTGGTCACTACCTACAGTCCGAAAGACGTACAGGTTTGCAGGTCAGTTGGCTCGATGTAATTGTAAATGATCCCCAGTGTGTGTACTATAGGGTTAGTGTGTAGTGATCGCTGGAAGTGCCAGATTCCACACTGCATCTCGAACATAAACTAAAATAGACATCCACCCACAGATGGCCAGGAGATTAGGAGTCATAGAAATCACTGCCTGGCCAAATGATGTCGGCCATTCCAGCTTCTCCCATGAAATACTCAGCCATCCGGAGAATTGTACTCACCCATGAGAGCCAGACATGGACTAACTATATTTAAGAGGGAGTTAGATGGGGCCCTTGTGGCTAAGGGGATCAGGGGGTATGGAGAGAAGGCAGGTACGGGATACTGAGTTGGATGATCAGCCATGATCATATTGAATGGCAGTGCAGGCTCGAAGGGCCGAATGGCCTACTCCTGCACCTAATTTCTATGTTTCTATGTTTCTAACTGCAGAACTCCAGGCCAATTAGGAAGTGCAGCTCAATGGTAGAGGATTCGCTTGCAGATTTAAGAGATCCATGGTTCAAATCCGACTGCCTACTCAAAGGGATGTACTGTACTTTGTTTAATAAGGAACTGCAGATGCTGGAAAATCGAAGGGAGACAAAAATGCTGGCGAAACTCAGCGGGTGCAGCAGCATCTATGGAGCGAAGGAAATAGGCAACGTTTCAGGCCGAAACCCGGAAGGGTTTCGGCCCGAAACGTTGCCTATTTCCTTCAAGGGTTTCGGCCTGAAACGTTGCCTATTTCCTTCAAGGGTTTTGGCCTGAAACGTTGCCCATTTCCTTCGCTCCATAGATGCTGCTGCACCCGCTGAGTTTCTCCGGGATGTACTGTGTGTTGGCTTTTTGGAACAGATCCTCGATCCAGCATTACAGGTGTAGCTTCGGGCTGGTACCATTTGTGAGATACAGAGCACAAACAGGCCCTTCGGCCCACCGAGTCTGTGCCGACCAGCGACCATCCCACACACTAGGGACAATTTATAATTTTTACCGGAGCCTATTAACCTACAAACCTGCACGTCTTTGGAGTGTGGGAGGAAACCAGAGCGCCCGGAGGAAACCCACGTGGTCACAGTCACATATGTTTGAAAGAATGGAGCGACTGGGCTAGTATTGACTGGAATTTAGTAGGATGAGAGGGGATCTCATTGAAACATATAAGATTATTAAGGGATTGGACACGCTAGAGGCAGGAAACATGTTCCCGATGTTGGGGGAGTCCAGAACCAGGGGCCACCGTTTAAGAATAAAGGGTAGGTCATTTAGAACGGAGACGAGGAAAAACTTTTTCACCCAGAGAGTTGTGAGTCTGTGGAATTCTCTGCCTCAGAGGGCAGTGGAGGCCAATTCTCTGGATGCTTTCAAGAGAGAGTTAGATAGAGCTCTTAAAGAAAGTGGAGTCAGGGGTTATGGGGTGAAGGCAGGAACGGGGTACTGATTGTGGATGATCAGCCATGATCACATTGAATGGCGGTGCAGGCTCGAAGGGCAGAATGAACTACTCCTACACCAATTGTCTATTGTCTAAAACGCACCCATAGTCAGGATGGAAGATGGACCTCTGGTGCTCTAAGGCAGCAACTCCATCTCTGCTATCTCCAAAGAATTGTCATCACCCATGAGAGATAGGAAGGAACAATGAGCAGAACTCCAGGCCAATTAGTGAGTGTGGCTCAGTGGTAGAGGATTGGGCTGCAGATTAAGGGGTCCCTGGTTCAAATCCGGCTGCTTCTCAGAGGGATTTATGTTCACTTTTAAGAATTAAGTCCTCAATCCATTCTTGCATTGCAGATGTAGCTGTAGGCTGGTGTTATGATACAGTGGGAAGGAACTGCAGATGCTGGAGTAACTCAGCGGGACAGGCAGCATCTCTCTGGTGACGTTTCGGGTCGTGACCCCTTCTTGAGAAGTACTGCCTCACCTTCAGCCAGTGGCTTCAATGATGAGTTGCCTGCTGGTGCTGATTGCTCTCTCTATCAAAATCATTTGAGTATTGTAACATATAACAATTACAGCACGGAAACAGGCCATCTCGGCCCTACAAGTCCGTGCCGAACAACTTTTTTCCCTTAGTCCCACCTGCCTGCACTCATACCATAACCCTCCATTCCCTTCTCATCCATATGCCTCTCCAATTTATTTTTAAATGATACCAACGAACCTGCCTCCACCACTTCCACTGGAAGCTCATTCCACACCGCTACCACTCTCTGAGTAAAGAAGTTCCCCCTCATGTTACCCCTAAACTTCTGTCCCTTAATTCTGAAGTCATGTCCTCTTGTTTGAATCTTCCCTATTCTCAAAGGGAAAAGCTTGTCCACATCAACTCTGTCTATCCCTCTCATCATTTTAAAGACGTCTATCAAGTCCCCCCTTAACCTTCTGCGCTCCAGAGAATATTCAACCTATCTCTGTAACTTAGTTGCTGAAACCCAGGCAACATTCTAGTAAATCTCCTCTGTACTCTCTCTATTTTGTTGACATCCTTCCTATAATTAGGCGACCAAAATTGTACACCATACTCCAGATTTGGTCTCACCAATGCCTTGTACAATTTTAACATTACATCCCATCCCATATTGTAGGTTAATTAGCTGCTGTAAATAGTGGCTGGTGTACGGGTGAGTTGGAAGAGCTGGACATGGGAAGGGGGAGGGGGGGAGGGGGGGGGGGGGATGGAGACACAAGACACAGTGGATGTGGAGAGGATGTTTCCACTAGTGGGAGAGTCTAGGACTAGAGGTCACAGACTCAGAAGTAAAGGACGTTCTTCTTTTAGGAAGGAGATGAGGAGGAATTTCTTTCGTCAGAAGGTGGTGAATCTGTGGAATTCTTTGCCACAGAAGGCTGTGGAGGCCAAGTCAGCGGATATTTTTAAGGCAGAGATAGATAGATTCTTGATTAGTGCGGGTGTCAGGGGTTATGGGGAGAAGGCAGGAGAATGGGGTTAGGAGGAGGAGATAGATCAGCCATGATTGAATGGTGGAGTAGACTTGATGGGCTGAATGGCCTAAGTTTACTCCAATCACTTATGGCTTTATGACCTCAAAGGACTGCAGATGCTTCGCCTGACTACAGGGTGACATTGAGCAGGCTTGGACTTTATTCCCTGGAGGGCAGGATGATGAGGGGGGGGGGGGGGGGGGGTGATCTTATAGAGGTGTAGAAGATCTTGAGAGGAATTGATTGGCTAAAAACTCTTGCCCAGAGTAGGGGAATCAACAACCAGAGGACATAGGTTTAAGGTGAGGGGGGAAAGATTTAATAGGAACTTGAAGGGTAACTTTTTTACACAAAGGGTGGTGGGTGTATGCAACGAGTTGCTGGAGAAGGTGGTTGAAGCAGGGACTATCACAACATTAAATAAACATCAGAATGGATAGGACAGGTTTAATAAACAATAGACAATAGGCGCAGGAATAGGCCATTCGGCCCTTCGAGCCAGCACCGCCATTCAATGTGATCATGGCTGATCATCCCCAATCAGTACCCCGTTCCTGCCTTCGCTCCATATCCCCTGACTCCGCTATCCATAAGAGCTCGATCTAACTCTCTCTTGAAAGTATCCAGAGAACCGGCCTCCACCGCCCACTGAGGTGGAGAATTCCACAGACTCACACAACTCTCTGTTTAAAAAATAGTTTAGAGGGATATAGGCCAAATGCAGGCAGGCAGGACTAGTGTAGATGGTGTGAAAGTCAGATCCCTCCTGATTGTATTGTATCCAGGGTAAGGGGGGGAGAATGAGGGCCAAGGACAGTTTACTGTTCTGGATGTCAGATGTGGGAGGTCAAGGAATCGGATAGCCTTCCAGACGTCCACATCTGCGCCAGGTGCGTCGAGATGGGGCTCCTAAGGGACCGTATTAGGAACCTGGAGCAGCAACTCGATGACCTCCATCTGGCCATCGTGAGCGAGGAAGTTATAGAGAGGTGGTCACTCCAAGACCACATGAGGCAGGCAGGGGGGGTCACAGTTAGGAGGGGCAAGGGGCAGAGGCAGGGACTAGTGAGTGCCACAGTGATAGCCACAGGGAAGAAGGATCTCCTGTGGCGTTCTGTGCTGCATCTTGGTGGAACCGGTCTGTTGCTGAAGGTGCTCCTCAGGTTGACCAGTGTGTCATGGAGGGGGTGAGCTGTATTGTCCAGGATGCTCCGCAGTTTGAGGAACATCCTCCCCTCCAAGACCAACCTCCCGTGAATCCAACTCCAACTCCGCACCCCAGGGCGGAGCCAGTCTTCCTGATGAGCTCGTTGATTCTATTGCCATCCACGGCCTTCGCCCTGCTCCTGATGCCAATACCGATATATAGAGCACCCGAGGTCAGGATCGAACCGGGGTCTCTGGCGCTGTGAGGCAGCAGCTCTACCTGCTGCGCCACCGTGCCACCCCTGAGAGCTGACATGGTGGGCTTTCACACACAAGATTATTTGTTGTACAAAATTCTTAAGGGGTTGGACAGGCTAGATGCAGGAAGATTGTTCCCGATGTTGGGGAAGTCCAGGACAAGGGGTCACAGCTTAAGGATAAGGGGAAATCCTTTAGGACTGAGATGAGGAAAACATTTTTCACACGGAGAGTGGTGAATCTGTGGAATTCTCTGCCACAGAAGGTAGTTGAGGCCACAGTTCATTGGCTATATTTATGAGGGAGTTAGATGTGGCCCTTGTGGCTAAAGGGATCAGGGGGTATGGAGAGAAGGCAGGGAATGGGATACCGAGTTGGATGATCAGCCATGATCATATTGAATGGCAAATGGTGCAGGCTCGAAGGGCCGAATGGCCTCTACTCCTGCACCTATTGTCTATGTTTCTATGTTGTGCATGGTGGTGGAAAGATTGGTGGAAGCAGGGCCGTGACGTGAATGCTCTTTCCTTGACCCCCACGATGGGCAGAATATGCTCCTGTTCAGTATAAGTAAACACGAGGAATTAGGAAGGAAATGAAAAAGAGACATCATTCCGCCTGCACATTCTAATGCAGTCAAAATTAATTTGGCGAGATGGCTGTGGGTCTGACTTGCTATTCCAGCTTCCTCCTCCTTTCACAAGGTGATCTGCAGCAGAGCTAGGAATAGCTTACTCCATGGGATTCAGTAAATCCCCGTGCTCCACAGAACCAGACAAGCATGAAACAACCAGCCAATATTATGTGTAGGGAGGAGCTGCAGATGCTGGTTTTTAAACCGTAGACAGATACAGAAAGCTGGAGTAACTCAGCGGGTCAGGCAGCATCTCTGGAGAAATAGGTGATGTTTCAGGTCGAGACCTCTCGCCCAATTCCTTCTCCCCAGAGATGCAGCCTGTCCCGCTGAGTCTTGGGTCTATTTGTTTGTAATGTATGGCTGCAGAAACGGCATTTCGTTTGGACCTCAAGGGGTCCAAATGACAATTAAATTGAATCTTGAATCTTGAATCTTGAGTTACTCCAGCATTCTGTGTCTATTTGAAGTGTGAATGGTGATTTCTCTCATTTCAAGTAACCTCTGCATTCCCTCTCTCTCTCTCTCTCTCTCTCTCTCTCTCTCTCTCTCGGTCCCACCCCCACCCTAGTCACCCCACCAGTCCCACGGTTCGCATCCATATACCCCTTCGCTCTCACCTCTTCCACAGCCAACAATGGACCATTGTGGGCTCCACCTTTCCTTGGTCCTCAGCGTTGGCTCTGATTTGCACTGAACCTTTTCGTGCCCCTGACTTTCAGTCTGAAGAAGGGTCCCGACCCGAAACATCACCCCGCTCAGTGGCGCAGCGGTAGAGTTGCTGCCTCACAGCGCCGGAGACCCGGGTTCGATCCAGACTACGGGCGCTGCCTGTACGGAGTTTGCACGTTCTCCACGTGACCTGCGTGGATTTTCTACGAGATCTTCGGTTTCCTCCCACAACCCAAAGACAGACAGGTTCAAGATTCAAGTGAGTTTATTGTCATGTGTCCCAGATAGGACAATGAAATTCTTGCTTTGCTTCAGCACAACAGAACATAGTAAGCATGAATACCGAACAGATCAGTGTGTCCATATACCATTGTGTGTATATATACATATACATATACATATACATATACATACATATACATGAATAAAGATTTGTAGGTTATTTGGCTTGGTATGAGTGTAAATTGTCCGTAGTGTGTGTAGGATAGTGCTAATGTGCAGGGGTCGCTGGTCGGCACGGACTCGGTGGGCCGAAGGGCCTGTTTCCACGCTGTATCTCTAAACTAAACAAAATGCCTTTTCTCCAGAGATGCTGCCTGACCTGCCGAGTTACACCAGCATTTTGTGTCTGACTTCATCCTGTTTTGTCCTTACAAAACCTGCCCATCTGAGCTCAGTAACTACGAGTTACATTGTAAACCACCCTACATGAGCAAATCTATCGATATAAGTGGTTGCACAACCAGTGTCTAGTCCGTCCATTAGTTTATAATTCTTGAATAAATGAATGTGCTTGAATGTTCCAGTGTGCAATCTAGTCAATTTGAACGCAGCTTCTTGAGTCCTGTTTCAACAATCAGCAAGGAATCGATTGATTAACATGAAGAGTCTATTGATCTCACCGTGGCTTATGATCAGACAATGAACAGTCAGTTTCCACAAGACAATCTCCTCCAGAATCTGAAGAATCCCGACCAGAAACATCATCCATCCTTATTTTAGCATAGAAAATAGGTGCAGGAGTAGGCCATTCAGCCCTTCGAGCCTGCACCGCCATTCGATATGATCATGGCTGATCATCCAACTCAGTATCCTGTGGTCTGAAGAAGGGTTTCGGCCCGAAATGTCGCCTCAGATTCAGATTCAGATTCAGATTCAATTTTAATTGTCATTGTCAGTGTAGAGTACAGAGACGACGAAATGCCTATTTCCTTCGCTCCATAGATGCTGCTGCACCCGCTGAGTTTCTCCAGCATTTTTGTGTACCTTCGATCTTCCAGCATCTGCAGTTCCTTCTTGAACACTCAGTATCCTGTACCTGCCTTCTCTCCATACCCCCTGATCCCTTTAGCCACAAGGGCCACATCTAACTCCCTCTTAAATATAGCCAATGAACTGTGGCCTCAACTACCTTCTGTGGCAGAGAGTTCCAGAGATTCACCACTCTCTGTGTGAAAATAGTTTTTCTCATCTCAGTCCTAAAATATTTCCACCTTATCCTTAAACTGTGACCCCTTGTCCTGGACTTCCCCAACATCGGGAACAATCTTCCTGCATCTAGCCTGTCCGTTTAGTTTATTGTCACGTGAACCGGGGTACAGTGAAAAGCTTTTGTTGCCTGCTAACCAGTCAGCGGAAAGACAATCCGTGATTAAAGTCGAGCCATTTACAGTGTATAGATACATGATAATGTTCACTCCATTAACTAGATAGGGCTCTTAAAAGTAGCGGAGTCAGGGGATATGGGGAGAAGGCACGAACAGGGTACTGATTGGGGATGATCAGCCATGATCACATTGAATGGCGGTGCTGGCTTGAAGGGCTGAATGGCCTACTCCTGCGTCTATTGTCCTATTGTTTATGTCTATTGTTTCCGATCAAAGATAGTCCGAGGGTCACCAATGAGGTAGATAGTAGTTCAGGACTGCTCTCTAGTTGTGGTAGGATGTTTCAGTTGCCTGATAACAGCTGGGAAGAAACTGTCCCTGAATCTGGAGGTGTCCGTTTTCACACTTCTGGACCTTTTGCCCGATGGGAGAGGAGGGAGTTGCCAGGGCGTGACTCGTCCTCGATGATGTTGCTGGCCTTGCCGAGGCAGCGCGAGGTGTAGATGGAGTCAATGGAAGGGAGGTTGGTTTTCGTGAGATGCTGAGATGCTGCCTGACCCGCTGAGTTACTCCAGCACTCTGTGTTTTTTCATTGGTATAAACCAGCATCTGCAGTTCCTTGTTTCTACAATTTCTGTACGAAGGGACTCTTTCATACTGGGGTACTTGTTTGCAACTCCCGCCCACATGGGGCTGCACCCCACTGTCCCTGCCCACCCTGGACTAGTTATCTGTAGTGAATCTGTGGATTTCATTGCCGCAGAAGGTTGCGGAGGTCAATGAAAGTCAATGGATATCATTTAAGACTGAGATAGATAGATTCTTGATTAGTACGGGTGTCAGGGGCTATGGGGAGAAGGCAGGAGAATGGGGTTTGGAGAGAGAGATAGATCAGCCATGATTGAATGGCGGAGTAGACTTGATGGTCCGAATCTGCTCCTATCTCATGACCCTATGAACTTATATACATACGATGCCCACACTAGGTACATACATGTCCACTCTGTGTCCACATTGTGTACATCCAGGAGAGGCACACAGTGCTCCGAGATCTTCAGTTTCCTCCCACACTCCAAAGACGTACAGGTTTGTAGGCTAATTGGCTTGGTGTGTGTAAATTGACCCTGGTGTGTGTAGGATGGTGCGAATGTGCGGGGATCGCTGGTCGGTGCGGACTCGGTGGGCCGAAGGGCCTGTTTCCACGCTGTGTCCCTTCAACTAAACGAAATCCCTTCCTAAAGGCATCACACCCAGCCGTGTATACTGTTCAAGAAGGAACTGCAGATGCTGGAAGATCGAAGGTACACCAAATTGCTGGAGAAACTCAGCGGGTGCAGCAGCATCTATGGAGCGAAGGAAATAGGCAACGTTTCGGGCCGAAACCCTTCTTCAGACTGATGGGGGGGGGTGGGGGGGGGAGAAGGAAGGAAAAGGGGAGGAGGAGCCCGAGGGCGGGAGGGTGGGAGGAGACGGCTAGAGGGTTAAGGAAGGGGAGGAGACAGCAAGGGCTAGCAAAATTGGGAGAATTCAACGTTCATGCCATCCGGACGCAAGCTGCCCAGGCGGAATATGAGGTGCTGTTCCTCCAATTTCCGCTGTTGCTCACTCTGGCAATGGAGGAGACCCAGGACAGAGAGGTCGGATTGGGAATGGGATGGGGAGTTGAAGTGCTGAGCCACCGGGAGGTCAGGTTGGTTATTGCGGACTGAGCGGAGGTGTTCGGCGAAACGATCGCCCAACCTACGCTTAGTCTCCCCGATGTAAATCAGCTGACATCTAGAGCAGCGGATGCAGTAGATGAGGTTGGAGGAGATATAGGTGAACATTTGTCGCACCTGGAACGACTGCTTGGGTCCTTGAATGGAGTCGAGGGGGGAGGTGAAGGGACAGGTGTTGCATTTCTTGCGGTGTATACTGCTCTCTCCACACCGGACCGCAATGCCAGAGTTAAAGTCAATGCTCAGAGTATTAACATTAGCAGGGTATTAAGGGATCAGACAGGTTGGATGCAGGAAACATATTCCCCATGTTGGGGGAGTCCAGAACCAGGGGGTCACAGTTTAGCAATAAGGGGTCGGCCATTTAGAACTGAGATGAGGAAAAACATTTTCTCCCAGAGAGTTGTGAATTTGCGGAATCCTCTGCCTCAGAAGGCAGTGGAGGCCGATTCACTGGATGCATTCAGCAGAGAGTCTTGGGGCTAGCAAAATCAAGGGATATGGGGAGAAGGCAGGAACGGGGTACTGATTGTGGATGATCAGCCATGTTCAAGAAAGAACTGCAGCTGCTGGAAAAATCGAAGGTAGACAAAACTGCTGGAGAAACTCAGCGGGTGAGGCAACGTCTATGGAGCGAAGGAATAGGTGACGTTTTGGGTGAAGACATTTCTTCAGCGATGATCGCTGGCTCGAAGGGCCGAATGGCCTACCCCTGCACCTATTGTCTATGTATCTATGGCACAAACCCACACCATTCTGCCTCTGGGGTGAAGCAGGTGGAGTCAGACCTGACTGTTAGTGGAGTGCTCCTTGATACAGAATATTCGCTACATGCATTCAAGCCACAGAGAGAGAGAGATTAAGTTCTTCAATGAACTGGCACAGTTTAGGGATGTAACCGTAACTAAGACCACACCTAATGTGTTTATAGATCGAGTGCGCATTAAAAAACAACTTCAGAGGAAGAGATGAGAATCTTTCGCTTGCAGGTCTGGAAGGGACAGCTCAGTGGTAGAGCACTGGAGCGCAGATCAAGAGGTCCCTGGTCCTGCTGCCTCCAAAATTTAAGGGCGGCACAGATGCGTTGCGGTCTACGCTGCCTCATAGCGCCAGAGACCCGGGTTCGATTCTGACCACGGTTGTCGTCTGTACGGGGTTTGCACGCTCTCCCCGTGACCGCGTGGGTTTTCGCTCCGGGTGCTCCGGTTTCCTCCTACACTCCAAAGACGCGCAGGTTTGCAGGCTGATTGGCGCGTGGTAGCGCTGGTCGGCACGGACTCGGTGGGCCGAAGGGCCTGTTTCCGCGCTGTTTCCCTAAAGTCTAGAGTCTAAATAAGTATTGGAGTTGAACAAAAACACATCCATTGACTGAGCATTGAGGAAGATGTGGTCTGTAAATCTCTGCTTTCTTTCCTCCCCTTCAAAAATTGGGCTGAAGCCCTTGTTTATGAGTGTAGACCTCTGGCAAGAGCCATGGTAACAAAAGCAGGATTCACCCTTTCCATGTTCTCTGTGTTCTGATGGGGAATTGGGCTAAAGATCGCAAGATGTTATTTTCAAAGAGAGCACAGTGTCCTGCCAATATCTAATTCCTCAATTAACATTGCAAGCTGAGGTTATCTGATCATTAATACATTGCTCTCTGTGTGTGAGTTTGCTTTGCCCAAGTTAGTTGCTGTAATTCATTCATTACAACAGTGGGACGACTTCAAAAGCACTTTGTTGGCAGTTCAATGCTTCGGGGAATTCTGAAAGAGATGTGGGAATTAATATATAGATCTAATTCTTTCTTTAGTTCTCCACACTGTTCCAAGTTCTGCAGGAAGTGAAGCTTAATACAAATCAGATCCTGGGACAATAATCATTGGGGCTTGTGGTACAAAATACATTTTGGTCAACATGCTTCTCCTTCAAAAACGGTTCAATGGTTGTGGAGAGGATGTTTCCAGCAATGGGACTGTCTAAGACCAAAGGGCGCGGCCTCAGAATAACCATATATAACCATATAACAATTACAGCACGGAAACAGGCCATCTCGGCCATACAAGTCCGTGCCGAACAACTTTTTTCCCCCTTAGTCCCACCTGCCTGCACTCATACCATAACCCTCCATTCCCTTCTCATCCATATGCCTATCCAATTTATTTTTAAATGATACCAACGAACCTGCCTCCACCACTTCCACCTGGAAGCTCATTCCACACCGCTACCACTCTCTGAGTAAAGAAGTTCCCCCTCATGTTACCCCTAAACTTCTGTCCCTTAATTCTGAAGTCATGTCCTCTTGTTTGAATCTTCCCTATTCTCAATGGGAAAAGCTTGTCCACATCAACTCTGTCTATCCCTCTCATCATTTTAAAGACCTCTATCAAGTCCCCCCCTTAACCTTCTGCGCTCCAGAGAATAAAGACCTAACTTATTCAACCTATCTATGTAACTTAGTTGTTGAAACCCAGGCAACATTCTAGTAAATCTCCTCTGTACTCTCTCTATTTTGTTGACTATGAAAGGACTAGGAATGAATCCTAAGGGATAAAAGGACGTAGCTTTAGAACGGAGATGAGGAGGAATTTCTTTAGCCAGAGGGTGGTGAATCTGTGGAATTCACTGCCACAGGTGGCTGTGGAGGTCAAGTCATTGGGCATTTTTAAAGCATTTTAATTCGGGAGGATGTCAACGGATACGGAGTGGATGAGAGGAAAAGATTAGATCAGCCGTGAATGAATGGCGGAGGAGACTTGATGGGCAGAAGGGCCTAATTTGTAGTTTAGTTTAGAGATACAGCACGGAAGCAGGCTCTTCGGCCCACCAGGTCTGTGCCGACCAGCGATCCTGGCATATTAACGCAATCCTACACACACTACGGGCGATTTTTACACTTACCAAGCCAATTTGCCTACATATATAGATCTAATACTACGTGTGATATGGAAGATCTAAGTGTGGGAGGAAAACAAAGATCTCGGAGAAAACCCACGCAGGTCACGGGGAGAACGTACAAACTCCGTACAGACAGCACCCGTAGTCGGGATCGAACCCGGCTCTCCAGCGCTGTAAGGCAGGAACTCGACCGCTGCGCCACCCTGCTCCTACGTAGAGTCCTAGAATTAAACTAGTGTGGGAACAAGCCCACAACGCCCAACATGTCCCACCTGCCCGCCTGCATCTTATGGTCTTTGCTACAGTTTCGGAGTATCTGCTGCAGGCTGATTGAGTATTAGGAGTTTGACACTTTGATGAAGTGAGATGCACCAGCAATTTTCAGCTCGTTCACGACAAGCCGGCAGTTGTTTTCACGGGACGGGTGTGCCTGCTCGACACTCAATCAGGATCTAAGGGATTTGTTGGTGAGCTGGAGGCGTGAAATCAGGGAGATATTTCACGGGAACAGGCGTAAGTCCTTCAGCTTTTCAATCAGCTCCGCTCTACGGGACAGCCTCAGTGGCGCAGCGGGTAGAGCTGCTGCCTCACAGACACCAGAGTCTCAGGTTCGATCCTGACCTCGGGCACTGTCTGTGTGGAATGTGCCAGTGAACACTTGTGTTTCCTCTGGGGGCTCCAGGAACCTCCCACATCCCAAAGGTTTGTCGGGTTCCTTGGCCCTCTGTAAATTGCCCCCCAGTGTGTAAGGGGCAGATGAGAAAGTCGGACTTTTTATTGGGGGACAATCGAGAGCACTTTAACCTACGGCATCACTTCCTGGTTCGGGAGCTGCAAGGCGTACGAACGGCACCAACTAGACAGGATTGTGAAGACCGCCAGCAGGATTATTGGTGCTCCACTCCCTTTCCTGCTGGACATATACAGGAAGAGATGTATCAGCAGAGCCATCTCCATCATCAAAGACCCTTACCACCCATCGCATCACATAGTCTCCATCCTGCCATCTGGGAAGAGGTACAGGAGCATTAGCTGCAAAACCAGCAGGATGCTCCTCAGCTTCTTCCCACAGGCTATAAGACTGATAAACGGACTTTGCCCCCTGCCAAAGTATCGCGCACCAACCACCAACCTGGACACACTGCAGCAGAGCCACTATCCTGCCGCTGCCGATCGGAACGCCTGTTGAATGTTTAGTAGAGAGTTAAATTTGTTAATGATATATGTATTTTTATTTCTATTTATTTTTAATGCACGCTGAATGGACACTGGTTGAGCAACGTTTTTTTGTTTCCTCTGGGTATGTGAATACTCAGGAAATGACAATAAAGATATACAGTACAATACAATAACACGGAACTGGTGTGAGCGGGTGATCGATGGTCCATGTGGACTCGGTGGGCCAAAGGGCTTGTTTCCATGTTGTATCTCTGAACTAAACTGAGGGCAACCATGACTGATCATCAATCTCAATACCGTATCCCTTCAAGCCTAACCTTTCCTCATTAAATATCATATTTAACTTGCTGCCTTACAGCGCCAGAGGCCCAGGTTCGATCCTGACCACGGGTGCTGTCTGTATCTCCTCATTAAATATATCAAACGGAAGTTTGAAAGAGCGCACCACCAGACTCAGGAACAACTTTTTCCGCTCTGTTATGTCAGGCTTCTGAACAGTCCTTCCATAAGCTAGTTGGCATATAGGACTTGATTATTACATAGAAACATAGAAATTAGGTGCAGGAGTAGGCCATTCGGCCCTTCACCGCCATTCAATATGATCATGGCTGATCATCCAACTCAGTATCCTGTACCTGCCTTCTCTCCATACCCTCTGATCCCTTTAGCCACAAGGGCCACATCTAACTCCCTCTTAAATATAGCCAATGAACTGGCCTCAAATACCCTCTGTGGCAGAGAGTTCCAGAGATTCACCACTCTCTGTGTGAAAAAAGTTTTTCTCGTCTCAGTCTTAAAAGATTTCCCCTTTATCCTTAAACTGTGACCCCTTGTTCTGGACTTCCCCAACATCGGGAACAATCTTCCTGCATCTAGCCTGCCCAACCCCTTAAGAATTTTGTAAGTTTCTATAAGATCCCCCCTCAATCTTCTAAATTCTAGCGAGTACAAGCCGAGTCAATCCAGTCTTTCTTCATATGAAAGTCCTGACATCCCAGGAATCAGTCTGGTGAACCTTCTCTGTACTCCCTCTATGGCAAGAATGTCTTTCCTCAGATTAGGAGACCAAAACTGTACACAATACTCCAGGTGTGGTCTCACCAAGACCCTGTACAATTGCAGTAGAACCTCCCTGCTCCTATACTCAAATCCTTTTGCTATATCTGGGAAAAACAATAAAATATGCTAACAGTAACTAGCCGAAGCATGAATGGCTCCTACAGAGGACATTGGTTTATGGAACTGTTGAGATCTATATTCTGCACTTCCCCGTTGCTCTACCTAGTGTATTTGTGTTTGACAATCGTATATATGTACAGTATTATCTGATCTGACTGGAAACAGTGCAAAACCATGCCTTTCACTGTAAACCGTTACATGTGGCAGTATTAAATCTGGACCTGAACGTATCGAGTGAAGTGGAAACTATGGAACAAGTCCATTGTGTACAGTGTGCGTTGCCCTGGATACACGAAGGAACTGCAGATGCGGGAATCGTGAGGGAAACACAAAGCGCTGGTGAATGGTTCAGGTTGGGGCCACTTTCTTCAGACTGATGAAGACAATCTGAATCCACAACATCATCTGTCCCGTTCGACTGACCCGCTGAGTTCCTCCAGCACTTTGTGCATTACTTGCCTTCATCAGTTCGACCTGGGTGACATCAACTCAAACAGGCTGGGATGTTTGGTCAAACCAACTCGGTGGCACGGTGGCGCAGCGGCAGACTTGCTGCCTTACAGCACCAGAGACCCAGGTTCGATCCTGACCACGGGTGCTGTCTCTACACAGTCTCCCTGGAAGAATGTACATAGAAACATAGAAAATATGTGCAGGAATAGGCCATTTGCCCTTTGAGCCTGCACCGCCATTCAGTATGATCATGGTTGATCATCCAAAATCAGTACCCCGTTCCTGCTTTCTCCCCATATCCCTTGATTCCGTTAGCTATAAGAGTTACATCTAGCTCTCTCTTGAAAACATCCAGTGAATTGGCCTCCACATTGGATGTGGAGGCCAATTCACTGGATGTTTTCAAGAGAATGCTGTGGTAGAGAATTCCACAGAAAAGGTTTTTCCTCATCTCAGTCCAAAATGGCCTACCCCATATTCTTAAACTGTGACCCCTGGTTCTGGACTCCCCCAACATTGGGAACATATTTCCTGCTTCGAGCCTGTCCAATCCTTTAAGAATTTTACATGTTTCTATAAGATTCCCTCTCATCCTTCTAATTACCAGTGAATATTAGCCCAGTGATTATAAGCCGAGCCCAGTACAGACTCTGTACACACAGCACCCGTGGTCAGGATCGAACCCGGGTCTCTGGTGTTGTAAGGAAGCAACTCTACCGTGCCTTTGGAATTCAGCTCGTGGTGATGTTTTGATTAAGGATGTAATGAGTTCTAAGGCTGTGTGGATCTGATGAAACCCCAACTGAGTACTAGCTGCAGCCGGCTCTTGGTGAGTGAGTGTGTCTTTACTGCAATGTTGATAACACAGTCCATCATTCTGCTGGTGATTGATGACAGATTGATGGGGGCAATAATTACCCAAGCTTTCACCGGCTTCTTTATGAGCAGAGGTACCTACGCTAATTCCACCTTGCTAGGTAGATGTCAGTCGTAGAGTTATACAGCATGGAGATGTGCCCGACAAGATGCATAGTAAGTAACTGCAGGCACTGGTTTAAACCAGAGATAGACACAAAGTGCTGGAGTAACTCAGCGGGACGGGCAGCATCTCTGGAGAGAAGGAATGGGTGACGTTTCAGGTCGAGACCCTCTTCAGACTGGGTGAGATTTTGGGTCGAGACTTCTTTCCAGAGATGCTGCCCGTCCCGCTTTAGTTGGTCCAGCATTTTGTGTCCATCTATGGAAATGGGCCCTTCAGGCCAACTCATCCATGCCGACTTTTATGCCCCATCTAAGCTAGTCCCATTTGCCTGCAGTTGTCCCATTACCCTCTAAACTATCCACGTCCCTGTCCAAGTGTCTTTTAAATGCTGTTGTCGTGCCTTCCTGAACAACATCCTTTGGTAGTTTGTTCCATTAACCCATCACCCCCAGACGGAGTGAAAAAGTTGTCCTTCAGGTTCCTGTTAAATCTTGCCCCTCCCAACTTAAACCTATTCCCTCTGGTTTGTGATTCCCCCCCACCCTGGGTAAAAGACTCTGTGCATTCCCATCGCTCCCAGAATTAAAGCACGTACCTTTAGGAAGGAGATGAGGAGGAATTTCTGTTCTCAGAGGGTGGTGAATCTGTGGAATTCATTGCCACAGACACTGTGGAGGCCAGGTCAGTGGATATTTTTAAGGAAGAGATTGATAGATTCTTGATTAGTAAGTGTGTCAAGGGGTTATGGGGAGAAGGCAGTAGAAAGGGGAGAGATAGATCAGCCATGATTGAATGACGGAGTAGACTTGATGGGCCGAGTGGCCTAATTCTGCCCATATCACTTATGAACTTATGAACATTCACCATATCTATTCCCTTTATGACCTTACACACCTCTATAAGATCGCCCCTCATCCTCCTGTGCTCCAAGGAATAAAATCCTAGCCTGCCCAATCTCTCTCTATAGTTCAGGCCTTCATGTCCTGGCAACAGATAAATCTTATCTGCGATCTCTCCAGCTTAACGTCAGTGTTGAAACTCCACTGGAAAGGCCCTGACTCGTGGTGCAGGCAGTTTAATTTAGTTTAGAGATACAGCACGGAAACAGGCCATTCGGCCCTTCGAGCCTGCACCGCCATTCAATATGATCATGGCTGATCATCCAACTCAGTATCCTGTACCTGCCTTCTCTCCATACCCCCTGATCCCTTTAGCCACAAGGGACACATCTAACTTCCTCTTAAATATAGCCAATGAACTGTGGCCTCAACTACCTTCTGTGGCAGAGAGTTCCAGAGATTCACCACTCTCTGTGTGAAAAATGTCTTTCTCATCTCGGTCCTAAAAGATTTCCCCCTTATCCTTAATCTGTGACCCCTAGTTCTGGACTTCCCCAACATCGGGAACAATCTTCCTGCATCTAGCCTGTCCAACCCCCTAAGAATTTTGTAAGTTTCTATAAGATCCCCCCTCAATCTCCTAAATTCTAGCGAGTACAAGCCGAGTCTATCCAGTCTTTCTTCATATGAAAGTCCTGACATCCCAGGAATCAGTCTGGTGAACCTTCTCTGTACTCCCTCTATGGCAAGAATTTCTTTCCTCAGATTAGGAGACCAAAACTGTACGCAATACTCCAGGTGTGGTCTCACCAAGACCCTGTACAACTGCAGTAGAACCTCCCTGCTCCTATACTCAAATCCTTTTGCTATGAATGCCAACATACCATTCGCTTTCTTCACTGCCTGCTGCACCTGCATGCCTACTTTCAATGACTGGTGTACCATGACCCCCAGGTCTCGTTGCATCGCCCCCTTTCCTAATCGGCCATTTATGATCCTATTTCAAATTTTTATGTCGAAAGGGGTTCCATTCGCCAGTTTTTCAGCGACCTGCTATGAATATGACAGTCGCCGGCAATCTCCTAAAAATCACCTAAGTGGGACAGGCCCTATTGTGCTCACAATCTGAAACCCCAGTGTGACTGCCACCTACTGGTGATGAGGAGAAAATACTTTTTTTTAAGGACCACAGCAAAGAAATTCTTCAACGACATAAATATTTGGAGATGGACACAAAATGCCGGAGTAACTCAGCGGGACAGGCAGCATCTCCGGATAGGGGGAATGGGTGACGTTTCGGGCCGAGACCCTTCTTCAGATAGTATGTTTGGAGACACAAGGAACTGCAATGGCTGGCATATATAATCATATAACAATTACAGCACGGAAACAGGCCATCTCGGCCCTACAAGTCCGTGCCGAACAAATTTTTTTTCCCCTTAGTCCCACCTGCCTGCACTCGTACCATAACCCTCCATTCCCTTCTCATCCATATGCCTATCCAATTTATTTTTAAATGATACCAATGAACCTGCCTCCACCACTTGTACTGGAAGCTCATTCCACACCGCTACCACTCTCTGAGTAAAGAAGTTCCCCCTCATATTACCCCTAAACTTCTGTCCCTTAATTCTGAAGTCATGTCCTCTTGTTTGAATCTTCCCTATTCTCAAAGGGAAAAGCTTGTCCACATCAACTCTGTCTATCCCTCTCATCATTTTAAAGACCTCTATCAAGTCCCCCCCCCCTTAACCTTCTGCGCTCCAGAGAATAAAGACCTAACTTATTCAACCTATCTCTGTAATCTTGAGCAAAACGCAATCTGCTGGAGGAACTCATCAGGTCAGGCAGCATCTGTGGAAGGAATGGACAGATGACATTCCAGGTTTAGTTTAGTTTAGAGATACAGCGCGGAAACAAGTCCTTTGGCCCACCGCATCCCCGCCGACCAGCGATCCCCGCACACTAACACTATCCTACACACACTAGGGACAATTTACTGTTTTTTTACCAAGCCAGTTATCCTACAAACCTGCGTGTCTTTAGAGTGTGGGAGGAAACAGGAACTCCGGGGAGAAAGCCCCCCACAGGTCACAGGGAGAACGTACAAACTCCGTACCAACAGCACCTGTGGTCATGATCGAACCTGGGTTTGTAGCGCCGTAAGGCAGCAACACGACCGCTGCACCACCGTGCCGCCCATCTGTCTGCACCCTTCTTCCAAACTGAAACGTCGCCTGTCCATTCCCTCCACAGATGCTGCCTAGCCCACTGAGTTCCTCCAGCACTGTGTGTTGCGCTCAGGATTAGCACTTGAATGGGAAGTAATATAGAATAGACAATAGGTGCAGGAGTAGGCCATTCGGCCCTTCGAGCCAGCACCGCCATTCAATGTGATCATGGCTGATCATCCCCCAATCAGTACCCCGTCCCTGCCTTCTCCCCCATATCCCCTGACTCCGCTATTTTTAAGAGCCCTATCTAGCTCTCTCTTGAAAGCATCCAGAGAACCTGCCTCCACCGCCCTCTGAGGCGGAGAATTCCACAGACTCACAACTCTCTGTGAGAAAAAGTGTTTCCTCGTCTCCGTTCTAAATGGCTTACTCCTTATTCTTAAACTGTGTGGCCCCTGGTTCTGGACTCCCCCAACATCGGGAACATGTTTCCTGCCTCTAGCGTGTCCAAACCCTTAACAATCTTATATGTTTCAAATCCTCATAGACCATCATAGAAACATAGAAACATAGACAATAGGTGCAGGAGTAGAGGCCATTCGGCCCTTCGAGCCTGCACCGCCATTCAATATGATCATGGCTGATCATCCAACTCAGTATCCTGTACCTGCCTTCTCTCCATACCCCCTGATCCCTTTAGCCACAAGGGCCACATCTAACTCCCTCTTAAATATAGCCAATGAACTATGGCCTCAACCACCTTCTGTGGCAGAGAGTTCCAGAGATTCGCCACTCTCCGTGTGAAAAATGGTTTTCTCATCTCGGTCCTAAAGGATTTCCCCCTTATCCTTAAAGATAAAGTACAAAAGTGCAGTGATTGCAGTGTAATAATTGCTATGCATTATCTTGTCTCATTGCACCTCCCAAATGCACTGCCTCAACTATGCTGAAATTAAAAATTCCATTTGCAATCTTGCCGCTCATCTCATCAAAGTATATATATATATCTTCCTGCCAGATGAAGCATTTCTCCTCAGTGTCACACTTACCAACTAAATTTGCAACGTTGCAATTTATTTTCTCTCAAAGCCTCTACATTTAGGTCTACTCTAGATCCTCAACATATTCTACAAAAAGCAAGGCTTCAAAGACTGAGCCCATTTAATAGCGCTCTCCACAACACGGCACCTTTTAAAAGCATTTTGGTTAATTATCGTTGAGAAATAAAACTAAAAAATAAAATGGAACGATCAAACTCCACTCTACAAATTGTAGCTGTACAGTAATCATGGTTTGTGTATCTAATGTCTAGCCATTTTTGCAACCCACAAAATCCTCCTTGTGTTAAATGCTGTTATAAAATACTATTAAACAAGCATACATTTGCATTTTGTCTACACGCTTCAAAAATGAAAGCAAATCAAGCATTTTGTGTCGATCCTTGACGTGAGCAGGTGATTGTCGGCCAGCCCGGAACTGATGGGCAGAAGGGCCCGTTTCCATGCTGTATCTCTAATCAAAACCAAACATTAATCCCTTTCTTTTAAAAGATTAATGATAGCTCTCTGGATGTAAATGAATATTTTTTGATTACAATTTGAATTCATCGTTACCGATCATATTTCCATTACCTCTTTAATTGTAATTCCACGAATGACAGTCCAATGGAATGCTAATTGCTTTGTAATTGCATTTATTAATCGTGAAGCCTTGAATGAAATATTGCCCAAAGTTAATGAAACATTTGAAGAATAAGTGGTCTTCTGGGTAGATATCATCTTCAATTTTGACTCAAAGCCTCTGGAAATATATATATATCTATCCGTTTGATATCACAGAACAACTGATTATCTGAATGATATTGCTGCCCAATGCATATTCCCATATTCAGTATATCATTGATCCTTTGTATAACATAATTCATCTTCCACGTACAAAATGAAACTGAATGCGTTTAGCGAGGGGAGGAAAAAAAATGTCCCTTGAAAAAAGTACATTTCACAGCAATTAACAAAAGATACAGATGGAGAGGGAATTGACGAAAGGAATTCATTTTCATATGAGAAGAGAAATCTCGTCACTTGACCTGCAATGATCTTAATTTTCAAGATTGAGAAAGTAATTAATGAAGCAATCAGGTTGGCACTGATACAGCTTCTAAATATAGACGGTGCAATGTTAAGACTTTGGGTTTTGTGTGTCTTGTCTCTGGGATATATTTTCAAAGGCTTTCGCAAAGAGTGCAAGTGGTACCCACGACCCTGAAATAACCTTCCTCCTGTAAGAGGGAAGTGACAAGAATGCCCTTCCACCCTCGATGAACCGATCATTCTACATCTCAAGGCAATTAATTTGCTGTAATTATAATCATGTGAATAGCTGCTGCTCCATCCAAGATGGTGCGGGCTCTCGACTATCTGAACCGAACTGCTCCTGAGGCGTAGGATTGGCGTTTTAGTCGCGGTACAGCAGGTGGAGCTGCTGCCTTGCAGCGCCAGGGACCCAGGTTCCATCCTGACCTTGTGTGGTGTGTGTGTGTGTGTGTGTGGGGGGGAGTTTGCACATTCTCCTTGGGACCGTGTGGGTTTACTCCGGGTGCTCCGCTTTCCTCCCACATCTCAAAGGCTTGCGGATTTGGGGGGTTAATTGGCCTCTGTAGAATTATCCCCAGTTCGTAGGGAGTGGAAGAGAAGGTGGGATAACATTCAACCTGTGTGATCGGGGAAAACATGGCCGGTGGTCTGAAGGGAATGTTTCTGTGCTGTAGTCGAGAACCTCGAGGACAGAGGTCTAAGGTGAGGGGGAAAGATTTAATAGGAACATGAGAGGTCACTTTTTCACACAGTGTGGTGGTGTATGGAATGAAACATAGAAACATAGAAACATAGAAATTAGGTGCAGGAGTAGGCCATTCGGCCCTTCGAGCCTGCACCGCCATTCAATATGATCATGGCTGATCATCCAACTCAGTATCCCGTACCTGCCTTCTCTCCATACCCCCTGATCCCCTTAGCCACAAGGGCCACATCTAACTCCCTCTTAAATATAGCCAATGAACTGTGGCCTCAACTACCCTCTGTGGCAGAGAGTTCCAGAGATTCACCACTCTCTGTGTGAAAAAAGTTCTTCTCATCTCAGTTTTAAAGGATTTCCCCCTTATCCTTAAGCTGTGACCCCTTGTCCTGGACTTCCCCAACATCGGGAGCAATCTTCCTGCATCTAGCCTGTCCAACCCCCTAAGAATTTTGTAAGTTTCTATAAGATCCCCTCTCAATCTCCTAAATTCTAGAGCGTATAAACCAAGTCTATCCAGTCTTTCTTCATAAGATAGTCCTGACATCCCAGGAATCAGTCTGGTGAACCTTCTCTGTACTCCCTCTATGGCAACAATGTCTTTCCTCAGATTTGGAGACCAAAACTGTACGCAATACTCCAGGTGTGGTCTCACCAAGACCCTGTACAACTGCAGTAGAACCTCCCTGCTCCTATACTCAAATCCTTTTGCTATGAAAGCTAACATACCATTCGCTTTCTTCACTGCCTGCTGCACCTGCATGCCTACCTTCAATGACTGGTGTACCATGACACCCAGGTCTCGCTGCATCTCCCCTTTGCAAAGTCGGCCACCATTTAGATAATAGTCTGCTTCTATGAGCTGTCAGATGAGATAGTTGAGGCAGGGACTATCGTGACTTTTAAGAAACAATTAGACAGGTACATGGATAGGAGGTTTAGAGGGATATAGGGCAAACGCAGGCAGGTGGGACTAGTGTAGATGGGGCATGTTGGTCGGCGTGGGCAAGTTGGGCCAAAGAGCCTGTTTCCAAGCTGTATGACTCTCTCTCTATCTCTCTCTAAAAAATACGTTACATAAATAACAATGATCTCTGATGTGGTGTGATTAACATGGTACAAAAGTCCCAAGGCCCAATGACAGGGGGCCACTTAAGAAGAATGGTTGGCCAAAGATGGATTGCAAGATAACGAGGCTACGGGAATGAATTTTAAAGTTGAGAATCTCAGCAACTGATTGAATGACCAGAGGGTGCAGCAATTAAAATTGGGCAATGGCGTGAATATTTCACAATTTTCAGGCTATAAACGCAAATGAAATCCCAAAGGAACCACTCAAGCAAATGTCACCAGAATTCTGCATTGGCAATGCGTTTTATAATGTCAACCATGCATTTTGCTTCAAGAATGCAACGTTTGCAATGTGGATATTTTGCATCAGACATAGTGATAGAATCAAACAGCATAAAACAGGCCCTTTGGCCCATCACATCCATACTGACCCCTTTTCTGCAAATCCACGTTAGTTCTATTTGAATTGAATTGAATTGAATACATTCCAAGGCCACACAGGTTTGTAGGTCAATTGACTTCAGTAAACGGCCCCTAGTGTGTAGGACAGGGGGGTATAGCTCAGTGGTAGAGCATTTGACTGCAGATCAAGAGGTCCCCAGTTCAAATCTGGGTGCCCCCTCATCAATATTTAAGTTACTCACGATTATTTATATTTTAAGGATAAGGGGTAAGCCATTTAGAACGGAGACGAGGAAACACTTTTTCTCACAGAGAGTGGTGAGTCTGTGCAATTCTCTGCTTCAGAGGGCGGTGGAGGCCGGTTCTCTGGATGCTTTCAAGAGAGAGCTAGATAGGGTTCTTAAAGATAGCGGAGTCGGGGGATATGGGGAGGAGGCAGGAACGGGGTACTGATTGGGGATGATCAGCCGTGATCGCATTGAATGGCGGTGCTGGCTCGAAGGGCCGAATGGCCTACTCCTACACCTATTGTCTATTGTCTATTGTGTAGACACAAAAATGACAGAGAACTCAGCAGGTCAGTCGGCATCCATGGAGCGCATGGATAGGTGACATCTCGGGATAGGAGCAGGCAGAAATAATGGGAATGCCACGCAGGCCCTCTCATAGATGAACTGGGGCCCAGGCCAATGTGTGAAAAATGTTTTCCTCATCTCGGTCCTAAAAGACTTCCCCCTTATCCTTAAACTGTGACCCCTTGTTCTGGACTTCCCCAACATCGGGAACAATCTTCCTGCATCTAGCCTGTCCAACCCCTTAAGAATTTTGTAAGTTTCTATAAGATCCCCTCTCAATCTCCTAAATTCTAGAGAGTATAAACCAAGTCTATCCAGTCTTTCTTCATAAGACAGTCCTGCCATCCCAGGAATCAGTCTGGTGAACCTTCTCTGTACTCCCTCTATGGCAATAATGTCCTTCCTCAGATTTGGAGACCAAAACTGTACGCAATACTCCAGGTGTGGTCTCACCAAGACCCTGTACAACTGCAGTAGAACCTCCCTGCTCTTATACTCAAATCCTTTTGCTATGAATGCTAACATACCATTCGCTTTCTTCACTGCCTGCTGCACCTGCATGCCTACTTTCAATGACTGGTGTACCATGACACCCAGGTCTCGCTGCATCTCCCCCTTTTCCTAATCGGTCACCTATTCAAAGGAATAGGTGACGTTTCGGGTCGAGATCCTTCTTCAGACTTGACCCGAAATATCACCTATTCCTTTTCTCCAGAGATGCCGCCTGACCCGCTGAGTTACTCCAACATTTGATGTCTACATTCAGTGTAAACCAGCATCTGCAGTTCCTTCTTACCCATTGATCTAAGATCTCCAGTTATGTACGATAGTACGATAGTGGCCAGGGGAAATATTTCTCATTTTGTACCCCATTTATGCTGCTCGCTGTAAACCTTGATGTTTCCCTGAGGTGACCTGACCAAAAAAATGATTCAGTGGCATGTTCTGGTGTTGTGGGAGGGAGTGGAAGAGGTGGACACACCAATTTAACAGTGGATTTGAGAGCAGGTTGCATGAATGGTTTAAAGAGGAAATCCTGTAGGGTTATGGGGACAAGATCAGTGGGATGAACCGCCTGTTCTTCAAAAGAAAATTAGACATAGAAACATAGAAACATAGAAAATAGGTGCAGGAGTAGGCCATTCGGCCCTTCAAGCCTGCACCGTCATTCAATATGATCATGGCTGATCATCCAACTCAGTATCCTGTACCTGCCTTCTCTCCATACCCCCTGATCCCTTTAGCCACAAGGACCACATCTAACTCCCTCTTAAATATAGCCAATGAACTGTGGCCTCAACTACCTTCTGTGGCAGAGAGTTCCACAGATTCACCACTCTCTGTGTGAAAAATGTTTTCCTCATCTCGGTCCTAAAAGATTTCCCCCTTGTCCTTAAACTGTGACCCCACGTTCTGGACTTCACCAACATCGGGAACAATCTTCCTGCATCTAGCCTGTCCAACCCCTTAAGAATTTAAGTTTCTATAAGATCCCCCCTCAATCTTCTAAATTCTAGCGTGTACAAGCCGAGTCTATCCAGTCTTTCTTCATATGAAAGTCCTGCCATCCCAGGAATCAGTCTGGTGAACCTTCTCTGTACTCCCTCTATGGCAAGAATGTCTTTCCTTAGATTAGGAGACCAAAACTGTACGCAATACTCCAGATGTGGTCTCACCAAGACCCTGTACAACTGCAGTAGAACCTCCCTGCTCTTATACTCAAATCCTTTTGCTATGAATGCTAACATACCATTCGCTTTCTTCACTGCCTGCTGCACCTGCATGCCTACTTTCAATGACTGGTGTACCATGACACCCAGGTCTCGTTGCATCTCCCCTTTTCCTAATCGGTCACCTATTCAAAGGAATAGGTGACGTTTCGGGTCGAGATCCTTCTTCAGACTTGACCCGAAATATCACCTATTCCTTTTCTCCAGAGATGCCGCCTGACCCGCTGAGTTACTCCAACATTTGATGTCTACATTCAGTGTAAACCAGCATCTGCAGTTCCTTCTTACCCATTGATCTAAGATCTCCAGTTATGTACGATAGTGGTCAGGGGAAATATTTCTCATTTTGTACCCCATTTATGCTGCTCGCTGTAAACCTTTATGTTTCCCTGAGGTAACCTGACCAAAAAAATGATTCAGTGGCATGTTCTGGTGTTGTGGGGGCAGTGGAAGAGGTGGACACACCACTTTAACAGTGGATTTGAGAGCAGGTTGCATGAATGGTTTAAAGAGGAAATCCTGTAGGGTTATGGGGACAAGATCAGTGGGATAAACCGCCTGTTCTTCAAAAGAACCTGCAGAGTCTTAGTGGGTTTAGTAGCCTCCGCACTGTAATATTCCATGTCTCACCGGCTATACTGCAGACAGCTACCAAGACTAGACGCATTGTTCACTACTCCACTCTTGTCTCAGTCACGATCATTCACTTAGCCAACAATAAAAAATAATTCATACCCTTATAGATATTTTTCTCCAAATCCCACGTTACGAACCGAAATTTAATTTCACAAAGGGCGGCACGGTGGCGCAGCCTGACCACGATCCTGACCACGGGTGCTGTCTGTACGGAGTTTGCACGTTCTCCCCGTGACCCGCGCGGGTGTGTGCTCCGGTTTCCTCCCATATTCAAAAGACGTAGAAACATAGAAAATAAGTGCAGGAGTAGTCCATTCGGCCCTTCAAGCCAGCACCACCGTTCAACATGATCATGGCTGTACTGACGTGCAGGTTTTAATTCTGCTCCTATCACTTAAGAACATGCAAACTCCACACAGACAGCACCAGATGTCAGGATAGGACCTGGGGCCGCTGGAGGTGTGAGATGACTGCTTCTTTTACCACCCTGTCGTGGAGTTCTCTGCTTCTCTGTTGCTGTCTATATTGCTTTGCATGAGCTTTCACTCAAGAGTCACGAAGCATTTACTGATTTAGACTCAACGAATGACAATTTTGGCAGAAACTGCTCTTGCTGCAAATTGTTCCATGAATTTATAATAGAGCAAGGCCCTTATCTCGAATTGGAGGAAGGGAAGCTTTCATTTATTTGTCAATGCTGGGCTGCAGCTGTGAGCTGCTCACAAATTTATTTCAACAAAAGACTTTATAAAGTCTTCATAACTGTGTGGAGGGCGGGGAGATTTTCAAAAACTGGACCACTGGGATTATTCTAATTGCCCTTTCAGCATTTGGTTTAGTTTAGACACACGACACGGAAACAGGCCCTTCGGCCCACCGGATCCGCGCCGACCAGCGATCCCCGCATACTAACACTATCCTACACCCACTAGGGACAATTTATACATTCACGAAGCCAATTAGCCTACAAACCTGTACGTCTTTGGAGTGTGGGAGGAAACCGAAGATTTCGGAGAAAACGCACGCCGGTCACGGGGAGAACGTGCAAACTCCGTACAGACAGCGCCCGTAGTCGGGATCGAACCCGGGTCTCCGGCGCTGCTCCGGCCCTAATCTTGACGAAAAATATCATCTTATTGTTCATAAAGACTGCCGTCTCTGACACTGTGCGCTGGGATAAATCTGTTCAATTGCTTTCTTTATTTTATTAATGAAAACTAAAATCTGCCTTTTTCATTGCTTAATAGTAATCTGTTCCCTGAAACATGGCTATACATTAGCTGAGTTGGCACCAGCAATTTCCAAAAAGATTTTTTAAAATAATTTTTTAAAGACCCACAAACAAAATGTACTGATTTAAACAACTGTGAAATGAAATATCTGTGCCCTGATTTTTCATGTTTTGAGTTTGTCAAAGTCATGGATTCTCTGAGGAGATTGAATTCTTTCTAAAATGTCTCTGCTGCCTAATAGGATATAGAGTACGACTCTCAACCAGAAAATCAGGATCCAAATGGCACCATTGGGAATTGGTTTCATGTCAAAACACATTACGTTGCAGTGATGGGTTCCATTCAATTACACCAAGATGACTGGGAAAATAGTTCATGTAATCTCCTCATAACCATCTATGCATCAACTGCCTTGGAGTTGCTTCCCCAACATCGGGAACAATCTTCCTGCATCTAGCCTGTCCAACCCCTTAAGAATTTTGTTAAGTTTCTATAAGATCCCCCCTTAATCTTCTAAATTCTAACGAGTACAAGCCGAGTCTATCCAGTCTTTCTTCATATGAAAGTCCTGACATCCCAGGAATCAGTCTGGTGAACCTTCTCTGTACTCCCTCTATGGCAAGAATGTCTTTCCTCAGATTAGGAGACCAATCCCTTGATAAAGCCAGTAAAGTCCGATCAGAGATAGACCGATAGTAGCTCAGGACCACTCGCTGCAGTGGGACGGTTCATTCATCTGATCACAACCAGGTGGAATCTGGAGGTGTGTGTTTCCCATGTGGCCGAGAACAGGGAATGGCCTTGGTTATGCTGCAGCATGAGGTGTAAATGGAGTCAATGGAAGGGAGGTTGGTTTAATAGACAATAGACAATAGACAATAGACAATAGGTGCAGGAGTAGAGGCCATTCGACCCTTCGAGCCAGCACCGCCATTCAATGTGATCATGGCTGATCATCCCCAATCAGTACCCCGTTCCTGCCTTCTCCCTATATCCACTGACTCCGCTGTGTATAAGAGCCTTATCTAGCTCTCCCTTGAAAGCATCCAGAGAACCTGCCTCCACCGCCCTCTGAGGCAGAGAATTCCACAGACTCACCACTCCCTGTGAGAAAAAGTGTTTCGTCGTCTCTGTTCTAAATGGCTTTCTCCTTATTCTTAAACTGTGTGGCCCCTGGTTCTGGACTCCCCCAACATCGGGAACATGTTTCCTGCCTCTAACGTGTCCAAACCCTTAACAATCTTATATGTTTCAATGAGATCTCGTCTCATCCTTCTAAACTCCAGAGTGTACAAGCCCAGCTGCTCCATTCCCTCAGCATATGACAGTCCCGCCATCCCGGGAATTAACCTTGTAAACCTACGCTGCGCTCCCTCAATAGCAAGAATGTCCTTCCTCAAATTAGGAGGCCAAAACTGCGCACAATACTCCAGGTGTGGTCTCACTAGGGCTCTGTACAACTGCAGAAGGACCTCTTTGCCCCTATATTCGACTCCGCTTATTTGCGTGATAATCTGGGCTGGGTCCACAATTCACTGCAATTTCATAGAAATACGATTTCTGTTCCGTAACCGGATGACAAACATTTGAAACACTCAGCGAATGCCAAGAACAAATGCACACATGGGTGGCTGGGAGGGGGCCTAGCCTGTTTTGACAATCGCTCGAAATGACCTCGTAAAAACCTAAGCGCTTTCGAGTAGTCATTTCGATTCCAAGAAAGTAATCCAGCCTTCACTTCCCTCCTAATAACACGAACAGAAATCATTTGTTCCGTTTTTTCTCAGCTGCTGGTTAATCCCCCTGTTTTAAATGGCAACATCAAAAACAAGTGGAAAAGATTTCCATTGTGTAGTGGCTTTTAGTAAAATTAGAAATATGTCTTTCTGAGGAATGTTAGTTCTGGGAAATAGAATTTTATTGATTCCAGGCATTAGGATCTATTTAGGTCCCGCAACATGCAATAGATGTTGGGGTTTTTTCCAGTGTAGAGTTTTTCGATAAAGTTCACAGAAATAGTCCATTTATCCCTGTGTTTGTGCAAGGTGACTTGGATAAGCTGGGTGAGTCGGCAAATGCATGGCAGATGCAGTATAATGTGGATAAATGTGAGGTTGTCCACTTTGGTGGCAAAAACAGGAAAGTAGACTATTATCTAAATGGTGGCCGATTAGGAAAAGGGGAGATGCAACGAGACCTGGGTGTCATGGTACACCAGTCATTGAAAGTAGACATGCAGGTGCAGCAGGCAGTGAAGAAAGCGAATGGTATGTTAGCATTCATAGCAAAAGGATTTGAGTATAGGAGCAGGGAGGTTCTACTGCAGTTGTACAGGGTCTTGGTGAGACCACATCTGGAGTATTGCGTACAGTTTTGGTCTCCAAATCTGAGGAAAAACATTCTTGCCATAGAGGGAGTACAGAGAAGGTTCACCAGACTGATTCCTGGGATGTCAGGACTTTCATATGAAGAAAGACTGGATAGACTCGGCTTGTACTCGTTAGAATTTAGAAGATTAAGGGGGGATCTTATAGAAACTTAACAAAATTCTTAAGGGGTTGGGCAGGCTAGATGCAGGAAGATTGTTCCCGATGTTGGGGAAGTCCAGGACAAGGGGTCACACAGTTTAAGGATAAGGGGGAAATCTTTTAGCACTGAGATGAGAAAAACATTTTTCACACAGAGAGTGGTGAATCTCTGGAATTCTCTGCCACAGAAGGTAGTTGAGGCCACACAGTTCATTGGCTATATTTAAGAGGGAGTTAGATGTGGCCCTTGTGGCTAAAGGGATCAGGTGGTATGGAGAGAAGGCAGGTACGGGATACTGAGTTGGATGATCAGCCAAAAACTCAGCGGGTGCAGCAGCATCTATGGAGCGAAGGAAATAGGCAACGTTTCGTCCTGAAACCCAAAGGGTTTCGACCCGAAACGTTGCCTATTTCCTTTGGGTTTCGGCCCTATTTGAAGCCAGTTGAGGCCACAGTTCATTGGCTATATTTAAGAGGGAGTTAGATGTGGCCCTTGTGGCTAAAGGGATCAGGTGGTATGGAGAGAAGGCAGGGATGGGATACTGAGTTGGATGATCAGCCATGATCATATTGAATGGCGGTGCAGGCTCGAAGGGCCGAATGGCCTACTCCTGCACCTAATTTCTATGTTTCTATGTATCTATACCAGAGCAAGAGCCTTTTACGATCGTGATTAAGAAGGAACTGCAGATGCTGGAGAATCGAAGGTTACACAAAAAAGCTGGAGAAACTCAGCGGGTGCAGCAGCATCTATGGAGCGAAGGAAATAGGCAACGTTTCGGGCCGAAACCCTTCCGGGTTTCGTCCCGAAACGTTGCCTATTTCCTTCAGGGTTTCAGCCTGAAACGTTGCCTACTTCCTTCGCTCCATAGATGCTGCTGCACCCGCTGAGTTTCTCCAGCCTTTTACGATTGTTGGCCTCGATCGATCAATAGATGACAATCAACCCTTCTCGCTGTGAATCCTATTTAAAATGCTGCTCTTGCTCGCCTGCATGGCTAGAGAACCCAGTATGAGTGGGATGAGTTTAAATCTGATCTCATTTATTTCCCTTGAAGCATGACGGCCCACTTTCTTGCTACGATCTCCAAGATGAGAAAGACCCTGAGGTCGGGGAGGGGGGGGTGGGCTGGCAAATCGCTTTGCAATAAACGAAACACAGCAAGAACTTCTTTCCGCATCCACAAACCAACAAAACCATCTTCAATTTAGCCGGGGCTAATGTAATCTCACTTTGCAAAGCAGGATAAAAGGGCAGACGCAAGGAAGAGAGGACATTTAATTTCAAAGGAAAGAACCTTCGACGGAATTCAATGAAGTAGATGTTAATGAAAGACCAGGCACTGGTTCTGGAACCAAAGGAGATTTCTCATGGTGGTCCTTTGACAGTCGAACTTTCTTTCTCGAAGCATCTGCAGTATTTAAATGCAGCCTCTGCCTTCGATATCCAGTTGCTGAAAGTATAAAATAAATAATAGTCTACTTACCAGGCCCTTGGTGCTGATTCCAATAGGCTCAGGTGTACAGGGCATTCAGCAGAAGACCGGCGAATACCTAATGTGGAGGAAGGAACTGCAGACCAAAGATAGACACACAATGCTGGAGTAACTCAGCGGGACAGGCAGCACCTCCGGAAAGAAGGAATGGGTGACGTTTTGGGCTGTGACCCTTCTCCAGACCCGAAACTGAAGAGTGAAGAAGGGTCTCGACCCCGAGACATCACCCATCCTGACAAATACCTAACGTGGATAGGGCAGGTTTAGAAAAATGGGCCAAACGCGGGCAGGTCATAGAGCCAAAGGCCACCAGGGGGCGTCGCACGATGGCAGCCTCGCCAACAGTCTGTCTGTCTTTTTGTTGGTTTTTTTGTTATTTTTAGAGAGTTTTAAAAGTTTGTGTTAATGTTCTCTGGTTTGTTTTTACGTGGGGGGGGGGGGGAGGTGGGTGGGGGAGGGGGGAGGGGGGTGGGGGAGGGGGGGGGTGGGTGGGGGAGGGGGTTGGGGGAAACTTTTTTTCAATCTCTTACCTTGCCGGATATGCGACTGTTTTCCGGATCGTATCTCTGGTCGCTCTGCGGACTAACATCATGGAGCTGGCGGCCTCGCTCGGGACTGACTTTGAGCCCCACCGCAGGGTCGTGGACTTAACATCGGAGCTGAACCCTTGCCCGGGATCGACGCTCCTGCGGATTTCACCATCGAGGAGCTCGCAGTCTCCAAACGACACAGAAGGTTCGACCAACCCCTGATGACCCAGCGCAGGGGAGCAGAGATTCCCCCACCCCCCCCCCCCCGATGCGGGAGCTTGATCGCCCCCATGCGGGGGTCCCGACCGCCGGCTACAGGAGCCAAGATCGTCCGTCAACGGAAGGCTCGAGGCCCCCGACCGCGGGAGAACAAAGAAGGGGAAGAGATTGAACTTTTTTTCACCTTCCACCACAGTGAGGAATGTGGAGGAGTCACTGTGGTGGATGTTTATGTTAACATGTATTTTGTGTGTCTTGTTTTTTATTGGTATGACTGTACGGCAAATCAAATTCCTCGTATATGGTGCAAAACATACTTGGCTAATAAAGTATGATGATTCTGATTGAATGGTACAGTGGGGAAACAGACTTGTCCACACCGGCCAACATGTCCCACCTACACTAGTCCCACCTGCCCGCGTTTGACCCATATTCCTCCAAACCTGTCCTATCCATGTACCTGTCTACCTGTTTCTTAAACGTTGGGATAGTCCCTGCCTCAACTACCTCCTCTGGCAGCTCGTTCCATACACCCACCACCCTGTGTGTGAAAAAGTTACCCCTCAGATTCCTACTAAATCTTCTCCCCTTCACCTTAAACCTATGTCCTCTGGTCCTCGATTCGCCGACCTGGGCAAGAGACTCTGTGCGTCTACCCGATCTATTCCTCTCATGATTTTGTCACCCCCTCATCGTCCTGCCTTCAAAGAATAGTCCTAGCCTGCTCAACCTCTCCCTATAGCTGAGACCCTCGAGTCCTGGTGGGACTATAGTGGAGGTGGCACCTTGGTCGGCATGGGCAAGTTGGGCCGAAAGGCCTGTTTCCACACTGTATGAGTCTGTAGCCATCCAAGACTGCAAGAAGGGTCCTGACCTGAACTGTCATCTGTCCATTCCCTCCACAGATGCTGCCCGACCTTAGCGGCAGATACTCCAGCACTTTGTATTTTACTCAAGGTTCCAGCATCTGCAGTTCCTCCTGTCTCCAGGACCCGTAGTCAGGATCGAACTCGCTGTAAGACAGCAACAGAGGTTCACCTGCAACACCTCCAACCTCATCTATTGCATCCGCTGCTCTAGATGTCAGCTGCTCTACATCGGTGAGACCAAGCGCAGGATCGGCGATCGCTTCGCCCAACACCTCCGCTCGGTCCGCAATAACCAACCTGATCTCCCGGTGGCTCAGCACTTCAACTCCCCCTCCCATTCCCAATCCGACAATCCTGTCCTGGGCCTCCTCCATGGCCAGAGTGAGTCCCACCGTATATTGGAGGAGCAGCACCTCATATTCCGCTTGGGCAGTCTGCACCCTAGTGGCATAAACATTGACTTCTCCAATTTCAGGTAGTCCTTACTTTCTTCTCCCCTTCGCAGCTCTCCCTCAGCCCACTGGCTCCACCTCTTCCTTTCTTCCTCCCACCCCCCCCCCCCCCCCCCCCCCCCCCCCCCCCCCCACCCACCCTACGTAGAAAAAAGATATCCCTCAGGTTCCTGTTCAATCTTTCCCCCCTCATCGTAGACCTTTGTCTTTGGGCTAAAAAATGTCAGTCTGAAGAAGGGTTTTGACCCGAAACGTTGCCTATTTCCTTCGCTCCATAGATGCTGCCTCACCCGCTGTGTTTCTCCAGCATTTTTGTCTCCAAACAATGTTAATTCCTGTTTAAACTACGAACCTAAGCGGCGATAAGCTGTGAAAGGCGACGTGTCTGATAAATACTCCAACCACCTCACAGCGTGAGATGGAGTGTGGGATGGATCTAAGTGCCATATTTGGCTTGCCAGCTGCATTCCATGTCAAGCACAATGTAAACTCCATGTCAAGCACAATGTAAACTGACAGACACTGTGCAAACAAATGTGTTGGGGAGGTATTGTGTTTCAATTCCCCCTGAATCCTGACACGCTTCATAAATCTCACACTCCAGGGTTCTTGGCCACAACAAGCCCGTTCACTTGACAACGGAAACCAAAGGTTCAGTCTCAGCTTGTTTACCCCGCATCCATGAACTTTCACTGGCAGGTCAAGAACTGCGTGTCCCGTGCTACCAAGCGTTGACTTCTGTGTACCATCTGTCCTGAAATCAGATATTCGGGTTAAAAAAAAAAGACACAAAGTGCTGGAGTAACTCGACTTGTCACACGGGCAGCATCTCTGGAGAACGCGAGACCCTGCTTCAGACTCCACAGCCTCCAACCTTATAGTTTTCCCATCATCGCAAGGCTTGCGTTCCATCATTCCCAACATCCACTGTCCTGGCATCAGGCCCTATCAGAGGAGGGGCAACGAGAGCCATTTGGCTTGGGCCTCATGCCTGTCTGCCTCAAAGGGATCTTGAAGTGGCGGTCTCTAAAATTGACATTGGCCTTGGCCCCAGTTCATCTATGAGAGGGCCTGCGTGGCATTCCCATTATTTCTGCCTGGCTCCTACCCCGAGATGTCACCTATCCATGCGCTCCATGGATGCCGACTGACCTGCTGAGTTCTCTGTCATTTTTGTGTCTACACAATAGACAATAGACAATAGGTGCAGGAGTAGGCCATTCGGCCCTTCGAGCCAGCACCGCCATTTAATGTGATCATGGTTGATCCTGCCTTCTCCCCTGCGATAGCACCCGCTGAGTTTCTCCAGCATTTTTTGTCTCCCATCGATTTTTCCAGCATCTGCAGTTCTTCTTAAACTAAAAAGAGTTAAGCCCCTGTCCGCAATGAGAGTTCTCCCAAGAGTTAAACAAAAAAAATCAAACTCATGGTACTCTACGAACTCCTACGACCTTCCACGAGATAGAGCTCTAGGGGCTAGTGGAGTCAAGGGATATGGGAGAAGGCAGGCACGGGGTACTGATTGGGATGAACAGCCATGATCACATTGAATAGCGGTGCTGGCTCGAAGGGCCGAATGGCCTCCTCCTGCATCTTTTGTCTATTGTCTCTCTGTTCACGAGCTGCTATGAGTAAAGAGCAACAATTTTTTTCACGACGAGTATTTATTTTTATCGTGACGTTTTTTCAACACTGGGGAAAACTTCACGAGTAAAAAAATAACTCGTGATGACAAAAATGGTTACTTTTTACTCGTAGGAGCTCGTGAACATAGAAAATAGGTGCAGGAGTCGGCCATTCGGCCCTTCGAGCCAGCACCGCCATTCAATATGATCATGGCTGGTCATCCAGGCTGGTCATCCAACTCAGTATCCTGTACCTGCCTTCTCTCCATACCCCCCTAATCCCTTTAGCCACAAGGGCCACATCTAACTCCCTCTTAAATATAGCCAATGAACTGTGGCCTCAACTACCTTCTGTGGCAGAGAGTTCCACAGATTCACCACTCACTGTGTGAAAAAAGTTTTTCTCATCTCGGTCCTAAAGGATTTCCCCCTTATCCTTAAAACTGTGACCCCTAGTTCTGGACTTCCCAACATCAGGAACAATCTTCCTGCATCTAGCCTGTCCAACCCCTTAAGAATTTTGTAAGTTTAGCGAGTACAAGCCGAGTCTATCCAGTCTTTCTTCATATGAAAGGCCTGACATCCCAGGAATCAGTCTGGTGAACCTTCTCTGTACTCCCTCTATGGCAATAATGTCTTTCCTCAGATTAGGAGACCAAAACTGTACGCAATACTCCAGGTGTGGTCTCACCAAGACCCTGTACAAGTGCAGTAGAACCTCCCTGCTCCTATACTCAAATCCTTTTGCTATGAATGCTAACATAACATTCGCTTTCTTCACTGCCTGCTGCTCGTGGAAGGTGGTAGGAGCTTGTGGAATACCACGAGTTTGATTTTTTTTTAAACTCGGGAGAGCTCTTGGGTAAACTCGCATGGTGGGACAGGGTCATTAACGTCTCATGTTGAATATTGCTGTCATGAGGAACATCGGTGGAGGATTGACTGAGCAAAGACATTGTGGATTGAACTGCTCCCCTCCTGTTGTACAAATTCAATGTGACATTGAGTCCACTTGCCTCAATGACGTGATGTGGTGAGCACAGCAATCTAAACACTCGGGATAAAAACATTCCTCCTGTATTTCCCATTGGATTTATTACGGACCATTCACTGCCTCAAGTTTTGTTCTCCCATTACAGCTGGAAACATTCGCCCTCTGCCTAATCTGTCAAACTCTTTAATTACCAAAGGCAACAATTATGTCAACACCTCAGTTATATTCTTAAGGGGTTGGACAGGCTAGATGCAGGAAGATTGCTCCCGATGTTGGGGAAGTCCAGGACAAGGGGTCACAGCTTAAGGATAAGGGGGAAATCCTTTAAACCGAGATGAGGAGAACTTTTTTCACACAGAGAGTGGTGAATCTCTGGAACTCTCTGCCACAGAGGGTAGTTGAGGCCAGTTCATTGGCTATATTTAAGAGGGAGTTAGATGTGGCCCTTGTGGCTAAGGGGATCAGGGGGTATGGAGAGAAGGCAGGTACGGGATACTGAGTTGGATGATCAGCCATGATCATATTGAATGGCGGTGCAGGCTCGAAGGGCCGAATGGCCTCTACTCCTGCACCTAATTTCTATGTTTCTATGTTTCTATGTTTTCGGGAGAAAACAGCCACAGCCTGAGCAATACTTCAGATAATAGTCATACAGCACGGAAACAGGCCCCTTCGGCCCCACTGAGTCCGCACCAACCACATTACCCCCGCACACTAACACTATCCCACAGATACCTGGGGAATTTTACACTTGTACAGATGCCAATTAGCCTACAAACCTGTACCGAAAATCTTGGAGAGAACCCACGCAGTCACGGGAGAACACACAACAGACAGCGCTCGTAGTCAGGATCGAACCCGGGTCTCTGGCGCTGCAAGTGCTGCAAGGTAGAAAGTCTACCACTGCTCCACCATGCTGCCTTTGTCGATGTTGACCCATCTACACTAGTCCCAACCGCCTGCAACTGGCACATATCCCACAAAATCGTTCTTATCCATATATCTGTCCAAATACGGTGAAGATTTACAAGGATGCTGCCAGGACTAGAGGGTCTGAGCTATAGGCAGAGGTTGAGTAGGCTGGGACTCTATTCCTTGGAGCGCAGGAGGATGAGGGGTGATCTGATAGAGGTGTATAAAATCATAGGGGGGGGAAGAGATCGGGTAGATGCACAGAGCCTCTTGCACAGAGTTGGGGGAATCACAGACGAGAGGACAAAGGTTTAAGGTGACGGGGAAAAGATTTTATAAGTATCTGAGCCTGAGGGGTTGCTTTTTCATACAGAGAGTGGTGGGTGTATGGAACGTGCAAACTCCGTACAGACAGCACCCGTAGTCAGGATCGAACCCGGGCAAGCCAGCAACTCCACCGCTGAGCCACCTGATAAATATCAGCTGCGTCATTCTGCACCAAAAACCATTCGTTAAAGTTCCACTTAGATTCCTCGTTTGAAAAGTGCGCAAATCATTCCACATTCACTGATGCCAAGCCGAGCTTATAAAGATTAGCTTCGCAGACTGCAGCCGTCATGGATAAATTACCAGTTCTCCTTATTTCAGTAATCCGCAATGCCTATTAAAAAGATCATTAGTCTGGAAATGGGAGCTGTGACAATGACTGTGGCACAGGCTTCCTCCCTAATGATGTTGTTTGATGGAGCCGCAGGGCATTCGAGACCTTTTATTTCTTTAGAACACAGTTTAAAAAAAAAAGCCAATAATTCTTATCAGTCTTTTCCACAAGTTTCGACAAACGTTAGAACAAAAGAAATTAAATTGTCTGTACATGTGCGTGCTGTGTGCGTGTGTGTCTGGTTTGATTGTGCGTGTGTATAATTGTGTGTCTGGGGATATATGTGTGCGCATTCAAACATAGTAGGGGGTACAGCTCAGTGGTAGAGCATTCTCCTACAGATCAGGAGGTCCCTGGTTCAAATCCAGCTCTCTTAAGGAGAGAGCTAACTTTTACACCATAGGTTGGTGGGCGTATGGGATGAGGAGGTAGTTGAGGCAGATATTATAACAACATAGAAACATAGAAATTAGGTGCAGGAGTAGTCCATTCGGCCCTTCGAGCCTGCACCGCCATTCAATATGATCATGGCTGATCATCCAACTCAGTATCCCGTACCTGCCTTCTCTCCATACCCCCTGATCCCTTTAGCCACAAGGGCCACATCTAACTCCCTCTTAAATATAGCCAATGAACTGGCCTCAACTACCCTCTGTGGCAGAGAGTTCCAGAGATTCACCACTCTCTGTGTGAAAAAAGTTCTTCTCATCTCGGTTTTAAAGGATTTCCCCCTTATCCTTAAGCTGTGACCCCTTGTCCTGGACTTCCCCAACATCGGGAACAATCTTCCTGCATCTAGCCTGTCCAACCCCTTAAGAATTTTGTAAGTTTCTATAAGATCCCCTCTCAATCTCCTAAATTCTAGAGAGTATAAACCAAGTCTATCCAGTCTTTCTTCATAAGACAGTCCCGACATCCCAGGAATCAGTCTGGTGAACAGTCTCTGCATTCCCTCTATGGCAATAATGTCCTTCCTCAGATTTGGAGACCAAAACTGTACGCAATACTCCAGGTGTGGTCTCACCAATACCCTGTACAACTGCAGTAGAACCTCCCTGCTCCTATACTCAAATCCTTTTGCAATGAAAGCTAACATACCATTCGCTTTCTTTACTGCCTGCTGCACCTGCATGCCTACTTTCAATGACTGGTGTACCATGACACCCAGGTCTCGCTGCATCTCCCCCTTTCCCAATCGGCCACAACATTTAGCTTTTGGGCAGGTACGTGGATAGGAAAGGTTTCGAGGGATTATCCAGGCAGGTGGGACTAGTCTTGAGGAAGAAGATCCGACCATCTTCCATGTCACGTCTTTCCAGTCGGTCAGTGGTTGCAGAACCGGCTACTTCAGTCAGTCACTGTGGTACAGTTCCTGTTGTCAGCATTGTCCGGGATGCACCATGTGGAGGCTTCTCCTTGGGTGGGGACTAGTGCAGATGGGAGACAGACACAGGGTGCTGGAGTAACTCCGCGGGTCAGACAGCATCTCTGGAGAATGTGGAATAGGCGACATTTCGTGTCGAGACCCTTCCTCAGGCTGAGAATCAATGGACAAAGGAAACGAGAGTTATTGAGGGTGATGTAGAGAGATATCGAACAAATGAATGGAAGATATGCAAAAAAGTAACGATGATACAGGAAACAGGCCACTGTTAGTCGTGTCCTAGGTGAGAATTAGTACAGACAATGAGACTCAACAAGACGATGGGACATGCATTGGTGAGACCAAATCTGGAGTATGGTGTACAATTTTGGTCGCCAAATTATAGGAAGGATGTCAACAAAATAGAGAGAGTACAGAGGAGATTTACTAGAATGTTGCCTGGGTTTCAACAACTAAGTTACAGAGATAGGTTGAATAAGTTAGGTCTTTATTCTCTGGAGCGCAGAAGGTTAAGGGGGGACTTGATAGAGGTCTTTAAAATGATGAGAGGGATAGACAGAGTTGATGTGGACAAGCTTTTCCCTTTGAGAATAGGGAAGATTCAAACAAGAGGACATGACTTCAGAATTAAGGGACAGAAGTTTAGGGGTAATATGAGGGGGAACTTCTTTACGCAGAGAGTGGTGGCGGTGTGGAATGAGCTCCCAGTGGAAGTGGTGGAGGCAGGTTCATTGGTATCATTTAAAAATAAATTGGATAGGCATATGGATGAGAAGGGAATGGAGGGTTATGGTACGAGTGCAGGCAGGTGGGACTAAGGGGAAAAAAATTTGTTCGGCATGGACTTGTATGGCCGAGATGGCCTGTTTCTGTGCTGTAATTGTTATATGGTTATATGGTTACATGTTGGGCGGTGTGGGTACGTTGGGCCCAAGGGCTTGCTTCCACACACATTTGCTCCATCACAGATTTCCAGAGAATTGTACAGTTCGAAACACATGTCCTCACAATTCACAGTCACATTTAAGACCCTGGTATCGGATGGATCTCAATCATTTCAAATTTCCAGATAAAATTCTATTATTCATCACAATGCAGAGGCAAGGAACTGCAGACGGCAGATTACGGAAAAAGGACACAAAGTGCTGGAGTAACCCAGCTGGTCAGGCAGTATCTCATGAATAGGTGACATTTCGGGTCGGGGTCTAAGCAGCCAGCCTGTAGGAGGGTCCTGACCCAAAACGTCACCTATCCATGTTCTCCAAAGATGCTGCCTGACCCGCGGAGTTGCTCCAGTGTCCTTTTACTGTTATAATGGTATTGGATATCCCTTGGTTCACAAAAACGCTGGAGAAACTCAGCGGGTGCAGCAGCATCTGTGGAGCGAAGGAAATAGGCAACGTTTCGGGCCGAGACCCTTCTTCAGGCTGGGGGGGGGCGGGGAGAAGAAAGGAAAAAGGAGGAGGAGGAGCCCGAGGGCTGAGGAAGGGGAGGAGACAGCAAGGGCTAACAAAATTGGGAGAATTCAATGTTCATGCCCCCAGGATGCCGACTCCCCAGGCGGAATATTGAGGTGTTATATCCCTTGATGTTTAAGAAGGAACTGCAGATGCTGGAACAATCGCAGGTATACAAAAAATGCTGGAGTAACCCAGCGGGTGAGGCAGCATTTATGGAGCGAAGGAATAGGTGACGTTTCGGGTCGAGACCCTTCTTCAGACTGATGTGGGGGTGGTGGGGGCGGGAAGAAGAAAGGAAGAGGCGGAGACAGTGGGCTGTGGGAGAGCTGGGGAGGGGAGGGGAAGAGGGAGAAAGCAGGGACTACCTGAAATTGGAGAAGTCAATGTTCATACCGCTGGGGTATAAACTTCCCAAGCGAATTATGAGGTGCTCCTCCTCCAATCTCACTCTGGCCATGGAAGACATACATCCCTTGATTATCAGTTGAATATTCACTGGATTCATCAGTAAATCCTTTACCATATCACAGTATTTGGCCTAAACAAGACAAGATCTTAATTGAACATGGCCCCTTCACCAGCTGCACAACTGTGTCCCCAACGTTAGTTTAGTTTAGAGATACAGCACGGAAACAGGCCCTTCATCCCACCAGCGACCCCCGTACACAAGCACTATCTTGGGACAGGGACAATATAGGGACAATTTCCAATTTTACTAAGCTGATTAGCACGTCTTTGGAGTGTGGGTGGAGAAAACTCACACAGGTCACGGGGAGAACGTACAAACTCCATACAGACAGCACCCATAGGCAGGGTCGAACCCGGGTTTCTGGTGCTGTAAGGCAGCAACTCTACCGCTGCGCCACAGTGCAACACATAAGTTTAAAGGGGGCACCTGGATTTGAACCAGGGACCTCTTGATCTGCAGTCAAATGCTCTACCACTGAGCTATACCCCCCTATCTATGTATCTTATCCATCTACTTTTTATATAATTCCATGTAAGCACTATTTTAATTATACCTGGGTAAGATATTTAGGGAGTCATAATGATACAGTGTGGAAACAGGCCCTTTGGCCCAACTTGCCCCACATCAGCCAACATGTCCCAGCTACACTAGTCCCACCTGCCTGCGTTTGGCCACATCCCTCCAAACCTGTCCTATCCATGCACCTGTCTAACTGTTTCTTAAACATTGGGATAGTCCCAGCCAAATCACTGGATGGATTTAAGAGAGAGTTAGATAGAGCTCTAGGGGCTGGTGGAGTCAAGGGATATGGGGAGAAGGCAGGCACGGGTTATTGATTGGGGACGATCAGCCATGATCACAATGAATTGGGGTGCAGGCTCGAAGGGCCGAATGGCCTCCTCCTACACCTATTTTCTATGTTTCTATGTTTCTATGCTCTCCTCTGGCAGCTCGTTCCATACACCCACCACCCTTTGTGTGAAAAAATTATCCCTCAGATTCCTATTAAATCTGTTCCCCTTCACCTTAAACCTATGTCCTCCAGGACAAGGGGTCACAGCTTAAGGATAAGGGTGAAATCCTTTAAAACCGAGATGAGAAAAACTTTTTTCACACAGAGAGTGGTGAATCTCTGGAATTCTCTGCCACAGAAGGTAGTTGAGGCCACAGTTCATTGGCTATATTTAAGAGGGAGTTAGATGTGGCCCTTGTGGCTAAAGGGATCAGAGGGTATGGAGAGAAGGCAGGTACGGGATACTGAGTTGGATGATCAGCCATGATCATATTGAATGGCGGTGCAGGCTCGAAGGGCCGAATGGCCTACTCCTGCACCTAATTTCTATGTTTCTATGCTTCTATGTCCTCTGGTCATCGATTCACCCACTCTGGACAAGAGACTCTGTGTGTCTACCAGATCCATGCCTGAATTCCTCATTGAACTAACTAGTGGCAATCTCAGTCTTCTAGTCTGATATTGAAGTGAAGTGCGGTTCTCACAGCTAGGTGCCTGGTTGCTTACAGCAGTGGCACAGCCTGGGATTCTGTATATTCCCTCTTACAAGCAACTGAACAAGTAAATGCAACGTCTTTAGCCTGAAAAGCAAATAAAATCAAAAGACGATTTTGAAAATGTGTTCCTGGAGCATGAAGGAACAAGATATCCCGTGTTTATTGATGAGTTACTAGAGCCACGAAGCCTGCTTTAATCTTCAGAGTGTTTGGCTTTGGGCCAACCATCTCGACTAAGCTAATCACTTAATGAATGGAACAAATCCTTTCAGCTTCAAACCTTATCTTGACAAGCATATCGGGGAACAAGCAAAGACTTCATAGGTGAGCATAGTTTAGTTTAGTTCAGTTTAGAGATACAGCGCGGAAACAGGCCCTTCAGCCCACCGAGTCCGTGCCGACCAGCGATCCCCACACATTAACACTATCCTACACACACACACACACACACACACTGGGGGAGATTTACACCAAGCCAATGAACCCACTATTAACCCACTATACCCACTAGGGACAAATTTTACATTTATCTAGCCAATTAGGTGGCAGAGGCCAGAACTCTGAACAAACTGGGTTCAATAATGACCAACCCCACTCACCCACTCCACGCCCTGAAGGTGATCAAGAGCAGCATCTTCAGTCAGAGACTGATTGCACCAATGTGCAAAACTGAGAGATATAGGAAGTCTTGTATACCAGCTGCTATAAGGTTTTATAATGCACAAAAATAATGTTGCATTTTTTTAGCATTCATTCATTGTATTTTAACTTATTAAGTATTGAAGCTATCTGAGGAAATGTGTGGTGTTATGTCTGTCTTGAAACTGTTGTGGCACTGTCATTTCCTGTAAAGGATTATTAAAGGTTATTCAATTCAATTCAATTAACCTACAAACCTGCACGTGTGCGAGGAGACCCAAAGATCTCGGAGAAAACCCACGCAGGTCACGGGGAGAACGTTCAAACTCTGTACCAGCACCAGTAGTTAGGATCCAGCATGGGTTTCTGGCACTGTGAGGCAGTAGTTCTACCGCTGCGCTGCTCAGCATGGACAACATATGGAGACTGCGCTGGTAAAAGACAACCTTTCGGCTTGGCTTCAAACCGTTTCTGACCCGAGGGAGTGGACAATTGAACAGAGACCGCCCCCTATATGAAGCCTAACTCACAGCCCTTACATGGGGTTACTTTAAGTCGCAGCTGGCAAGACGAGCCAGGGCAACAGGAAACGCAGAAGAGCAGAGCAGATGCCACGATAATCCAATCTCATCTCCCTACACATGATCCATCGCCTCTATTCCCAACATTACCACGGGCTCTTCATTGCATTGGAATTATTCTGCGTTGAATGAATGAATGAATGCATGAATGAATGAATGTTTGAATGAATGAATGATTGAATGAATGAATGATTGATTGAATGAATGAATGAATGATTGAATGAATGCATGAATGATTGAATGCATGAATGAATGCATGATGAATGAATGATTGAATGATGAATGAACGGATGGATGAATGAATGAATGGATGGATGAATGAATGAATGAATATGTTTATTGGCCAAGTATTCACATACAAGAAATTTGCCTTGGTGCTCCACCCACGTGACAAAATGACATACATTAAACAATTAAGAATGACACATAAAACATTAAACATTAATAATAAAACATTATAGTTTAAACACGTGAATTAAATAAAATACCAGAGCAAATGGAGGCTACAGACTTTTGGTTATTGAGTAGAGCTACTGCTCGTGGAAAAAAAGCTGTTTTTATGTCTGGCTGTGGCAGCTTTGACAGTCCGGAGTCGCCTTCCAGAGGGAAGTGATTCGAAGAGTTTGTGGCCAGGGTGAGAGGGGTCAGAGATGATCTTGCCCGCTCGCTTCCTGGCCCTTGCAGTGTACAGTTCATTGTTGAGAGGAAGATTGCAGCCAACAATTTTCTCGGCTGATCGAACGATTCGCTGCAGCCTCCGGATGTCATGCTTGGTGGCTGAGCCGAAACAGTCCATGATGGAGAAGGTGAGGACAGACTCTACGATGGTCGTGTAGAATTCCAACGTCAGGTGTGTTTGTAGCAACTTTAATGTAGCAAAACACATCAAGGTAGTTTGTGGGAACGTCACTAACTTTATACCCACTCATTCCGCTTGGACAATCCACATGAACAGTGAATTCCCTAATGCCAGGTAAAATCCACATGTGCTATCCTACACACACCTAACACTATCCCACAAATTATTAATTTGTACCGGATGTAATGAACCTACAAACCTGTACGTCTTTGGAGTGTGGGAGGAAACTGGAGCTCCCAGAGAAAATGCACGCAGGTCACGGGGAGAACGTGCAAACTCCGTACAGACAGCACTTGTGGTCAGGATCGGACCCAGCTCTCTGGCGCTGTAAAGGGCCAGTCCCACTTTCACGACCTCTGCCGAGTTAGCCCTTGACTCATACTCGCAGCATGGTCGTCGCGAGGTCGTAGGTAGGTCGTAGGTAGGTCGTAGCAGGCCGTGATGCTAGTCGTAGGTACTCGTGGCATCAAGTAGGTCGGGGCGTTTTTTTCAACATGATGAAAAATGTCCACGAGTAAACAAGGTTGTGAATTAGGTTGTGAATGTCTGACCGCCCTTAAGGCAGCAACTCTACCGCAGAGCCACCTTGCGACCTTGTACACTAATATAATACTCCAAGACACAAACACACACACACAGTGTAGTCTTCCAAATACATTTCAGCATGAGATGTACTGCTACTTTTTCCCAGTAGCAGTAGAACGGGTCTGACTCTCTCCCTCACAGAGCTGTTGTCATCACCTTGTCTGTTCACGCTGAACACTGAATTAATGTAAGGGGCCATTGGTTTGGAACCTCAGCTATTGAGCTGCGGCTAAAAGCTTTTCTTCAACATATGTTAAAGCACGAATGCATTCACAAGAAAACCAGCGTCATCGCTTCTCTGACAGACAGCTCCCAGCACTTGCAGCGGTTAGATTGCACAAAGTCTAAGTGGAACAAATTCCGATTTAAATCCAAGCGTGACTCTTTCAGTGAGTGCTTTTCATCTACTCCAACCTAATCGCAACAGAAACACAGATCAGTCACAATATAGACTTGGTTCATTCACTGTAGACCCAAGGAACTGCAGATGCTGGTTTACACAAAAGGACACAAAGTGCTGGAGTAACTTAGTGGGTCAGGCAGCATCTCTGGAGAGCATGGATAGGTGACAATCTGAAAAGCGGTCTCGACCAGAAAAGTTGGGATCACGGAGACATGGCTCCAGGGTGACCAAGGCTGGGAGCTGAACATCCAGGGATATTCAATATTCAGGAGGGATAGACAGAAAGGGAAAGGAGGTGGGGTAGCGTTGCTGGTTAGAGAGCAGATTAACGCAATAGAAAGGAAGGACATTAGCTTGGAGGATGTGGAATCGATATGGGTAGAGCTGCGAAACACTACGGGGCAGAAAATGCTAGTGGGAGTTGTGTACAGGCCACCTAACAGTAGTAGTGGAGTTGGGGATGGCATCAAACAGGAAATTAGAAATGCGTGCAACAAAGGCAATCTACATATAGATTGGGTGAATCAAATTGGCAAGGGTGCTGAGGAAGAGGATTTCTTGGAATGTATGCGGGATAGTTTTCTAAACCAACATGTAGAGGATACGGGATACTGAGTTGGATGATCAGCCATGATCATATTGAATGGTGGTGCAGGCTCGAAGGGCCGAATGGCCTACTCCTGCACCTAATTTCAATGTTTCTATGTTTCTATGTCACCCATTCCTTCTCTCCAGAGATGCTGCCTGTCCCGCTGAGTTACTACAGCTTTTAGTGTCTATCTTCGCTTTAAACCAGCATTTGCAGTTCCTTCCTACACATGGATTGGTGACATTTGGGTCGGGACAATTGGTTCTTGCAATTTAAATATCTTTCAATCTCTGCCTTGAGTAGTTTAGTTTAGAGATGCAGCGTGAAAACAGGCCCTTCGGCCCATCGAGTCCGTGCCAACCAGCGATCTCCACACACTTACACTTTCCAACACACACTAGGGACAATTTACAATTACGCCAAGCCAATTAACCTACAAACCTGATTACCTTTGGAATGTGGGAGGAAACTGGAGCACCCGGAGAAAACCCACGCAGGTCACGGGGAGAACGTACAAACTCCGTACAGGCAGCGGCCCGTAGTCAGGATCGAAACTTCGGTGTAAACCAGCATCTGGTTTAAAAAAGTCAATGTTCTCTCCAGAACTCAGCGATCTGTCAGAAATCTCAGCTGATTAGTAATTTCAGCCGTATTACAAGATAGACACAAAAATGCTGGAGTAAATCAGTGGGTCAGGCAGCATCTCTGGAGAAAAGGTGACATTTCGGGTCGAGACCCTTCCTTCAGACTGAGAGTCCGGGGAAAGGGAAACGAGAGATATAGACGGTGATGTAGAGAGAATAAATTAAAGATGTGCAAAAAAGTAACAAGGTAAAGGAAACAGGCCATCGTTAGCTGTGGGTGAGGTGAAAACTAGTTACCGACAATGAGACTCAACAGGATGACTTGTAAACTAGTAGAACTACTTGGGTGGGGGAGGGATGGAGAGAGAGGGGATGCAAGGGTTCCTCCTAATCTGAGGAAAGACATTCTTGCCATAGAGGGAGTACAGTGAAGGTTCACCAGACTGATTCCTGGGATTTGAGTATAGGAGCAGGGAGGTTCTACTGCAGTTGTACAGGGTCTTGGTGAGACCACACCTGGAGTATTGCGTACAGTTTTGGTCTCCAAATCTGAGGAAGGGCATTATTGCCATAGAGGGAGTACAGAGAAGGTTCACCAGTGATTCCTGGGATGGCAGGACTTTCATATGAAGAAAAACTGGATAGACTCGGCTTGTACTCGCTAAAATTTAGAAGATTGAGGGAGGATCTTATAAAAACTTACAAAATTCTTAAGGGGTTGGACAGTCTAGATGCAGGAAGATTGTTCCCGATGTTGGGGAAGTCCAGAACAAGGGGTCACAGTTTAAGGATAAGGGGGAAATCGTTTAGGACCGAGATGAGGAAAACATTTTTCACACAGAGAGTGGTGAATCTCTGGAATTCTCTGCCACAGAAGATAGTTGAGGCCACAGTTCATTGGCTATATTTAAGAGGGAGTTAGATGTGGCCCTTGTGGCTAAAGGGATCAGGCGGTATGGAGAGAAGGCAGGTACAGGATACTGAGTTGGATGATCAGCCATGATCATATTGAATGGCGGTGCAGGCTCGAAGGGCCGAATGGCCTCTACTGCACCTATTGTCTATGTATCTACGATTGTTGGCCTCGAGGGCCCTGGCAAGCTGTCGACAGTTGATCATCAACCCTACTATTTGTGAATCCTAGTTAGAGTTAGATGATCCAACTAGTAATGGTGGGTGAGAAGGGTTTAGACTGATGACTACTAGTGTTGTTGTTGTACCCTTGATAAATCACCGCTGCGGTGTGTATGTCAATGCTGAAATCACCAGGGGACTTTGCCAACTCAGGGACTTAAAAGATAATGGCAGATAAAGTACGTTTTGCAGGCGTGAAACCTTTCCATAATTTAATTCCAGGGGAGCCGGCAGCTGTTTGCCTTCCACTTGATTCATTTTGAAGCCTTTTTCTTCAGCTCACAGACCTGACAGGTTTTTGAAGGTTTGTTTCACAGAGAGAACATGTTCAGTGATATTGTAGTTGTCAGTTTGAGACGGAGCCACTTCAGCTTCAGTTCCTGGTGCATGTGGATGAATAAATAATACTTCATTATGGCATCTGACATGTCACGGGTGAAATGTCTCGGGTTTTTTTTTGTTTAGTTTAGTCTTGAGATACGGAAACAGGCCCTTCAGCCCACCGAGTCCGCGCCGACCAGCATCCCCTGTGCTATCCTACACACACCGGGGACAATTTACACTCATACCAAGCCGATTAACCTACAAACCCGTACGGCTTTTGAGCGTGGGAGGAACCCGAAGATCTCGGAGAAAAACCCGCGCAGATCACGGGGAGAACGTACAAATTCCCAGTGATCCCCGCACACTAACACCATTCTACACACACTTGGGACAATTTACAATTATACCAAGTAGTGTGGGAGGAAGCCAGAGCTCCTGGAGAAAACTCAGGCAGGTCGAGGGGAGAACGTACAGACTCCGTACAGACAGCGCCCGTGGTCAGGATCGAACCCGGGTCTCCGGCGCTGTGAGGCAGCGACTCTACCGCCACCGTGCTGCCCTATTGTTTCTTATCTTAGTACGATTCCTCGTTTATCAACATCACTTTGTCTTTTAGTCACCTGTTAGAAACATAGAAACATAGAAATTAGGTGCAGGAGTGGGCCATTCGGCCCTTCGAGCCTGCACTGCCATTCAATATGATCATGGCTGATCATCCAACTCAGTACCCCGTACCTGCCTTCTCTCCATACCCCCTGATCCCCTTAGCCACAAGGGCCACATCTAACTCCCTCTTAAATATAGCCAATGAACTGTTGCCTCAACTACTTTCTGTGGCAGAGAGTTCCAGAGATTCGCCACTCTCTGTGTGAAAAAAGTTCTTCTCATCTCGGTTTTAAAGGATTTCCCCCTTATCCTTAAGCTGTGACCCCTTGTCCTGGACTAACCTAACATCGGGAACAATCTTCCTGCATCTAGCCTGTCCAACCCCTTAAGAATTTTGTAAGTTTCTATAAGATCCCCTCTCAATCTTCTAAATTCTAGAGAGTATAAACCAAGACTATCCAGTCTTTCTTCATAAGACAGTCCTGACATTCCAGGAATCAGTCTGGTGAACCGTCTCTGCACTCCCTCTATGGCAATAATGTCCTTCCTCAGATTTGGAGACCAAAACTGTACGCAATACTCCAGGTGTGGTCTCACCAAGACCCTGTACAACTGCAGTAGAACCTCCCTGCTCCTATACTCAAATCCTTTTGCAATGAAAGCTAACATACCATTCGCTTTCTTTACTGCCTGCTGCACCTGCATGCCTACCTTCAATGACTGGTGTACCATGACACCCAGGTCTCGCTGCATCTCCCCCTTTCCCAATCGGCCACCAATCGGCTGTTCTGCTCTCTCCTTCCCCAACTTTCCCTCCAACGTCACTTTCAATCAATGGCCGATCAGGATGCCCCACAGCTTCTTCCCACAGGCAATAAGACTGGTTAACGGACTGTGTCCCCTCCCCATATATCATACACCAACACATCTAACCTCACCCATACTTTGACAGCCAGGCCCCTGTCAAAGCAAAGCCACTGTTCGGTCTGAATGTCTGTTTTTAGTTCAATTTTTAGGCCTATTTTAGATATGGTAATTTTAATTTTTAAAGCTGTATGTATTTATTCTTGTTTTTATTAACGGCACTGATGGGAACTGATTGAGAAACATTTTTTCCGTTTCGTCTGTGTATGTAAGTACTCGGTTAAAATGACATTAACGTAAATACTGAATACTGAATTATGAAAGTTTTTTGACGCGAACACGAGAAGCAGCGTGGAATCAGGGCCCACTGCGTCCGTGCCGACCAGTTATCTGATCACTGTTGTTTGTGGGAAAGAGCTCTGTGGCTTCTGGCTGCTGAGTTTCTGAACCAACAACACGCCATCCCTTTAAAATATGTAATTGTCTATAAAATGCTTTGGTGTGGCCTGGCATGTGCAAGGGGCTCGTGTTACTTTTTATATCAGCTGTTTAGTTTAGTTCAGAGATACAGTATCAGAAGCAGGCCCTTCGGCCCAGCAACACCAGCCTACACACACTAGGGGCAATTTACACCTATACCGAGCCGACTAACCTGCAGCTGGACGTCTTTGGAGTGTGGGAGGAAACCGAAGATCTCGGAGTAAACCCACGCAGGTCACGGGAGAACGTACGTACGAACTCCGGGATCGAACCCGGGTCTCCGGCACTGAGAGCGCTGTAAGGCAGCAACTCTACCGCTGCACCACCGTGCCGACCCGTACAGGAATCTGAAGGAGGGCCCTGACCTGAAACATCACCTATCCATGTTCTCCAGCGATGCTGCCTGACTCGCTGAGTTACTCCAGAACTTTGTGTCTTATCTTGGTAAACCTGCATCTGCAGTTCCTTGTTACTACAGTATTAAATCAGAAGGGTGAAAGCACACACCTCCAGATTCTGGGAACATAGAAACATAGAAACATAGAAATTAGGTGCAGGAGTAGGCCATTCGGCCCTTCGAGCCTGCACCGCCATTCAATATGATCATGGCTGATCATCCAACTCAGTATCCCGTACCTGCCTTCTCTCCATACCCCCTAATCCTCTTAGCCACAGGAGCCACATCTAACTCCCTCTTAAATATAGCCAATGAACTGGCCTCAACTACCCTCTGTGGCAGAGAGTTCCAGAGATTCACCACTCTCTGTGTGAAAAAAGTTCTTCTCATCTCGGTTTTAAAGGATTTCCCCCTTATCCTTAAGCTGTGACCCCTTGTCCTGGACTTCCCCAACATCGGGAACAATCTTCCTGCATCTAGCCTGTCCAACCCCTTAAGAATTTTGTAAGTTTCTATAAGATCCCCTCTCAATCTCCTAAATTCTTCCCAGCTGATATCAGGCAACTGAACCATCCCACCACCAACTAGAGAGTCCTGACCCACCACCTACCTCTTTGGAGACCCTCAGACTATATTCAATCGGACTTTACTGGACTTTCCCTTGCATTACAAGTTGTTCCGCTTATCCTGTATCTGTACACTGTGGGCGGCTTTGATTGTAATCATGTATTGTCTATGAAATTCTAAATGAGAGTTTTGAGAGGCAACCTTTTGTATTGTGGAGTTCGTCATTTGCATGCTGGATTGGTACATGATTACAACACTGGTTGTGAACTGCTTTGTCAAAGATGTTGTACTTTGATGGAGTCATTAAGCCCTGTCTTCCTAATGGCCATAATGAATGGGTCCATGTCACTATCTGAGCAAGGCAGCGAGGTTTCCCAGCCAACCTTCTCTCTCAAACAACATCATTGAAAACAGCTTAATTGACCATTTGTCATGTTTGCTGTTTGTGTGACCTTGCTGCGAATGTTTCTTGGCTGCCAATGTGCCTGTACAACTTTGAAAAGCCCTTCATTTGATGTGGGTGCTCTGAATATTTGCTTTGGTTCTAATGCAAGTCTCCCCGCAAGCCATCCAGCTCGAGTTCAGTCTGAAGTCTCGACCCGAAACGTCACTCATTCCTTCTCTCCAGAGATGCTGCCTGTCCCGCTGAGTTACTCCAGATTGGAGAGTTGATGACGGGAGGCAACATAGACATAGAAACATAGAAACATAGACAATAGGTGCAGGAGTAGAGGCCATTCGGCCCTTCGAGCCTGCACCGCCATTCAATATGATCATGGCTGATCATCCAACTCAGTATCCTGTACCTGCCTTCTCTCCATACCCCCTGATCCTTTTAGCCACA
>JAWMAR010000220.1:1777491-1809991 GCA_036785375.1 Leucoraja ocellata | reverse complement strand
TTCCAGAGATTCACCACTCTCTGTGTGAAAAAAGTTCTTCTCATTCTTTCAAGTTCTTTCAAGAGAGAGTTAGATAGAGCTCTTAAAGATAGCGGAGTCAGGAGATATGGGGAGAAGGCAGGAACGGGGTACTGATTGTGGATGATCAGCCATGATCACAGTGATTGGGGTGGGGAGATTACAACCTTCACGTGGGTCCGCCCTGTTTCGACGAATGGCGTGCACAATCAAATAAGATCAAATAGAACAAGTTGTCCTTCAACTTTAGGCTGTGCACGCCATATGCAAGAAGAAAAAGATCCCAGTGAATGACGGTGCTGGCTCAGAGGGCCGAATGGCCTACTCCTGAACCCATTGTCTATTGTCTAACACTAGAGGGCATAGCTTTAAAGTGAGAGAGGAAAAGTTTAATGGAAGGTAGACAAAAATGCTGGAGAAAATCAGCGGGTGAGGCAGCATCTATGGAGCGAAGGAAATAGGCGACGTTTCGGGCCAAAATCTTCCCATCGCTTCATAGATGCTGCCGCACCCGCTGAGTTTCTCCAGTATTTTTGTCTACCTTCGATTTTCCAGCATCTGCAGTTCCTTCTTAAACAAAAGTTTAATGGAGATGCGTGGGCAGTGGTGGGGGCCCTGGAATTCACTGCCAGGGTTGGTGGTGCAGATACAATAGCGATATTTAAAAGGCTTTTAGATAGGCAGGGAATGGAGGGATAGGGACAGGTAGATGGGATCAGTCTAACTTGGCATCATGTGTAGGAAGGAACTGCAGATGCTGGTTTAAACCAAAGATAGACACAGAGTGCTGGAGTAACTCAGCGGGACAGGCAGCATCTCTGGTGACGATTCGGGTTGAGACCCTTCATCAGACTGAATGAATGAAGGAATTGGCCAAGTATTCACATACAAGGAATTTGCTTTGGTGCTCCGCCCGCAAGTGGCAACATGACAATATGACATGCAGTGACAGTTAGGAATGACACAGAAAACATTAAACATTAATAATAAAACATTATCGATTAAACATGTGAATTAAATAAAATACCAGAGCAAGAATGTGTATCTTGGCATCATGTTGGGCACAAAACATTATGGGCTGAAGGCCCCGTTCCTGTGCAGTCTCTCCCACTCTGTTCCACGCTCTCTGTTATACAGCCAACACACAATCAGGTGTTCTCACCGTGACTCACTGCCCAAACAAAAGAATAGAAAGAGGAAGTGAATGACTAATTCGGAGCACACACTTTTCACAGACATTGGTTTCATAGTTTGTACTTAACTAATTATTTCATTCTCTTCAAATAAAATCATTCGTCTGCCTAATTACGTCCTATATATCATTACCATGGTCACTTTGGGGAAATATAAAGTTTGAAGGGGGCACCCGGATTTGAACCAGGGACCTCTTGATCTGCAGTCAAATGCTCTACCACTGAGCTATACCCCCCAGATGCTTAGAGCCACAATTGAAATCCTGATCAATAGTAGTTTGGCCTCTCAAGTTAATTTGTGTGGGAATAGGTTAAGGCAAGACTTCATTGCAGGAAATTAGGGCAAGTTGAACAAAAAGGGAAAGATATGTTTCGAGCTAGCTCTCTCTAGTGGAGCAAACTTACACTGCGTGCTATGACATGAGAGGAATTGATCGGGTCGATGCACAGAGTCTCTTGCCCAGAGTAGGGGAATCGAGGACCAGAGGACACGGGTTTACGGTGAAGGGGGAAAGATTTAATAGGAATCTGAGGGGTAACTTTTTCACGCAAAGGGTGGTGGGTGTATGGAACGAGCTGCCAGAGGAGGTAGTTGAGGCTGGGACTATCCCAACGTTTAAGAAACAGTTAGACAGGTACATGGATAGGACTGGTTTGGAGGGATATGGGCCAAACGCGGGCAGGTGGGGCTAGTGTAAATGGGACATGTTGGCCGGAGTGGGAAAGTTGGGCCGAAGGGCCTGTTTCCACGTTGTATGACTCTATGGCTCTGTGACACATTGCATGGGTAATTAATATGCCTGGTGTGTTTATCTCCTGACCTAATGCTAACAATTTATTCCCGGCAAGATCCAGCTAATTCAGATTCCAGCGCCCACCAACACACAAAGGACAATGAGGCCTGGACAGAGTGGATGTGGAGAGGATGTTCCCTCCAGTGGGAGAGTCTAGAACCAGAGATCATAGCCTTAGAATTAAAGGACGTTCCTTTAGGAAGATGAGGAGGAATAACCTTAATCAGAGGGTGGTGAATCTGTGGAATTCATTGCCACAGAAGGCTGTGGAGGCCAGGTCAGTGGATCTATTTAAGGCAGAGGTCGATAGATTCTTGATTAGAACAGGTGTCAGGGGTTATGGGGCAAAGGCAGGAAAAAGGGGTTAAGAGGGTAAGATAGATCAGCCAGAATAGACCGGATGGGCCGAATGGCCTAATACTGCTCCTTTCACTTATGAACATGAATTTACATTAACCAATTTATTCACCAACCTTCACGTCTATGGGGGGAGGGAGAGGGGGGAAGAAATCCGCACAGTAACAGGGAAAACATGCTAACTCCACATTGACAGTACCCGACAGAATCGTAAAAAAACAACTGTTTCAGGACTGGGTGAAAGATGGTCAAGATTACAAATACTCATCTCCTATCTATGTTCTACTCTTTCTCTCTCTCTCTTTCTCTTTGTTTTCTTTGTCTTTCTGTACACACACACTACACGTTTTTCTACTTTCTATTATCTAGTCTCTTTCCCTCTCTCTCATTTCTTTAAAAAAAAAAAAAATTTTTAATGTAGTTGTACATAGAATGTAACATGCCAACATATATTTGGCACCAGAAAAAAAGATACCACTGTATTGTACTTCCAATAAATAAATTTAAAAAAAAAAAAGATAGCACAGGTCAGGTCAGGAAAAAATATTTAATTTTAAGAAACAAAGAGTCCATTCGACTAGAAAAACCTTTTGTATTTCGGTTTGTGGAGTGGGAGTGTGGAACAAATTGAACGAGGAATTAAACCAATGTACAAACATGAATCATTTTAAAATGACATATAAAAAAATAATTTTCAAGGGGTACCGGGATGGAGGGGATAGAAACATAGAAACATAGAAATTAGGTGCAGGAGTAGAGGCCATTCGGCCCTTCGAGCCTGCACCGCCATTCAATATGATCATGGCTGATCATCCAACTCAGTATCCCGTACCTGCCTTCTCTCCATACCCCCTGATCCCCTTGGCCACAAGGGCCACATCTAACTCCCTCTTAAATATAGCCAATGAACTGTGGCCTCAACTACCCCCTGTGGCAGAGAGTTCCAGAGATTCACCACTCTCTGTGTGAAAAAAATGGTTGACAAGTCGGGGTTAATGTTTGTCTATTGCTTTACAATTGTTTACATATTTGGTTACTTCATATATGAAGTTTGTATGTGTATAATAGTTGTATGTACATATATGTCTGTAGGTATTATGGGAAATTGCCTGGGGTAGTATTATTATTATTAATTAATTGATTTTTAAATATGGTTAAATAAAGTGTTGTGGAAAAGGGGTGAGATTTAATAAGTTATTCTTCTTCTCACTCCTTTTCGAGCTTGTACAGACACAGAGTTGGACATTGGAAATTTGCTTTTTGTTCTTTTCATTGCTTGTAAATATTGATTGTAATCTCCAATTGTTTGATCGTTTCGATGTTGTTACTATTAATGTCTTTAATGTCTTTACTTGTTCGGAATAAATAAAATAAATAAATAAATAAATAAATAAGACCCAGGTTTCAGGTGCACTGGAACAATGGCTGGGTTAGTTCATAGGTTATAGGAGGAGAATTAGGCCATTCGGCCCATCAAGTCTACTCCATCATTCAACCATGGCTGATCTATCTCCCTCTCAACCCCATTCTCCTGCCTTCTCCCCATAACTCCTGACACCCGCGTTAATCCTGAATCTATCTATCTCCGCCTTAAAAATATCCATTCTCCACAGCCTTCTGAGGCAAAGAATTCCACAGATTCACCACCCTCTGACTAAAGAAATTCCTCCTCATCTGCTTTATTTTTAGCTACAGAAATAAAGAACTGCAGATGCTGGTTTATACCAAAAATAGACACAAAGTGCTGGAGTAACTCCGCAGGTCGGGCAGCTTCCCTGGAGAGAAGGGACAGGTGACGTTCTGGGTCATGGCCCTTCTTCAGACTGAAATTAGGAGGGAGGGGGGTGGTGAAGAACTGGAGTAGATGCCTGACCTGCACGAGGTAACCACTGACGAGGTGTTTGTGCAGTAATCACCCAGAACCACAGGAGAGAAAAGATCAGGACCGATCAGAGCCGGCTACAAGTGACCTCAGGCAGGGTGGTGCCCATTGTTGGCTGGGGGAGGTGTGATCTTAAGAGGACTAGAGTGGAGGAAGGGGGCAAGGAGGGAGGAGACGTATAGATGAGTCTGAAGGCAGTGAAGAAAGCGAATGGTATGTTAGCATTCATAGCAAAAGGATTTAGCTAGGAGCAGTATAGTATAGGAGCAGGGAGGTTCTACTGCAGTTGTACAGGGTCTTGGTGAGACCACAACTGGAGTATTGTGTACAGTCTTGGTCTCCTAATCTGAGGAAAGACATTATTGCCATAGAGGGAGTACAGAGAAGGTTCACCAGACTGATTCCTGGGATGTCAGGACTTTCATACGAAGAAAGACTGGATGGACTCGGCTTGTACTTGCTAGAATTTAGAAGATTGAGGGGGGATCTTATAGAAACTTACAAAATTCTTGAGGGGTTGGACAGGCTAGATGCAGGAAGATTGTTCCCGATGTTGGGGAAGTCCAAGACAAGGGGTCACAGTTTAAGGATAAAGGGGAAATCCTTTAGGACCGAGATGAGGAAAACATTTTTCACACAGAGAGTGATGAATCTGTGGAACTCTCTGCCACAGAAGGTAGTTGAGGCCACAGCTCATTGGCTATATTTAAGAGGGAGTTAGATGTGGCCCTTGTGGCTAAAGGGATCAGAGGGTATGGAGAGAAGGCAGGTACGGGATACTGAGTTGGATGATCAGCCATGATCATATTGAATGGCGGTGCAGGCTCGAAGGGCCGAATGGCCTACTCCTGCACCTATTTTCTATGTTTCTATGTTTCTATGTAATAAATGTCCCGATCCATGTTCTCCAGAGTTGCTGCCTGACCTGCTGTGTTACTCCGGCACTTTGTGTCCTTTAAGGCTGTAATATCTCTCTGGTGAACAGCCTAGCACCCAAACATAGGGTTGTGTTGTCCAGCCGAGCACTGCCTGGCTTCTGACCCCAGCTGTAACGAGTTCACTGTTTCTCAATCAGTACAGAGTGTTCTTGAGCCTGGTGAACTCTGAAAAGAATTCATCAATATTCCCTCCAGAAAATCACACGCCGTGCTGTTCTCATTAACATCTGTGGAAGGTCAAGTGGGTAATTTGTAGGTGAAGAATGACAGATTCTTGATTAGAATGAATGAATGGATGAATAAGTTTATTGGCCAAGTATTCACATACAAGGAATTTGCCTTGGTGCTCCGATTGCAAGTAACAACACAACATACAGTAAACAATTAAGAATGACACATAAAACAGTAAACATTAATAATAAAACATTATAGTTTAAACATGTGAAGAATTAAATAAAATACCAGAACAAAAGGAGGCTACAGATTTTTGGCTGTTGAGTAGAGCTACTGCTTGTGGAAATAGTTGTTTTTATGTCTGGCTGTGGCAGCTTTGACAATCCGGAGTCGCCTTCCAGAGGGAAGTGATTCAAAGAGTTTGTGGCCAGGGTGAGAGGGGTCAGAGATGATCTTACCCGCTCGCTTCCTGGCCCTTGCAGTGTACAGTTCGTCAATGGAGGGAAGGTTGCAGCCAATAACCTTCTCAGCTGATCGGACGATTCGCTGCAGCCTCCAGGTGTCGTGCTTGGTGGCTGAGCCAAACCAGACCATGATGGAGAAGGTGAGGACAGACTCTACGATGGCCGTATAGAATTGGACCATCATTGCCTGTGGCAGATTGTGCTTCCTCAGCTGCCGCAGGAAGTACATCCTCAGTTGGGCCTTTTTAACCATGGAGTCGATGGTGGCCGCCCCATTTCAGGTCCTTGGAGATGATGGTTTCAAAAATGCAAACATTTTTGTATCCGGTCCTGTATGGTGTTAGGGTTGTGGGGACCAGTCAGGAGAATGGGGTTAGGAGGGAGAGACAGATCAGCCATGATGTAATAGAAACATAGAAACATAGAAATTAGGTGCAGGAGTAGGCCATTCGGCCCTTCGAGCCTGCACCGCCATTCAATATGATCATGGCTGCTCATCCAACTCAGTATCCCGTACCTGCCTTCTCTCCAAACCCCCTGATCCCCTTAGCCACAAGGGCCACATCTAACTCCCTCTTAAATATAGCAATATATTGGCGGAGTAGTCTTGACGGGCCGAATGGCCAAATTCCGCTCTAATGACATGTAGCCCAGACCTATCACATGCATCAATAAATGCACAAGAACCTGTTTTCTCAGCTTGGTAGCAACATAATTGGTGCAGCCAACACCAAGGCACTGTGGGTGACCACCACAGTCAAGGGTCCTTCCTCTGATGGACATTGAGGGGCAGAGTCCGGTGGGGACAGCCCTCAAACAAGGGAAGGGATATCACCCCAGAGGGCCACATGAGTGGGAAAGATATTTTTTTGCAAAGTCGAAGCACCTTGCTAATACTAGATACAAAGTACTGGAGTAACTCAGCGGGACAGGCGGTATCTGTGGAGGAAAAAGGATGGGTGACGTTTCGGGTCGGGACCCTTCTTCCGACCTGAAACGTCACCCATCCGTTTTCCTCCAGAGATACTGCCTGACCCGCTGAGTTACTCCAGCACTTTGCCTCTTTTTTTGTTTTTGTTGTTGTTGTAAATCAGCGTCTGCAGTTCCTTGTGTTTCTGAGTTTTTCCAGTGGTTTTTTTTTTCTCAAGATTTTTTGCATCCAAATCATTCAAATTACAAATAGGTGAGATCGAGGTTCCAATGAAGCTAATGTCAATCTGGGAGGAGATCTCAAGTCAAGTCAAGTGAGTTTATTGTCATGTGTCCCTGTATAGGACAATGAAATTCTTGCTTTGCTTCAGCACACAGAACATAGTAGGCATTTACTACAAAACAGAAATCTGGGGACATCTGCACCCCCCCACCCCCACCACACTCACCTTTCTGTCCTGGGCCCCCTCCACTGTCAGAGGGAGGTCAAACATAAATTGGAGGAACAGCATCTCATATTTTTGCCTGGCCAGCAGTATGAATATTGATTTCTCGAACTTCAGTAACCCTTGCATTCCCTCTCTCTCCATCCCTCCCTAAGCTGTTCCAGGTTGGCTTGTTGAATCTCACTGTCTGTACTCACTCTCACCCAACCCACAGCTAACTACAGGTGTCAGAGGTTATGGGGGAGAAGGGCAGGAAAATGGGGGTTAGGAAGGAGAGATAGATCAGACACAATTGAATGGCGGAGTAGGCCTGATGGGCCGAATGGCCTAATTCTCCTGTTCCTTTTTTTTTAAATTTAATTTAATTTTTATTAGAAGCAATTGTACAAGAATAAAACATTTGGCGTGTAAAATTATACAATTATTGCACAGCTTCAATTTTGATCTTTTAACCTGAAAATGAGGGAAAAAGTGAAAAGTGAAAAGATAGGACCCCTAGTCCCCTGGGATGTCAGGACTGTCTTATGAAGAAAGACTGGATAGACTTGGTTTATACTCTCTAAAATTTAGGAGATTGAGAGGGGATCTTATAGAAACTTACAAAATTCTTAAGGGGTTGGACAGGCTAGATGCAGGAAGATTGTTCCCGATGTTAGGGAAGTCCAGGACAAGGGGTCACAGCTTAAGGATAAGGGGGAAATCCTTTAAAACCGAGATGAGAAGAACTTTTTTCACACAGAGAGTGGTGAATCTCTGGAACTCTCTGCCACAGAGGGTAGTCGAGGCCACAGTTCATTGGCTATATTTAAGAGGGAGTTAGATGTGGCCCTTGTGGCTAAGAGGATCAGGGGGTATGGAGAGAAGGCAGGTACGGGATACTGAGTTGGATGATCAGCCATGATCATATTGAATGGCGGTGCAGGCTCGAAGGGCCGAATGGCCTCTACTCCTGCACCTAATTTCTATGTTTCTGTGTTTCTATGTTCCCAGAATCTGGAGGTGTGTGCTTTCACCCTTCTGATTTAATACTGTAGTAACAAGGAACTGCAGATGCAGGTTTACCAGGATAAGACACAAAGTTCTTATGTTTCTAGACCACCAAAGTAGTGAGGCCAAATTGCTGGCTCGAGGGGCCGAATGGCCTCTACTCCTGCACCTATTGTCTGTTGTCTATTGAGAGATGCTGCCTCTGCTGTCCTCCCTGCACAACAAGTCTGGAGGGGGGGGAATGTATCCATTGCAGCTGTGGCGAAATGTATCCATTGTAACTGTGGCGAAATGTATCCATTGTAACCGACATGTATCGAGCCGCGGCGCGTCACGTGTGCGGAAGCAGCGTTGTGGTGAAGGAGCCGGCCATGGCGGACATGGACGCGTTCAGACCCAGGCCAGAGGCGCCCAATCCCCCCCCAGCGCCCCTCACCCCCACCGTCGGCGCCCCGGCGCCCGGCCGCTCCCTCAGGAGGTCAGTCAGACTGTAACCGACCCGTCACGCTGCGCGGAAACGGGCCCTTCGGCCCAACCCGTCCATGCCGACCCACCTAATCTAATCCCGTTTCATGGGCTCACTAAAGTCTTTTAGAAACATAGATACATAGAAATTAGGTGCAGGAGTAGGGGCCATTCGGCCCTTCGAGCCTGCACCGCCATTCAATATGATCATGGCTGATCATCCAACTCAGTATCCCGTACCTGCCTTCTCTCCATACCCCCTGATCCCTTTAGCCACAAGGGCCCCATCTAACTCCCTCTTAAATATAGCTAATAAACTGGCCTCAACTACCCTCTGTGGCAGAGAGTTCCAGAGATTCACCACTCTCTGTGTGAAAAAAGTTCTTCTCATCTCGGTTTTAAAGGATTTCCCCCTTATCCTTAAGCTGTGACCCCTTGTCCTTTAGACTTTAGTTAAACAGTCCCCCCGGCCCACCGAGACCAGCGATCACCCCCGTACACTAGCACTATCCTACACACACACACCTGGGGACAATTTATAATTTTATTTATGTCAATTAACCTACAAATTTTCTGTATGTCTTTGGAGCGTGGGAGGAAACCAGAGCACCCGGAGAAAACCCATCGGGTCGCAGGGAGAAAGTATCGAGAACACACAGGGAGACCAGCACCCATAGTCCGGATCGAACCTGGGTCTCTGGCACTGTAGGGAGCAGAATTAGGCCAGTAGGCCCGTTAAGTCTACTCATCTATCTTTCCCTCTCAACTCCAAGCTCTGCCTTCTCCCCATAACCTAGTACACCCAAACTAATCAAGGATCTTATAATTTTCCACTTTAAAAATACCAAAAGCCTGCACAGCCGCCTGCGGCAATGAATTCTAAAGATTCACCACCCTCTGACTAAAGACCTGCCATAACCGTCATTGATTCACCATTGAGTTACACATGTCAGACTCTGTGTTGGGGCAAGCCTGATAGTTTGATCGGAACATTTAGAATCATAGTCGTACAGTATGGAATCAGGCCCTTCAGCCTACCTTGGCCATGTCAACCATTTGCCTGAGTTTGGCCCATATCCCTCTAAACCTTTCAATAGACAATAGGTGCAGGAGTAGGCCATTCGGCCCTTTGAGCCAGCACCGCCATTCACCGTGATCATGGCTGATCATCCCATGACTATATCCCTTGACTCCGCTATCATTAAGAGCTCTATCTAACTTTCTCTTGAAAGCATCCAGAGAATTGGCCCCCACTGTCTTCTGAGGCAGAGGATTCCACAGATCTGGGTTAAAAGGTTTTTCCTCATCTCCATCCTACCCCTTATTCTTAAACTGTGGCCCTTGGTTCTGGACTCCCCCAACATCGGGAACATGTTTCCTGCCTCTAGTGTGTCCAATCCCTCAATAAACTTATATGTTTCAATGATATCCTTTCATCCTTCTAAATTCCAATGTATACAAGCCTAGTCGCTCCATATTTTCCTATCCATTGTACCTGTCCAAGCATCTTTTAAATGCAGTTATAATACCTGCCTCAACTACCTCCTCTGGTAGCTCGTTCCCTATACCCACACACCCTCTGAGTGAAAAGTTACCCCTCAGGTTCCTATTAAATTTTTTCCCTCTCACATGAAACCTATATCTTTGTGGGCCGAAGGGCCTGTTCTTCTGCGTGCCGTTCTGTTCCATGTGGAACTGTTATTAGCAAATGGCAATTTCATTGAGGCTGTGTGTGAAGATTTTAAATCTTCAATCCTGTTCCAGTGAAGAGCTGTGGGATGTTTGAGTTGGGGAAAACTCACAAAATTTGGCTTTTGTGCTGTTAAAAGCTGCCTGTGAGGGAGGTAATCTTCAGGAATTACATACAGTGTAAGTAGTATGAATGCATTTTGGAAAACCTTCCTCAAATAACACGGGCACGGTGCGCGCAGTGGTAGAGGTCGCTGCCTGACAGCACCAGTGACCCGGGTTCCTTCTCCCTGTGACTTGCGTGGGTTTTCTCCAGGAGCTCTGGTTTCCTCCCACATTCCACAGGCATACAGGATTATACACCAATTGGCTTGGTAAAATTGTAAATTGTCCCCAGTGTGTGTAGGGATAGCATTATTGTGCGGGGATCGCTGGGCGGTTGCGGTCTCGCTGGGCCGAAGGGACTGTTTCCGCGCTGTATCTCTAAACTAAACTAAACAAGAGCTTCAGCTCAAATGCAAATGCAGGACTGACAATAAATGCTTCCAAGATGAAACTAGGACTCCAGTTTAGTGTAATGGAGACAAAATCAATTGATTTATTTAAGAACCACTTCAATGCTGAGTCAGAAGGCTTTTATGTTAATTTCAAATAAAAGCTTTAAGAATAGGAGCCCTTGTGGCTAAAGGGATCAGGGGGTATGGAGAGAAGGCAGGTACAGGATACTGAGTTGGATGATCAGCCATGATCATATTGAATGGCGAATGGTGCAGGCTCGAAGGGCCGAATGGCCTACTCCTGCCCCTATTTTCTATGTTTCTATGAGTTTGAGTTTAGTTTATTGTCACGTGTACCGAGGTACAGTAAAAAGCTTTTGTTGCGTGCTAACCAGTCAGCGTAAAGTCAATACATGATTACAATCGAGCCGTCTGCAGCGTACAGATACGGGATAAAGGGAATAACATGAATAACGTTAGTGCAAGATAAAGGCAGTAAAGATAGTCCGATCAAAGATAGTCCGAGAGTCTGCAATGAGGTAGATAGTAGTTCATTTACCAACAGCTAGAGAGCAGTCCTGATCTACTATTTACCTCATTGGAGACCCTCGGACTATCTTTAATTGGGTTTTATCTTGCACTAAACATTATTCACGGTATTCTCTTTATCATGTACCGTCTGTACACTGTGGACGGCCCGATTGTAATTGTATAGTGTCTTTCCACTGACTGGTGAGCACACAACAAAAGCTTTTCACTCTGACAATAAACTAATGTAAACTACCCGGTAACTAACTAAACATTGCCAATGTCCTTGTTGAATGGGGTTCCAAGTCGAACAGAGGTGGCAACGACCTTCAGGAATTTGGGCAAGAGTTGGGGAAGTGCTTGTGTCAGGGAAATGTCAAGTGGTTTGGAGTGGAATTCATTGCCACAGACGGCTGCAGAGGCCAAGTCAATGGATATTTTTAAGACAGAGATTGATAGATTTTTGATTAGTACGGGTGTCAGGGGTTATGGGGAGAAGACAGGAGAATGGGGGTTGAGAGATAGAACAGCAATGAATGAATGGCAGAGTAGACTTGATGGGCCGAATGGCCTAATTCTGTTGCGAGAAGTTATGAACATTTATGGATCAGCCAAGATATAAAATAAATCTTATGGACTGAGCCAGAATATTTCAGCCAGTGCTCACCCAACTTCTAACCTCAACCCTCCCCCCCCCACCCCCCCCCCCCCCCCCCCCCAGACCCAGCCATGCAATACCTGAAGAGGGTCTCGACCCGAAACGTCACCTATATATGTTCTCCACAGCTGCTGCCTGACCCGCTGAGTCCTATTTCAGAAGTCATCTGTTCTAATTTCTTTCCTTTTAATTCACAGAACACCTGTTGGAGCGTCCAAAAGATTAAACGCAAGCTTTAAGTCACCAGTAAGTATCTCAACACCCTCTCAAATGCAGGCATGAAGTCCAGGGGAGATCTAGGGAACCAAGTTTAAAACAACAGGAGAGAATGCTGGAATTATTTAGCAGGACAGACCACATCTGGGGAGGGAACATCCAACATGGAGCAGTACAGCACAGGAACAGGCCATTTGGCCCACATTGACCATGCAAGTTAAACTAATCTCTGCTTCCAGATGATCCATATCCTGGGGCGGCACGGTGGCGCAGCGGTAGAGTTGCTGCCTTACAGTACCAGGGACCCGGGTTCGATCCTGACTGAGGGTGCTGTCTGTACGGAGTTTGTACGTTCTCCCTGTGACCTGCGTGGGTTTTCTCTGGGTGCTCCGGTTTCCTCCCACACTCCACAGATTTACAGACTTTCCTCCCACACTCCACAGACTTACAGATTTGCACGTTAATTGGCTTGAGAAAAATTGTAAATTGTCCCTGGCATGTAGGATAGTGCTGGGTGATTGCTGTTCGGCACGGACTCAGTGGGCCGAAGGGCCTGTTTCTGCGACGTGTCTCTGTAAAGTCTAAAGTAAGGCAGCATCTGTGGATAAAGACAATGTTTCAGCTCTCGGACCAGCTTCGAACACTTGTCCCACTGATTGACCTCTCCCACCTACAGCTACTTGCAAGCCAGCGGAACGTGGATCTCAGTGTTGTTGACCTTCAAAATGAACTCGGAGATCTGAGGAAGAAATCTGAAGATCTCGACAGACAGATTGCTGAACTGACCTCGGAGTAAGTATATTGCTGGCCTTGAAAGTGCAAAGGTTCAACAAGATGCCTATCACCCGCCGTGGGGGGATCGCCATGGAGGGCGTGAGGGGATAATGAAGGAGGCCCTGGTTCCGGATAACTTTGTCAGCGCCCTTTACGTGGCAACTCGTTGCATACCTCAGGTCACATTTGACACTGAAGTATCATTTAATTCATGCATTCATTCATTCATTCATTCATTCATTCATCCATTCATGCATTCATTCATTCATTAATTCATGCATTCATTCATCCATTCATGCATTCATGCATTCATTCATGCATTCAGTCATTCATTCATCATGCATTCATTCATTCATTCAATCATGCATTCTTACATTCATCATTCATTCATTCACACATTCATACATGCATTCATTCAATCATACATTCAATCATACATTCATTCATTCATTCATTCATTCATCATTCATTCATTCAAATTGTGAATGAATTAGTAGGATGAGGGGATATCTCATGGAAACCAACTGAATAGTGAAAGGCCTGGATGGAATGGATGTGGAGAGGATGCTCCCCCTAGTGGGAGAGTCTAGGACCAGAGGCCGCAGCCTCAGAATTAAAGGACGCACCTTTAGAATGGAGATGAGGATGGATTTCTTTAGCCAGAGAGTGGTGAATCTGTGGAATGGTTTGGACACGCTTGAGGCAGGAAACATGTTCCCGATGTTCACTCACACATCTATACACACAAACACACACACACACACACACATATATATATACCCACACACACACATATATATATACACATACACACACTATCTGTCACTACACATATATATATATATATATATATATATATATATATACACACACACATACACACATATATATATACACACACACACTATCTGTCACTACACATATATATATATATATATATATATACACACACATACACACATATATATATACACACACACTATCTGTCACTACACATATATATATACACACACACACATATATATATACACACACACACACTATCTGTCACTACACATATATATATATATATATATATATATATATATATATATATATATACACACATACGTATATATATATACATATATACACACACATATAGATATATATATATACACACACACATATATATTCACACACATATAATATATACACACTCATTAATTCACATAAATCAAACAAACAATAATACTGCAAAAAGACAAAATCAATGCCCTATGTAATTCGGAGTTTATTTGGAGGTTGTCGTGTGTAATGGTTTGACGGCTGTGGGGAAGAGGCTGTTCCTGAACCTGGATGTTCATGAAAATGTTCATGAGCACATTTAAAAATCTATCATTGGGAATCAGTGTTGTGAAACTCCTGAGCTTGTGTTGTGCAGGTGATTCTCCTGGTACTTTATTAATAAGATGATCTAAGTACAATGAAATTATTTTGATTCTTTCTTTCTTGCGTCCAGTCCAGTGACAATGCTACTGGCCTTCCTGCGTTAAGGCTTGTACAGAGATGTGACTGTGTGCATCACGCATGTGTTTCTTTGCTTGCAGGGGGTACACTCTCGAAGAACTGAAGCAGCACATCGACCAACTGCACGAGTACAATGACATCAAGGATGTGGGCCAGATATTGTTGGGAAAACTGGGTAAGAGTTGAGTTGACTCGATTCCCTTGAAAACAAGGGAGCAGACTTTAGACTGTAGAGATACAGTGCGGAAACAGGCCCTTCGGCCCACCAAGTCCATGCCGACTAGCGATCGCCCCGTACAATAGCACTGTCCTACACACACTAGGGACAATTTTTCTTCAACTTACCAAAGCCAATTAACCTACAAACCTGCTGAGACGCCTATTTGACCCCTGCATTTCACGGGGAGAACGTACAAACTCTGTACAGACTGCTCCCGTAGTCAGGATCGAACCCGGTTCTCTGGCGCTGTGAGGCAGCAACACAGGGCGCTGTCTGTGTGGAGTTTGTACGTTCTCACTGTGACCGTCCCTTGAAACGCCAGGGTTAAAGAGGTTTCTCAGCTAAGATGAAGTCGCCTCCCGACAGCATGAGGTTCATTGGTTTGTAGGTCAATTGGCTTCTGTAAATTGTCCCTAGTGTGTAGGATAGAACCAGTGTCCAGCTGGTGGGCCGAAGGGCCTGTTTCCGCGCTGTATCTCTGAACTAAACTAAAAATGTCGCTGAGCTCCATGCTTTACCAAGGCAGCACACTCCACGACAGTGATCGCTCTCCCTCTCACCCTCTCCCCATGTTCCCGTTGTTGGGGGAGTCCAGAACCAGGGGCCACGCACACAGTTTAAGAATAAGGAGTAAGCCATTTAGAACGGAGACGAGGAAACACTTTTTCTCACAGAGAGTTGTGAGTCTGTGGAATTCTCTGCCTCAGAGGGCGGTGGGGGCAGGTTCTCTGGATACTTTCAAGAGAGGGCTCATAAAAATAGCGGAGTCAGGGGATATGGGGAGAAGGCAGGAACGGGGTACTGATTGGGGATGATCAGCCATGATCACATTGAATGGCGGTGCAGGCTCGAAGGGCCGAATGGCCTACTCCTGCACCTATTGTCTATTGTCTCTCTGTGTTGCAGCCATGGTGAGAGGCGTCACCATCAAGGATCTCTACGGTGAGTTTGGACTGGATTTGGACGACTAGACTACATCGAGGTGACCACTACTGGTCCACGTGAGGTGAAGATGGAACCGAGGCACCTTGATCTCTGCTTATTGTGTTATCAGGAGAAGGGAAAAGTTAATCCTGGCCCTAAGTCGCCAAGAATATCGGGGGGGGGGGGGGGAGGGCGGGTTTGGAACTTGGTGTAATAGCCGAAACATAGCAGAGTTTGAATGAAGGCAGATCGACACAAAAAGCTGCGGTAAAGGGCCTGCCCCGCTCGGTGATTTGTTTCGGCGACTTCCGTCGTCATGTCAGTTTGGCTTTCTTCCCAACCAATTGTTCAAGCGCTTTTGATTGCAACATGCGCCTTAATTTAGTTCAACAAAGAAACTGACAAGTTACTAAAGAACAAGCCAAAAGATTTCGAGCATTTCAAAACCCAGCGGCACCAAAAATAAAGTTGCGATACTTGAGGCAACACCGCACGTTAATACGCCATCACTCCGCAACGCTTTCGGTGACCTGATGCCGACAGTCGCTGAGAAAATCGCCAACTGCAACAGGCCCTTCACGGGTCAGGCAGCATCCCTGGTGAAAAGGAATGGGTGATGTTTCGGGTCAAGACCCCACCTTTAGACCCTGAAGAAGGGTCTCGACCCGAAGCGTCACCTATTTCCCTTTCCCCCTGAGATGCTGCCTGACCTGTTGAGCCACTCCAGCTTCTTGTGTCTGTCTTCGGTTTAAACCAGCATCTGTAGTTCGTTCCTACACAGAGTTTGGATTAAGTAGATCCAGGGACATGCCAGTTATAGTTGATTCTTTGGAGCTGTTGCAATGGCTTCCGCTGTGTTTAAACTTAGCGTTCATCTTCCACCCTCTCCCCATGTTTAAGGCGACTGATCCTGAGTTTGCAGGGACTGATCCCTTGTTACAGGGAGAGACCCCTGAGGAGCCTGCGGCCCAGATCCCCAAGGTTCAGCAGCCCTGTTGCCACTTTTGAGCAGGAGTTAGAGAGCACGGCAGAATTACTTTGCGTAGAAATGACTTGTAGTTTGAGACGCCAGTTAAATTAAGTCACGTTTGTTGTCGTTAGTTTAGAAATGGGTGGGCCGGGGGGGCCTGTTTCTGCTCAGTATCTCTAAACTAAACTAAACTACAAGGGCAAGGATTAAACCTGCACTTAAACCTGTGTGTAACATGGCAAGGATATCGAGTGGGCAAACTGTGCCTCAATTCACCAGCAGACATTTGCATTTGCCGTTCATTGAATGCCAAGGAGCAATGTTGATCAATAAAAAGTTAATCTTGAATTTTGTTTGATTTATTGATCCTGGATACTATGCCTCATTTGCATCTTATTGACAAGGGGCTTTGTCAGCTGAATTCCGTTGAAAAAGAGTTGACTTAAGGAAATGAAGCCCTTTGGCCCATCTGGCCCATGCTGACCAAGCTGTCCCATCTACGCTAGTCCCACCTGCCTGCGTTTGGCCCATATCCCTCTAAACAATAGACAAGAGTTGCAGGAATAGAGGCCATTCAGCCCTTCGAGCCAGCACCCGCCATTCAATGTGATCATGGCTGATCATCCCCAATCAGTACCCCGTTCCTGCCTTCTCCCCCATATCCCCTGACTCCGCTCTTTTTAAGAGCCCTATCTAGCTCTCTCTTGAAAGTATCCAGAGAACCCGCCTCCACCGCCTTCTGAGGCAGAGAATTCCACAGACTCACAACTCTCTGTGAGAAAAAATGTTTCCTCGTCTCCGTTCTAATCCTTTCCTATCCATGTACCCGTCCAAATGTTGTTATATTTTATGCCTCAACTACCTCCTCCGGCAGCTCGTCCCATACACCCACCACCCTCTGTGTGAACAAAATGATCCAATTCATTCTTTCCCCTTTCACCTGAACCCTATGTCCTCTGGTTCTTGATTCCCTTACGGGCCTGTCCCACTTGGTGATTTTTTAGGCAAGTGCCGGCGACTGCCATGGTCTTAGCAGGTCGCCGATAATCCGACGACAATCTACATCGTAGAAACAGAAACATAGAAATTAGGTGCAGGAGTAGAGGCCATTCGGCCCTTCGAGCCTGCACCGCCATTCAATATGATCATGGCCAATCATCCAACTCAGTATCCCGTACCTGCCTTCTCTCCATACCCTCTGATCCCCTTAGCCACAAGGGCCACATCTAACTCCCTCTTAAATATAGCCAATGAACTGGCCTCAACTACCTTCTGTGGCAGAGAGTTCCAGAGATTCACCACTCTCTGTGTGAAAAAAGTTCTTCTCATCTCGGTTTTAAAGGATTTCCCCTTTATCCTTAAGCTGTGACCCCTTGTCCTGGACTTCCCCAACATCGGGAGCAATCTTCCTGCATCTAGCCTGTCCAACCCCTTAAGAATTTTGTAAGTTTCTATAAGATCCCCTCTCAATCACCTAAATTCTAGAGAGTATAAACCAAGTCTATCCAGTCTTTCTTCATAAGACAGTCCTGACATCCCAGGAATCAGTCTGGTGAACCTTCTCTGCACTCCCTCTATGGCAATAATGTCCTTCCTCAGATTTGGAGACCAAACCTACGCAGTACTCCAGGTGTGGTCTCACCAAGATCCTGTACAACTGCAGTAGAACCTCCCTGCTCCTATACTCATCCTTTTGCTATGAATGCTAACATACCATTCGCTTTCTTTACTGCCTGCTGCACCTGCATGCCTACTTTCAATGACTGGTGTACCATGACCCCCAGGTCTCACTGCATCTCCCCCTTTCCCAATCGGCCACCATTTAGATAATAGTCTGCTTTCCCGTTTTTGCCACCAAAATGGATAACCTCACATTTATCCATCATCCTGGCGCCATCCCACGACAGCGCCCACGTCAGGAGAAGTCAAGCTACGCTCATTGGCGTCAAAACCACTGTCGCCGAAACATTTTTTAACGTGTTGAAAATTTAGCGGCGACCAGAAGACGCAACGGCGTTTTGTGCGGCTGAGGAGACGACTCCCAGCGGCGCCCGCGAACATGTGGCGGCAAACTAGTCGCCTTAAGGATCGTCTAAGTGGGACAGGCCCATTAGTCTGCACAAATGTCAGGACTGTCTTATGAAGAAAGGCTGGATAGACTCGGCTTGTACTCGCTAGAATTTAGGAGAGTGAGAGGGGATCTTATAGAAACTTACAAACTTCTTAAGGGGTTGGACAGGCTAGATGCAGGAAGATTGTTCCCGATGTTAGGGAAGTCCAGAACAAGGGGTCACAGCTTAAGGATAAGGGGAAATCCTTTAAAACCGAGATGAGAAGAACTTTTTTCACACAGAGAGTGGTGAATCTCTGGAACTCTCTGCCACAGAGGGTAGTTGAGGCCACAGTTCATTGGCTATATTTAAGAGGGAGTTAGATGTGGCCCTTGTGGCTAAGGGGATCAGTTGGTATGGAGAGAAGGCAGGTACCGGATACTGAGTTGGATGATCAGCCATGATCATATTGAATGGCGGTGCAGGCTCGAAGGGCCGAATGGCCTCTACTCCTGCACCTAATTTCTATGTTTCTATGTTTCTAAAAGATTTGAATATTTTTAATAAGGAAAACAACACCCCACATCTTTTCCTACATCAAAATGGATGGGAAGTTGAACTTTCACCGGAAAAAATACACCATGCTGGAGGAACTCAGGGGGTCAGACAGCATCTCTGGAGAACACCACTAGGCATTTGGGTCGAGGCCATTAAACAGCAATTTGCCAACTCATTCTTGCCAGAAGGAATCAGCTTATGTGAAGAAGGGGCTCGATTAGATTAGCATCTGCCTTTCTACACATTTCCCCGGAGATGCTACCTGATCCGATGAGATACTCTGGCGATTTTGTGTCTTGTCACCTTACCAATGTTTGTCATTCTGTGGCCAACAAACTGAATTAAAACAGATCACCATTCATTGGTAGACAAAAGCGCTGGAGAAACTCAGCGGGTGCAGCAGCATCTATGGAGCGAAGGAAATAGGCAACGTTTCGGGCTGAAACCCGTAGGGTTTCGGCCCGAAACGTTGCCTATTTCCTATAGTGGAGATTGAACTGCAGATGCTGGAAAATCGAAGGTGGACAAAAGTGCTGGAGAAACTCAGCGGGTGCAGCAGCATCTATGGAGCGAAGGAAATAGGCAACGTTTCAGGCTGAAACCCTTCTTCAGACTGATGTAAGGTGGAGGGTGGGGGTGTGGAGAAGAAAGGAGAAAGGAAGAGGAGGAGCCAGAGGGTTGAGGGAGAGCTGAGAAGGGGAGGAGACAGCAAGGGCTACCGGAAATTGGAGAAGTCAATGTTTATGCCGCTAGGGTGCAGATTGCCCAAGCGGAATATGAGGTGCTGCTCCTCCAATTTCCGGTGTTGCTCACTCTGGCCATGGAGGAGGCCCAGGACAGAAAGGTCCGATTTGGAATGGGAGGGAAGTGCTGAGCCGCAGGGAGATTTCATAAATGATAGGAGCAGAATGAGGCCATTCGGCCCCTCACGTCTACGCCATTCAATCATGGCTGATCTATCTCTTCCCTCCAAACCCCAGTCTCCAGCCTTCTCCCCATAACCCCTGACACGCGTACTAATTCTTATTAAAAAGATTTAAATCGTTTACCCCGGTCTGCCAACCAGTTTGCCCCAGAGTAGGGGAATGAAGAACTGGAGGACAGAGGTTTAAGGTGAGAGGGGAAAGATTTAATAAGAATCTGAGGGGGCACGCACACCCCCATCCACATTAACGGGACGGAGGTGGAACGTGTTTCTAGCTTCAGGTTCCTGGGAGTCAACATCTCCGATGACCTCTCTTGGACCCACAATACCTCTACTCTGATCAAGAAGGCTCACCAGCGTCTCTTCTTCCTGAGGAGACTGAAGAAGGTCCATCTGTCTCCTCAGATCCTGGTGAACTTCTACCGCTGCACCATCGAGAGCATCCTTACCAACTGCATCACAGTATGGTATGGCAACTGCTCTGTCTCCGACCGGAAGGCATTGCAGAGGGTGGTGAAAATTGCCCAACGCATCACCGGTTCCTCGCTCCCCTCCATTGAGTCTGTCCAAAGCAAGCGTTGTCTGCGGAGGGCGCTCAGCATCGCCAAGGACTGCTCTCACCCCAACCATGGACTGTTTACCCTCCTACCATCCGGGAGGCGCTACAGGTCTCTCCGTTGCCGAACCAGCAGGTCGAGGAACAGCTTCTTCCCGGCGGCTGTCACTCTACTCAACAACGTACCTCGGTGACTGCCAATCACCACCCCCCCCCCCCCCCCCCCCCCCGGACACTTATTATTATTTATTCAAATCATTTGCTATGTCGCTTTTCCAGGGAGATGCTAAATGCATTTCGTTGTCTCTGTACTGTACACTGACAATGACAATTAAAATTGAATCTGAATCTGAATCTGAATCTGAGGAGCATTTTTGTCACGCAGAGTGTGGTGGCTTTCTGGAACGAGCCGATGGGATTGTGCAAAATTAGAGGACATGGTATTGGGGGTAGGGTATTGACATGGATAGAGAACTAGTTGGCCGACAGGAAGCAAAGAGTAGGAATTAACGGATCCTTTTCAGAATGGCAGGCAGTAACTAGTGGGTACCGCAAAGCTCGGTGCTGGGACCCCACATTTACAATATATATTAACGATTTAGACAAGGGAATTAAATGTAACATCCCCAAGTTTGCGGATGACACAGAGCTGGGTGGCAGTGTGAGCTGCTAGGAGGATGCTAAGAGGCTGCAGGGTGACTTGGATAGGTTGGGTGAGTGGGCAGAAGCATGGCAGATGCAGTATAATGTGGATAAATGTGAAGTTATCCACTTTGGTGGCAAGAACAGAACAGGTGGCAGATTATGATCTGAATGGCGTCAGATTAGGATAAGGGGATGTGCTTGTACATCAGTCACTGTAAGTAAACATGCAGGTACAGCAGGCAGTGAAGAAAGCTAATGGCATGTTGGCCTTCATTGCGAGAGGATTTGAGTTTAGGAGCAAGGAGGTCCTACTGCAGTTGTACAGGGTCCCGGTGAGACCGCACCTGGATTACTGTATGCAATTTTGGTCTCCTACTATGAGGAAGGCCATTATTGCTATTGAGGGAGTGCAGCGTAGATTCACCAGGTTAATTCCCGGGATGGTGGGATTGATGCATGATGAAAGAATGGATCAACTGGGCTTGTATTCACTGGAATTTAGAAGGATGAAAGGGTATCATAGAAACATATAAAATTCTTAAAGGTTGGACAGGGTAGATGCAGGAAAAATGTTCACGATGTTGGGGGGGGTCCAGAACCAGGGGTCACAGTTTAAGAATAAGGGGTACGCCATTTAGGACTGAGATGAGGAAAAACTTTTTCACCAAGAGAGTTGTGAGTCTGTGGAATTCTCTGCCACAGAAGGCAGTGGAGACCAATTCACTGGATGTTTTCAAGAGAGAGTTAGATTTAGCTCTTTGGGCTAACGGAATCAAGGGATGTGGGGAGCCAGCAGGAACGGGGTACTGATTGTGGATGATCGGCCGTGATCGTATTGAATGGCGGTGCTGGCTCGAAGGGCCGAATGGCCTCTACTCCTGCTGGAAGACAGAGGGAAAGAAGGCTAGGTGTGAATATCAGTTGACCCGTTACTGATTTAACCCCTCTGTGAACCTGACTAGGAGCCGAAGATCCCGGAGAAAACCCACGCAGGTCACGGGGAGAACGTACAAACTCAGTACAGACAGCACCCGTGGTCAGGATCGAACCGGTGTCTCTGGCGCTGTAAGGCAGTAACTCTACCGCTGTGCAACGTGAATATATATATGTCATAATGAAAGAAAGAAATGGTTAATATTGCATAAAGCAAGTAATGGTGTCTGGGAGTATAGATATATAGTGTATTATTAGATTGTGGATCGATACACCATTCAATCTGTCCCCCCTCCCCTCCCCCCCCCCCTGTGTGACCTTTTGCAGTGTGTCTGCTTGCACAAGGCTGAAGGGCTTGACCAGGCAGAGACAAGGATTGAACCTGCGTGTGGGGGAATTTGCTGTTTATTCTCAAAATAAAGTTGATTTGATCTAGTGCTTGAGTCAGTGTTTTTTACTGAACTAAACTAGGGGGGGAGTAAGCTTTAGAAGAACGTATTTAAGGACTAGTGTAGATGGCGTGGGCAAGGTGGGGAGGAGACGCCTGTTTCCACGATGTATCACTCTATAACCCTCGAACTGGGGTACAGCTCAGTGGTAGAGCATTTGACTGCAGATCATTTGACTGCTGGGTGGCCCCTCATCAATATTTCAGTCATTGAAAATTTCTTTCTAGTCCCAATCTGTGATTATAGGGGTGGTGCAGCAGTGGTGTTGCTACCTTACAGCGAGCGCCAGAATCCTGGGTTCGATCCTGACTACAGACAGAGTTTGTACGTTCTCCCTGTGACCACGTGGGTTTTCTCTGGGTGCTCCGGTTTCCTCCCACACTCCAAAGACGTACAGGTTTGCAGATTATTTTTCCACAACTGGTCTGAAGAAGGGTCTCGACACAAAACGTCACCCATTCCTTCGCTCCAAAGATGCTGCCTGTCCCGCGGAGTTAATCGAGCACTTTGTGTCTATCTTCAGTTTAAACCAGTTTCTTCCTACACAGGTTAATAGGTTAACCTCTCTGTCCTGGGTCTCCTCCATGGCCAGAGCGAGCAACACCGGAAATTGGAGGAACAGCACCTCGTATTCCGCTTGGGGAGTCTGCATCCTGGGGGCATGAACGTTGAATTCGCCCAATTTTGTTAGCCCTTGCTGTCTCCTCCCCTTCCTCAGCCCTCGGGCTCCTCCTCCTCCTTTTCCTTTCTTCTCCCCCCCCACCCCCGTCAGTCTGAAGAAGGGTTTCGGCCCGAAACGTTGCCTATTTCCTTCGCTCCATGCAAAGAGTTGAACAATCTCCACTATAGGAAATAGGCAACGTTTCGGGCCGAAACCCTTCCGGGTTTCGGCCCGAAACGTTGCCTATTTCCTTCGCTCCATAGACGCTGCTGCACCCGCTGAGTTTCTCCAGCATTTTTGTCTACCTCTTATAGGTTAATTGCCTTGGGGTAAAGTGTGTAAATAGTCCCTGATGTGTAAGATAGTGTCAGTGTGCAGGGTGAGAGGCGTGACCTCGGTGGGCCGAAGGGCCTGTTTCCGTGCTATATCTCTAAACTAAACTAAACATATTATGTTTCAGAATGGAACAAGAATATCAGACCAATTTGAAAGAGAAAAATAAATCGATTCCACATCCACCCAATCCATTGTATTCTGACGGGAAACATCACCAGTCTTACAATCACATTCTATTGGAAACATAGAAACATAGAAAATAGGTGCAGGAGTAGGCCATTCGGCCCTTCGAGCCTGCACCGCCATCCAATATGATCATGGCTGATCATCCAACTCAGTATCCCGTCCCTGCCTTCTCTCCATACCCCCTGATCCCTTTAGCCACAAGGGCCACATCTAACTCCCTCTTAAATATAGCCAATGAACCGTGGCCTCAACTACCTTCTGTGGCCGAGAATTCCACAGATTCACCACTCTCTGTGTGAAAAATGTTTTTCCTCTGGTTTCAGTGAAAGACGAGGACATTCTAGAATTGATCATTATTTTAACCTGACATCGATCTCACTGGTCATGGCAAAAAGTTAGATTTTAGCTGGACTGCTTTAAAAATACTTGTTCGAGGACTAAAGTGTCAGCGCAAACTATTACTGATTATTATAATCATAATTTGGGAATAGAAATTGTTTTGAGTAACTTAAATATTGATGAGGGGGCACCCAGATTTGAACTGGGGACCTCTTGATCTGCAGTCAAATGCTCTACCACTGAGCTATACCCCCTGCACAAAATATTGGTGAATGGGATCAGTGCAGTGACTACTGTTTAACCGGTGTGGGTGAATAGGTGTTCAATGGACCTGTTTCTGTGCTGAATGACTGTGATACTAATATTCCGCCTGGGTTGCTTGCGTCCGGATGGCATGAACGTTGAATTCTCTCAGTTTTGCTAGCCCTTGCTGTCTCCTCCCCTTCCTTCACCCTCGAGCTGTCTCCTCCCATCCCCCGCCCTCGGGCTCCTCCTCCTCCATTTTTCCTTCCTTCTCCCCCCCCCCCCCACCCCCTATCAGTCTGAAGAAGGGTTTCGGCCCGAAACGTCGCCTATTTCCTTCGCTCCATAGATGCTGCTGCACCCGCTGAGTTTCTCCAGCATTTATGTGTACCTTCGATCTTCCAGCATCTGCAGTTCCTTCTTGAACACAAGACTGTGATACAAATAATCCTTTCACTAGCTCGTAAACTAGCAACATTCTTTGTGATCACCATTCATAGTTTAGCGCAGTGTATTATCACGTGTACAGAGGTACAGTGATAAGATGTCCTTGTTGCGTGCTATCTGGTCGGTGGAAAGACCATATGTGATTACAATCTAGCCGTCCATGGTGTACAGATACAGGATAAAGGGAATAATATTTAGTGCAGGATAAAGTCCAGTAAAGTCAATAGACAATAGACAATAGATGCAGGAGTAGGCCATTCAATGCTGTGACCTGACTCCGGTGGATGGTGACACTGGGAGCTCGCGGGTCCCCGGTGGGAGACCGCTTTGCGGGGCACCGGCAACGCCGACTTCTCACGCCCGAATTGCGGGGTTGAAAGTGACCTGGAGCGGGGCCTTACATCGCCCGGCGCGGCTTAAACGGCCGCGGGACTTTGCTAATGCCCGCCGCGGGCTCCAACATCGGGACCTGGAGCAGGGCCTTACATCGCCCGGCGCGGCTTAAACAGCCGCGGGACTTTGCTAACGCCCGCCGGGGGCTTTGACTTTGACATCGAGAGAGGAATGGAGAGCAGGGGAGAGGCAAGACTTTGCCTTCCATCACAGTGAAGTGGAGATTCACTGTGATGGATGGTTGTGTGGATTGTGTTGGGTGTGTATCTTGGTTCTTTCCTTGTATGACTGCAGAAACCAAATTTCACATGAGGTTCAAACGACAAATAAATGGTATTGTATTGTGATCATGGCTGATCATCCCCAATCAGTACCCCGTTCCTGCCTTCTCCCCATATCCCCTGACTCCGCTATTTTTAAGAGCCCTATCTAGCTCTCTCTTGAAAGCATCCAGAGAACTGGCCTCCACCGCCCTCTGAGGCAGAGAATTCCACAGACTCACCACTCTCTGTGAGGAAAAGTGTTTCCTCGGCTCCATTCTAAATGGCTTACTCCTTATTCTTAAACTGTGGCCCCTGGTTCTGGACTCCCCCAACATCGGGAACATGTTTCCTGCCTCTAGCGGGTCCAAGCCCTTAACAATCTTATTTAAAGTCCGATTTAAGATAGTCTGAGATAGAGTCTCCAGTGAGATGGATGGGAGGTCAAAATAAGGATCAATTCTGGAATGTTCCTGACTTTCATCGAGGCCAGGTTTTTTCCAAAAGGATGTGATTGTAAGACTGTTAAAGAAAGAACTGCAGATGCTGGAAAAATCGAAGGTAGACACAGATGCAAGAGAAAGGTGATGTATCTCGTCCAAATGCAATGGAATGAGTGAATGAGGAATTGATGTATCTTCTGGCTGAGGTGTCTAAGGTCATAAGGAATAGGAGAAAAATTGGGCCATTCGGCCCATCAAGTCTACTCCGCCATTCAATCCTGGCTGATCTATCTCTCCCTCCTAACCCCATTCTCCTGCCTTCTCCCCATAACCTCTGACACCCGTACTAATCAAGAATCTATCTATCTCTGCCTTAGAAATATCCACTGACTTGGCCTCCACAGCCTTCTGTGGCAAATAATTCCACAGATTCACCACCCTCTGACTAAATACATTTCTCCTCATCTCCTTCCTAAAAGAAAGTCTAGATTTGGGGTTCAAACTTACAAATTCAGGACAGAGATGAGACCTTTCTTCATCCAGAGGGCGATAGTTCTTTGGAGTGCTCTACAGTAGAGAGCTGCGGATGCACAGCCCACAAACCTGTGTAGAGGTTTGGTCCTTTATCTAAGCTAGAATATGCCAGCATCGGAGAGTCATACAGCGTGGAAACAGGCCCTTCGGCCCAACATGCCCACACCGGCCAACACTATTCCCAGTCTGAAGAAGGGTTTCGGCCCGAAACGTTGCCTATTTCCTTCGCTCCATAGATGCTGCTGCACCCGCTGAGTTTCTCCAGCATTTTTGTCTACCTTCGATTTTCCAGCATCTGCAGTTCCTTCTTAAACAGTATATACAGAAGCCAATTAGCCTACAAACCTGGTAGACAAAAGTGCTGGAGAAACTCAGCGGGTGCAGCAGCATCTATGGAGCGAAGGAAATAGGCAACGTTTCAGGCCGAAACCCGGAAGGAAATAGGCAACGTTTCAGGCCGAAACCCTGAAGGAAATAGGCGACGTTTCGGGACGAAACCCGGAAGGGTTTCGGCCCGAAACGTCGCCTATTTCCTTCGCTCCATAGATGCTGCTGCACCTGCTGAGTTTCTCCAGCATTTTTGTCTACCTTCGATCTTCCAGCATCTGCAGTTCCTTCTTGAACACTATTCCCACCTGCCTGCATTTGGCCCATATCCCTCCAAACCTGTCCTAACACAAACCTAACACAAGGCTCTCAATGACTATACTCTGGCTCCGATTTCAACTCAGTTCCTCAATACTTTGAGTGTGTCTCCACCTTGTGGGATGCTGCAAGCTGCTGGGTAATGAAAGATGATACAACGTGCCGGAGTAACTCAGCGGATCCGGCAACATCTCTGGAGAACATGGATAGGCGACGTTTTGGGTCAGGACCCTTCTTTCAGACTGATTGTGGGGGGGGTGAGGGGTGGGGGGGTGGGGGGAGAGAGGAGTCCAAACAAAACCTGGCAACTGATAGGTGAGGGGGGGGGGTCTCTTGATAGGTAGATGTGTAGCAAGGAACTGCAGATGCCAGTTTTATACCAAAGATAGATGCAAAGTGCTGGAGTATTCAGTGGGTTCAGGCAGCATCTCCAGAGAAAAAGGATAGGCAGATGATTAGACAAAGGGTAGAGGGGAAAGGTATGTGAGAGAGATAGAAGTTGTGCGAATTATGAAGCCAGAGGAAGGAATATAGGGTGATTTCACGAAAGGTCACTGGAGCGTAGATCCGCACCCACGTGACCGAAAATCTCAAGTGGAGGACATGCTAGACATCCGGTACATGTTAGTGGATGGGAAAACACGCACTTTCCCACCCATTAAAAACATAGAAAACGGCCAGTTTTGAGCTGCAATTTACTGTGCCAGTCGGGGTGACCGTGAGGCACAGCTACCTAGATTTACAGTCCAAAAGAAAGATAGAAACTAAGGTAAATTCAAGAGGGAGCTGAAGGTGCAAATCCAGCGGAAATGACCAGCGGACATTTGCCGTGGAGATTTAAAGATGCTCGCTGCATTTCATCAATAAAGATAAAAAAAGTCAATAATGCATTACTTTTGATGAAATGCAGCGAGCAAACGCGATAATTCACGATATTTTGGATCTTTAAATCTCCTGTAAATCTAGGTAGCTGTGCCTCACGGTCACCCCGACTGGCACAGTAAATTGCAGCTCAAAACCTGGCCGTTTTCGATGTTTTTAACGGGTGGGAAAGTGCGTGTTTTCCCATCCACTAACATGTACCGGATGTCTAGCATGTCCTCCACTTGAGATGTTCGGTCACGTGGGTGCGGATCTACGCTCCAGTGACCTTTCGTGAAATCACCCTATAGGTAGTAGAAATGGGTGGGAGAGGTGGGACAAACAAAGAAACATAAAAACATAGAAAATAGGTGCAGGAGTAGGCCATTCAGCCCCTCATGCCAGCACCGCCATTCAATATGATCATGACTGATCATCCAAATTCAGTATCCTGTACCCGCCTTCTCTCCATATCCCTTGATTCCGTTAGCCCTAACAGCTCTATCTAACTCTCTCTTGAAACATCCAGCAAATTGGCCTCCACTGCCTTCTGTGGCAGAGAATTCCACAGATTCACAACTCTCTGGGTGAAAAAGTTTTTCCTCATAACCATATAACCATATAACAATTACAGCACGGAAACAGGCCATCTCGGCCCTACAAGTCCGTGCCGAACAACTTTTTTTCCCTTAGTCCCACCTGCCTGCACTCATACCATAACCCTCCATTCCCTTCTCATCCATATGCCTATCCAATTTATTTTTAAATGATACCAACGAACCTGCCTCCACCACTTCCACTGGGAGCTCATTCCACGCCGCTACCACTCTCTGAGTAAAGAAGTTCCCCCCTCATATTACCCCTAAACTTCTGTCCCCTAATTCTGAAGTCATGTCCTCTTGTTTGAATCTTCCCTATTCTCAAAGGGAAAAGCTTGTCCACATCAACTCTGTCTATCCCTCTCATCATTTTAAAGACCTCTATCAAGTCCCCCCTTAACCTTCTGCGCTCCAGAGAATAAATCTCAGTCCTAAATTGCTTACCCCTTATTCGTAAACTATGACCCCTGGTTCTGGACTTCCCCCAACATGGGGGACATTTTTCGTGCATCTAGCCTGTCCATTTCCTTAAGAATTTTATATGTTTCTATCAGATCCCCGGCTTGTTGTGTCTTATCTTCCTTCGTACTGAAGGACTGAATGGCCTTCTGCTTCCATAACAAAGTACCTAGAGAAGTTAGGTTATCCCCCCTATCACCACATGGGGGTATAGCTCAGTGGTAGAGCATTTGACTGCAGATCAAGAGGTCCCCAGTTCAAATCTGGGTGCCCCCTTTTTAGGGTGATGCAGTTTGTAGAGAAAATGCCAGTGTCTGTTTGAATGTTCTCCCTGTATCCCACACTTTCCCCCGGGTACACTCCCACATCCCAAAGGGATTATAGATTAATTGGTTTATGTAAATGTCTCCTATTGCGTGGATGAGATTTTGTGATTAAAATAGAACACGTGTGAACGGGTCAGCATGGATTCTGTGGGCCGAAGGGCCTGTTTCCATGCTGTATGTCTAAAACTAAAACTCATGCAACCTTAACTACCTTTATACTTGATTACAGATGAAAATTTGTGCGAATGGAGAGAAGGCAGGTACGGGATACTGAGTTGGATGATCAGCCATGATCATATTGAATGGCGAATGGTGCAGGCTCGAAGGGCCGAATGGCCTACTCCTTCACCTATTTTCTATGTTTCTATGTTTCGATAAAGGAGTGTGATTGAGTCGGGAAGGGTCAGAGTTTGCATTACAGGTGATGAGGTCCAGCCATCATCGTTGAGACAAAGGAAGTGAAAACTGCTGGAGTGCAGGAGGATGAGGGGTGATCTTGTAGAGGTGTACAAAATCATCAGAGGAATCGATCGGGTAGATGCACAGAATCTCTTGCCCAGAGTAGGGAATCGAGGACCAGCGGTCAGAGGTTCAAGGAGAGGGGAGAAAGATTTAATAGGAATCTGAGGGGTAACTTTTTCACACAAAGGGTGGTGGCTGTATGGAATGAGCTGCCAGAGGAGGTAGTTGAGGCGGGGACTATCTCAATGTTTAAGAAGACAGGTACATGGATAGGAGAGCCTGTACATTCTGTAGCCACGGTCTCCGGTAGGAAAGTGCTGTGTCGGGACCTCCAAGCCACAGAGTGTGTTTGTCCGTCCCGACGTCAGAGTTTGGATCACCCCGACGAGAGGGCTTGTAAATCCGCCCGTCTGTAGTGGCGACTACGGAGAGTTCATGTCCCCGACCACGGGTGAACAAAGGAGGAGGTTTGTTGCCTGCCACCAGAGTGAAGAATGCTGTGGTGGATGTTTGTGTTGAATTTGATTGCATATTGTGTGCTCTTTTTAAATGTATCGCTGCTGGTAAATTCATTTCACTGCACCTTCAGGTGCATGTGACGTATAAAATTGACTTTGACTTTGACTTTGAGGTTTAGAGGGATATGGACCAAACGCAGGCAGGTGGGACTAGTGTAGATGGGACACGTTGGTTGGCATTGGGCGAGTTGGGCCCTGGGCCTGTTTCAATGCTGTAAGACTCAATGTCTCTAATCAATCTCTAGTGGGGATGTATAGCTCAGTGGTAGAGTATTCCTCAGTGGTATCAGGAGGTCCCGGGTTCAAATCCAGGTTGCTCCTCAAATTGCCTCATAATATCTCAAATGAATGTATAAACACTGAGAATGTCATAACAACTTTTAAAATTGTTAAGGGCTTGGACACGCTAGAGGCAGGAAACATGTTCCCGACGTTGGGGGGGTCCAGAACCAGGGGCCACGCAGTTTAAGAATAAGGAGTAAGCCATTTAGAACGGAGACGAGAAAACACTTTTTCTCACAGAGAGTGGTGAGTCTGTGGAATTCTTTGCCTCAGAGGGCGGTGGAGGCTGGATGCTTTCAAGAGAGAGCTAGATAGGGCTCTTAAAAATAGCGGAGTCAGGGGATATGGGTTGAAGGCAGGAACGGGGTACTGATTGGGGATGATCAACCATGATCACATTGAATGGCGGTGCTGGCTCAAAGGGCCGAATGGCCTCTACTCCTGCACCTATTGTCTATTTATCTATCTCCGCTTTAAATAATGCGGCAAATCTCTCCCGCAGTTCCATTGTGCAACGCCAAGCGGATCCGGTCTCTGCGGCCAGGACCTCTGATAAGGAGTACAGCTCAGCTAAACTTCCCCTGAGTGTGGAGCAGCAAAAGATGCCTGGTTGTGCTTACTGTTCTAATCTGCAGATAGCAATCTTCAAATCCTCTTCTCATTCCGTCTCCATCGAAATGAAGGTGATAAGAGACAGGCAGAGCACTGTGCAGGAAGGAACTGCAGATGCTGGTTTAGGATTTGAGTCTAGGAGCAGGGAGGTTCTACTGCAGTTGTACAGGGTCTTGGTGAGACCACACCTGGAGTATTGCGTACAGTTTTGGTCTCCAAATCTGAGGAAGGACATTATTGCCATAGAGGGAGTACAGAGACGGTTCACCAGACTGATTCCTGGGATGTCAGGACTGTCTTATGAAGAAAGACTGGATAGACTTGGTTTATACTCTCTAGAATTTAGGAGATTGAGAGGGGATCTTATAGAAACTTACAAAATTCTTAAGGGGTTGGACAGGCTAGATGCAGGAAGATTGCTCCCGATGTTGGGGAAGTCCAGGACAAGGGGTCACAGCTTAAGGATAAGGGGGAAATCCTTTAAAACCGAGATGAGAAGAACTTTTTTCACACAGAGAGTGGTGAAGCTCTGGAACTCTCTGCCGCAGAGGGTAGTCGAGGCCAGTTCATTGGCTATATTTAAGAGGGAGTTAGATGTGGCCCTTGTGGCTAAGGGGATCAGAGGGTATGGAGAGAAGGCAGGTACGGGATACTGAGTTGGATGATCAGCCATGATCATATTGAATGGCGGTGCAGGCTCGAAGGGCCGAATGGCCTCTACTCCTGCACCTAATTTCTATGTTTCTATGTTTCTATGTTTACACCGAAGGTAGACACAAAATGCCGGAGTAGACAAAATTGCTGGAGAAACTCAGCGGGTGCAGCAGCATCTATGGAGCGAAGGAAATAGGCAACGTTGCCTATTTCCTTCGCTCCATAGATGCTGCTGCACCCGCTGAGTTTCTCCAGCAATTTTGTGTACCTACCTATCCATATTACCTGAATAGGACAGGTATGGAGGGATAGGGACCAAACGCGGGCATGCAAAGAATTGAACAATCTCCACTATAGGAAATAGGCAACGTTTCGGGCCGAAACCCGGAAGGGTTTCGGCCCGAAACGTTGCCTATTTCCTTCCCTCCATAGATGCTGCCGCACCCGCTGAGTTTCTCCAGCAATTTTGTCTACCTTCCATTCTCCAGCA